>CM064327.1:78352500-78522500 GCA_032595735.1 Pelochelys cantorii
TTATCCTCCCTTTTGTCAAAATTGCTTTGACTAAATTTCACACACACACACACACACACACACACACACAGAGCCCTATTTTAAATGTCAGTATTTTGTGACAGGAATCATGTCTTCTTCCATAAAATGTACAACCCTTGACGCATTGTAAGCAGAGAATACAAAAATATTATTAGTTTATTTTAAACTTTAAACTTCCTATGAAAGTCTGAAGTTTAAGTTCACTCTTTTAGCTCATCTCATTCATATTTTGTGATTCTATAAATGGAGCATGTTTGCTTTTTCCCTCCTGACCTTCACAGAGTCATAGGATTTAAGAAACGACTGTATAGTCTGATATATTGTATATTATAGGCCTTTACATTTCATGCAGTTATTCCTGTATTAAGCCCAATAACTTGTGTTTGACTTGTGAAGCACATCTTCAGAAAGGTATCTAGCCTTAATTGAAAACATTCCAGGCCATTGTCTCTCCTTTGTACACATCAGTTTTCTCCTTTAGTGTCACAGTTAAAGAAATAACTATAATTCCAATCATACGCTGACATTTTAATGTGGTTCCTGTATTAATCTGAAAGGAACTATTCCACATGCAACATAAAATCAAAGGAGCTGAAACAAGTGCATTCTCTCTGCCACGTTTTAAGGAAAGCAGCGGTTTGGTGACATTTGATAACTTTCATTTTCTCAGCACGGGAATCTCTGGGGCGCACTCTGGTGTCTCAACATGTCCGCATTTAACTGCACTCCTTACCTTTAGCTAGCTATGTTCAGCTAACCAAGTGGTGGCAGAGATAGTCAGTCTTAAATCATTCTGATTTTCCCAAGCCCCTCTGTAGTTTCTTCTGATGGAACATATGGCAATGTTATGTCTCTTTGAAAAAGACTTTGCATCATATGTTTATACAACTGCTCACTATCCCAAGACAAAAATTCTTTCCCAGTTATTGCCCATTTGCTGACTAAAGAAATTATCCTCTTTATGTATTCTGGTACTTTACCTTGATACCTTACATGTTTAATTACCTATCCCTTAGTCAATAATCCATATGATTCACACACTATGTATATACCTCACATTATTTTTATTTAACTCTTGTCCTTCCTTTCCCTACTGCCTTTCTTTGTCCATGTTCATGTGCTTTATTTGTTTCATGTGGGGAGCCCAAACCTAGAGCTTTGAAGTCTCCCATTTCTATTGGCAAACTCCTATTGACTTCAATGGTGTATGACTTGACCTACCGAACAGAAGATCTTCAAGGTACGGATCAGTGTTCCCTCTAAGGTGAATGCTTAGGCAGCCATCTAGGAGAGATTCAAATACTGCCCAGCAGATTAGCAGAGCACCCACCGATGGCGGCAACCAGCAGCATGTGTGTTGTGCTAGTGGTGCATATCCATGTGCCTCAGTGTACATAAGAAAATTTATTCTGCACATAGATGGAAAAAATTAGAGGGTATATTGGTAGGGATTATACTTTTCAGGAATGTCTCGAATGCACTATACAAAATAAGGGCACTATATAAGGAAAAGGAGGATGGTCATTTGATAAAGGCAGTAGACTGGCAAACGAGCTCTGGGCTCTCTTCCTGGCTCTGCTTTAGGCTTCTTGAGCGATATCATGTAACTTAGTACTGGATTCAACTCCCACTGAAGTCAGTGGGCAGCTATTGGTCTAATGGAGGTGAATTGCATCTCTGATCTTTCTGTTTCTCAGTTTCCCCATGTGTAAAAATCCTTTAAAGGTGGTTACTAATTCTTCACTTTTCAGGAATGGAGGTGGATGGTGGCTGTGAGTATATATTTATTAATGTTTGTGATCCTTTTAGAATGTATAGTCATAAGGGCTATGGAATATTTATAAAATCCATAACCTTGCCACCCATGGCCATTTTGCTTCATGAATTGCAGGCCATGATGATAGCAGTGTTCTATAAAGTCACACTCCTCTACCTGTATAGCACCTTCCATCCGAGGGCATGTCTAAACTACATCCCTCTTTCGAAAGAGTGATGTAGTATAGACATGGCCCCATAGGGCTAGAGTGTAACTTTACAATATGTTCTGCGTAAGGGGCAAGCTCATAGTTGTGTCATCCCAGAGGAAGCCCAGAGAATAAATACTGACTTAGTGTGAGAATTCTTCCCCTCCTCTTTTCTCTGGTGGGAAGTAAGTTATCTTCTGTGGTGGGGAAGTAAATTACTTCTGTCCTTCCATGGAGCAGTTTGTTCACCGCTGTGTGTCCAGCCAGCTACTCTGGCTCTGCCCACTCCATACTCCTCTCCTAGGCTATGTCTAGGCTAGATTCCTCTTTCGAAAGAGGAATGTAAATTAGGCAAATCAAAAGTGCAAATGAAGCGCAGATTTAAATATCCCATGCTTCATTTGCATATTTGCGTCCGAGCGCTTTTTCAGAAAAGGGTTTTTTGAAAGTGAAAGTGCAGTCTAGACAGGGTTCTTTAAAAAAAACCCTTTCTGAAAGAAACTGTACTTATTTTTTCAGGAGTAAGGGTTCTTTCAAAAAAGAGGGGTTTTTTTTCGAAAGAACCGTGTCTAGAACCGCGTCTGGACTGCGCTTTCGCTTTTGAAAAACCCTTTTTCGAAAAAGCACTCTGATTCAAATATGCAAATGAAGTGTGGGATATTTAAATCCGTGCTTCATTTGCACTTTCAATTTGCCTAATTTACATTCCTCTTTCAAAAGAGGACTATAGTTTAGACATGCTGCTATTCTGCCCTTCCTACTTCCTCATCAAAGGAAGGATCAGGCAGTGTGGATGAGTCAAATGTCGAAAAAACCTCTTTTGAAAAAAGAAGCAGAAAAAGATACGCAAATTGCGGTTCGCAATTTGCGTATCTTTTTCCAGAAGAACTGTGTAGTCTAGACATAGCCTCAATGGGGTTTGGGACTCACCTGGGATCGTGTAGCAATTTTTATTGTCAGACGGGGGTCCTGGTGCAATGAAGTTTGAGAACTGCTGATCTAAACCATAGTGATTAACTAACTGTGCAGAGGAAGCATTCTCCTACCACAGAAATGCAGCCACAGGATCAGGCCTAAGCATGAAAGTGAAAAAGCATGCAGAGTCCATTAGAAACTCTGGGGGAGGAGAATTTTTAAAGTGTAAATATAATTTAGCCAGACCGGACTCCAGCAAGGTCAAAAGAGCCAATATTCCTACTCCAGAGAAAGAAAATACCATGGGGATTTAAAAGATAAATGATATGCTAATCTTGCAAGCTACCCTGCATGGATGGACACTTTTACCCATGCTGAGCTCAGTCACCATTGGGCATGCTAGTGGAGCCCGTGAAATACCATTTGGATACACAAAATGCATGATGGAATCAGAATTCTAATGCAAGTTATTTTTCCCTGTTGACACACAGTGTTTTACTCTTCTGAATATTGGAGCTGTAACATTACGCTGCACCTCCTAATTGACTTTATGGTTTCTTTCTGGAAAAAGTGACTTGCAAGGGCTTTTTTTCTCTTCTACTGAATTATTTACAGGTGGAAAATATTTTTTTTCCTGCTGGAGCCTACCCAACAGGCACTAGATTTTATGTAGACTAAGTAAAGTAGGATCCAAAAGCCTTCTGGTAATTTCCTGGAACCCAGACTGTTCATGCTTATGACTAGCCAATAAAATTCAATCACACACAACCTACAGTGCAAGCACAGTTGTCGCTGATACGGCTGCCTGTATGTTGTAGAAATCAGCTGACAGGGAATCCTCATGATGGATGAAGTTACTGCACTTGTAAATTGTTTTTGATCATATGGGTTATAGTCTAGTAAGTAAAACATAGGCAGGAAGACGATAGGTAGACAGTGACCTCAGCTGTCTTTTCTGGAAGAGCTCGTTCTGACAAACATAGGCAAAGCAGGCAGAAAATAAGAGGGGACCATAAGCAACTCTGCCATCTGACCATGACTCTGCAACCTAACTTTTAAATGGGCTAACACTTGTGTACTGGTCTTGGGCTGGAAGGAGGTCAAGCTGCCTCACTTCGTGGTCTAATGAGGAGTTACGAGGTCTTTAGAGCCCTGCCACAGTCTAAGTAAGAGCTCTGGCCAATAGCCCAGCTAAACAGTATTCCTATGGTCCAAGCCTTAGCTCAGGGCAAGGCTATTAAAGGTCCAGGGGCTCAGGCCTATGTGCTGGCTGAGCCACAGTTCACAGGCCCAGTCCTGCAGTTCAAACGGTCCAGGGCTCAAGCCTGGCTGCAGGCTGAGTAAACAGTTTATAAGGACCATGCCCTTGGCCAGGGTGGGCAACAGCAAGCAGTTCAAAAACATAAACAGTTTAAAGTTCAGGCCTGTCTACAGGCTGAGTGGGGGTCAGGTCTCCTTGTTTGGCAGAGAGCCGACAAGCGCGGGGAGGGGAGTTACCCCAACAGAGGTGAGGAGTGGCGGGAGGGCCGCAGGCCCACCCACTCCACTGCATCCCAGCCCAGGGCCCTAACAGTGACAGCGTGTCCATGGGCTCTGGATCTGGATCAGTCAGTGGTCCAGGCGGCGTAGGCCAATCTCCTGGGTCTGGCAGTGGCCCTGGCCATCCAGGCCAGTCCTCTGGGCATGTCAATGACTGGGGTGGCCCTGGCCAGTCTTGTGGGCCTGGCAGGGGCCCTGGCAGCTCAGGCCAGTTCTCCCTTGTCAGGTGAGGCATCCAGGCCTTCCTCCTGGGGAGCTCAGGTGGAGCATTTGACTGGTTCGGCCCTTGGTCTCTTAGGGTATGTCTACACTACAGCACTATTTTGAATTAACTTATTTCGAATTAGTTAATGCGAAATAAGCTAATTCAAAATAACGCATCTAGACACAAAAACTAATTCAAAATAGCATTTTTCTAATTCGAAATAGCGCATCCACATTGAGTGGACCCTGAATCGAAGGTAAGGCTGGCTGGAACCAGTGCCGGCAGGGCATCAGGGTCAGACTTAGTGTGTGGAGCTGCGGCCTCAGGCTATCTGAGGTCTGTGCTTAAAGGGACCCGACCCCCCATCCCGAACAGACAGTTCTCAGGTTTTTCTGCTTGCTGGTCTACCTCGCTGAGGGACAGCAAAGCATTTGTGTCTCGGAGTGCTCTGCTTGCCCTCACTCGGGACACCACAGCACTCTGCGACATGGAACCAGACCTGCCCCTGGGGACTCTGCTGCGTGTCGTGGACACGTTGCCGGCAGCCTGGCTGCACTGTCTGCAGGCTGCCATCTGGCAGGACATCGAGGGGCTGTCAGGATCCAGGGGGCCCTGCGGGAGAGCTTCCACCCTGAGGAGCGCTAACAGTCTCCCCGGTCTGCCCCACTGGGGACTTGTGCCCCATTCCTCCCTCTCGTCCTTCTACTTACCCTTCCCTAGCCCCACCTTGCTGATGGCAAATAAAATTCACAGAATTTCAAAAATAGAAACTGTCTTTATTTAACACAACTGGGGGGGGGAATGAACCTCTGGGGAGATGGGGGAAAGGACGCGGGAGAGGGCAGGAGAGAGGGTGGGAGAGGGGAGGGGGAAAACTTGGAGGAGGGAGCTGGAAGGGGGAAGCAAGGGGAAGAAGGGGGAGGGGAAGCTCAGAACTCAGGGGTGGGAGACTCACCGGGCCAACCGCCTCCCAGCACCGCGGGGGAGGGGGCCTCGGCGTCCCCAGGGGGATGGGAAGGAGGGTGCAGAGGTTGAGGTGGGGGGTGTGGAGGTCGAGGAGGGAAAGGTGGGAAGGGGAGAAAGAGTGGGAGGAGGAGCGGGAGCTGGGGGAGCAGCAGGTGCTGGAGCGGCACGGGGCAGCATGCTCTGCACCAGGGCCTGCAGATGGTGACAGATGGCACAACCCTGGGCAAGCAGTTCCCGCTGGAACTCCCGGTCGTCCTGCGCCCTCTGCTCCATGATCCGGGTTTGGGCTCGCAGGGCCTGCAGGTGCTGCTCTCTGTACCCCTGCTGCATGGTGGTGGTCCTGCTCAGGCCACAGGTGCGGGAGCATGTCCCGGGTGGGGTGGTGCGTCCTGCACGAGCAGCTGGTGCAGCTGTAGAGAAAGAAGAGAAGTGGTCAGTTCTCCCTGGGGACACAGTGGATGATGTACAGAGGCCATGGTCGGCATGTCCGGCTCTGTCCGGGAGTGGGAGCTGCCCCAAGACCGCACCCGTGCCCCTGTGCTGTGTATAGTGTGGCCGGGGAGGGGGGGAGATGTCCCGTGCCCCTGTGTAGAGGGGGCGTGTGAAGGGAGGGTGTCCTGTTGTGTCCCGCCCCGAGGTCGGGAGCGTGTTGGGTCTCTTCACACACACGTGTGGCTATCGGGCCACGGCCCCTGCGTGGCACGCAGCTGGAGCCACCTGCCCAAGGGTGGCACGGCATGTGCCTGCACGTGCACAGATGGCTGCGTGATCCGTGGGAGGCATAGCCCACGCATGCAGTCCCTGGTCTCCCTCCCCGCCTCCCGCCCGGGTAGGGGACAGTGCTGGCACTTACCTGGTATGGCCTCCCCGGATGACCCTGCCAACTCCGGTGCCAGGACAGCTGGTGGTGGCCCCTCTTCTGCGCCCTCAGCTCCTGGCTCGCTGCCCCCTGGGCTGGCATGGACCGCCCCACCCTCCAGGATTTGGTCGAGGGCGGGGAAGTAGGGGCAGGTGGCAGCCCCTGCTGCAGCACTGCCCCTGGTGGCCCTGGCGTACACCTGCCGCAGCTCCTTAACTTTCAGGCGCACCTGCTCCTGGGTGTGCCTGTGTCCCTTGCGGGCCATGGTGGCTGCTATGTGGCCATAGACGGCGGCATTCCTCTGACTGGTGCGGAGATCATGGACATTGGGGGCCTCCCCCCACACCTCAATGAGGTCCACACCAGTCCAGGCGGGCGCGCGCCGTCTATGGCCCCTGGCTGGCCCCTGGGTGCTGGGGGACTGGCTGGGGGAACGGCTGACTGCCACAGGATGGCATTGTGCGGCCACTGGCTGAGGGTCTGCGGCTGCTGGCAGGCCTGGCTCTCGCACATGCCCAGTGGCCAGACTCTACTCCTTTAAGGGCCCCGGGGCTGGGAGAGAGGAGAGGAGTTTTCTTGGTTGTGCCCAGAGTGGCCACCAGGGGAAACTGGGAAGGGCTGGAGGCCCCCTAATTCGAAATAAGTGTCTACACAGCACTTATTTTGAATTAGCTATTTCGAATTTGGTGTTATTCCTCGTAGAATGAGGTTTACCAAATTCAAAATAAGTGCTCTACTATTTCAATTTTATGTCGAAATAGCGGTTTGCCTGTGTACACGCTATTGAAGTTAATTTGAAATAACTGCTGTTATTTTGAATTAACTTTGTAGTGTAGACATACCCTAACTGAGCTCTGCACTCCTCCTATTATACTTCTGGCCCCACCTTTCTGCTTCCTGTGGGTGGAGCTGGCTTGCTCTGGGACCGCCCTCCATGGGGTCTTAAGGAGTGTTTCCCCTTCCGGGTCAGATATAGCTGTTAAGTCAATATCAAATGTATGAAATTCAAAGTTCAGTGTGTAGCTTTGTGTATGAGAGCTTATGATACAAGTATTGTTGCCCTCTAGTGGTTGGCCCACAGCAAGGAGATGGAGCATACGACTATGGCTACCAATGTAAAAAAAAGATTTCTTTAAGGGCTAGTGGTAGAAAGCTCTATTTTGGGGGCTCACGGACTTGGAGTCTATTTCCACTCCCCAGATGTGTGTGTATAGAGATATATTCACATAGTAATTTGTCTCTGGCTACGGTATATAGATTCCTTGCCATTATTATACCATTAAGATACATTGTTCACCATTACTATTATTTCAGCTCAATACAATAAAGGGAATCTGTACCTTTCCAACTATCTAAAATGGGAATGGGCCTGATTGAACACAGGGGACATAATGATATAATAATTGTGTAGCTTCTTTGGTGAACTGCTGGTCCCATCCTTCTATAAGCAATATCAGAGCAACACTGATGACTGCAGCCCGTTGACTGAACCCGGCAATTGTCTTCTGGTCAGAAAGGCATTCCTCTATGTCCATATGTAATTAGGTGCCATACACACCTGTGTGTATAATAGGTGCATGTCACCTGCCAGTGCTTTACACCACTCATGTCCGGTGCACCCCACTCTAGTTTGCACATGGAATGTTTGGTGAGCTGTCATTTATACTTGTGAGGATGGATTGGCTAATTCTGAATCATATGGATTAGGAATTAAACACACTGACCAACTGCAGGCCTCTCCCCAGGCAGCTCAAACTTTTTCTTCCCCTGCCTATGTAACTCCTTAAATAAGCAGCTTTTTGCTAGTGAATGTGGGATTTAAGTTCCTCCAAACCTATTGCATAAATGGAGCAATGCACAGCACAATTACTTCAATGTTTCCGTAAATGAACTGAGCTAAGCCCAATGTGAGTTCTGTGTGTGGAATATTCAAGCTGCACTGCAAAGCACTTACCTGTTGTGGGAATGAAAAAGGAGAATTTTGCTCTACATTTCCCGATTTCTAATGTGGCAGTATTTCAGTATTGTGATTCAATAGTAGAACTGTGGCTGAGTTTTACATGATTTTATAACGCCTCAAACCAAAGTGTCTTAAATGTTTTATAAAATGCATGGGTTAATCACCTGACTGTGGAAAAGTGTTGGAAGAAGTTGTATTACATTAGCTAATGCATTACAAAGTCTTTCTAAAGCTGATCATAACATGTAAAGCGAAGCTGTCAAATGTGTGGCTTTTTCTAACTTCTCAAAAAACAGAGTTTTTAAAAAATTCTTTACTACAGTCTATGGAAAGCTAGCTAAAACCAGAAATTTGATGTCAGTAGTTTATAAGTATGGTTCCACTTTGACATTTCAGTTCTGTGCTGAGATCTCAAAACAGATCCTTTAGCGAGAGTTGGGCCAGGTCATAAATCACAGAAGAGAAATGCACATGTTTTGTTCTGCAACAAATATTATACGAATATACATATAAATATAGAGAAGGTAAAATGTGTTCAACTTCATATAAGTTTTTTCATTTAACATTCTTCATCTCTCTCCAAATAGATAAACTAAATAGCTTGTCTATGTCTACAAGACATAAATTATAGAAAAGAGGGTCTTTTTACCTAGCAATTGGGTCATTTCACACTGTGCAGTTCTGATGGTGGCTTTTGTATTACACATCTCTCAAATAACTATTTCTCCTGTTTGGAGTTTGTTAACCTCCCAAAGGAGATGACTGCATATTGGACCAGGTAATGGAAAGGTGAAGGACTGTGCTCACGTAGAAACAGGACACCACATTTTCAGCAAAAGGCTGGATTACTAGTTCATTAAATATCCCACAGAAGAAAAAAGTGTATTCACCATGGAAGCATGATTGTTCACGTTATTCAGTAGTTACTTTGAGGTGTTAAACAGAATGCCCATGAAGAATTTTGGTATCATCCTATGTCCCATTATTTACTCCTCTGATGATTATCAGGTATATCTTAAGTTTAATTTGTATTCCCAAAAAATGCTGTGTAAATATAATTACAGTAGGTGTGTGTTCACATAAGGGGGAAGGAAGAGGATCATCCCTCTGGGATACAAGTATAAACGTTCCCTTTTGTGCAAAGATCTCCTACTCTGTCCTGACACAGGCATTTGCTCAGCCACTTCTCTGGAACTGTCCTCACACTGCTCCAGAATCCACAGAGGATCCTCCACAAGTCTGGGGAGCCACATGTGAGGAGGAAGGGAATGGAGCTGGTGGAGACACCCATTGTTTTTCCTGCCAACTAGTGGGAAAAATGTAATGCAGTCAGGCACTTAACTTGGTGCCCCCTCTAAGTGGTGGAATCTCTGTTTGAGCTGAGCTGCCAGGAAGCCAGAGGGGGAAGTTGGTGCACAAATCTGGTGCATGTGTCATAGCCATACAGATCTTTGTAGATCCAGAAGGTTTGGGCAAACAATTGCTCATTTCTTTGGGGGAAAGTAGGTGGGGAAATGCCACCCTTGTCCTATGGAATGATGTAAGAGACCTTTTCCTCCACCAGAGCCCTTCCCACAAGCTCTTCCCTGAAGAGAAATAGTGACTATTGGAAATATTTTATGGAATGTGGAATGATAATCTATGTCTACGATATATTTGAGAGAGTTTGTCTGTTTGTTCAAAAACTCCTCCTAAACAATAAAAAGCTAGGACCACTAATTTAATATTCAGCTTCCTTTTATCATAACTTAAAGCAAGATAGCTGTTTGGTTCTGCCAGGAAAACAAGATGTGCCTGGAGTAGGATTGCTTCTCACAAAACCATACAGAAAAGAGACCAAATCATCAGGCCGATGAAAGAGGCTGGGTTGAGGTGCCCCACCCTATCTAACTCAGCCCCAAGCCTCCCATTCCTCAGGCACCTTTTAGGGAGGGCGGGAGGGCTGAAGCTCCTCCCCTCAATTTGCATGGGGACATTGCTGGCTGTTCCTCTTTGTCAGAGAGTGAGGGGAAAGAGCACAGTTTGCTGCATTCCGCACTGTGGCTGAGGAGTGCAAAGGGCAGATGAGCTGTGCACTTTGCTCTCACTCCCTGGCAGGCAGAGCAAGAGCAAGCAGCCCCTGTCTGAATCTTGGTGTGGGGGGGGAGATTTGCCCCCTACCCTTCCTGCTTACCCTCCACACACACACACACACACACACACACACACACTCCCCTGCCCAGAGGCCCTCCTCACCCCCCAACCTTGACAACTTCACCCCGCACACCTTAGTCCCCTTCCCTAAGCCCCTACTTAAGGTCTCAAGCAACTCCAGGTAAATGTGCTTGTGTGTGTGTGTGTGTGTGTGTGTGTGTGTGTGTAAAATACACAAACAGGAGAACTGAAAAATAAGACCAAATCTGGGATGTGAAAACAGTCACATTTCCACCAATCCTTACCATTTTTTTCAGATCACAGAAAAACATATGAAATACCTGGAGCCTAGAATCTCTGGGTATGTCTACACAGCAAAGTTATTTCGAAATAACAGCCGTTATTTTGAAATAACTTTACCAGCATCTACACAGCCAAACCGCTATTTCGAAATTAAATCGAAATAGCGGCGGGCTTATTTCAAAATTGGTAAACCTCATTCCACGAGGAATAGCACAAATTTCGAAATAGCTATTTCAAAATAAGCGTTGTGCAGATGCTTATTTCAAAATAGGGGGCCTCCAGCCCTTCCCAGGGTACCCTGGTGGCCACTCTGGGCACAACCAAGAAAACTCCTCTCCCTCCCCCTCTCCCCAGAGCCCTTAAAGGGGTAGACTCTGGCCACAGTGCCTGTGCCAGCTCCAAGCCTGCCAGCCCAGAGCCAGCAGTTGCTGCACCTGACCCAGTGGCCCCAGCAGGAGCCAGGCAGCCAGCCCTCCACCGCTCCCCAGGAGCAGTCTGCCAGCTTCCAGGAGCCTGCCAGGGGCCAGAAAAGGTGGGTGCTTGCCTGGTCCAATGAGGAGATCAGGGACCTAATTCAGGTTTGGGGGGATGCCTCCAATGTCCATGATCTCCGCATTGGACCAAAGGCCACACGCAAACCCAGGAGCAGGTTCACATGAAAATAAAAGAGCTGAGGCAGGGCCTGGGGCGGACTGGCCTGGTGGGACACCGGGAATTTCCTGGTGGGCCATCCTCTGAAGGGCTGGCTGGCGGCTGCTGGAGGAGGAGAGGGATTGTGACGGGGCGCCGCAGCCCCGCACTTTAAATTCCCCGGCCCCCTGCGCCGGCCATATACAGGACACAGTGGGGCCAAGGGAGCGCATGCGCATCGTACTCAAATGCCATGCAACAGGTGAGAGAGGAGACACCTGGGCGTGGCGTGACATCACGGCCCAGGACTTTAAAAGCGCTCGGCCCAGAGTTGCACTGCGTGGCCCAGCTCGAGGCCCGGCACGTGGTCTGGAGCCCCGGAAGCAGCTGGGGCCCGATCATAGACTCCAGCTCTGCAAACTGGAAGGCAGAAGGTAGGTGGGGAGGGGGAGAAATTAGGAGGAAGGGGCGGGAGAGGAAGGGGCTTGTGCTGAGGGGAAGGGGGCAGGTCAGGAGAAGAAAGGGGAAGGCACCAAGGGACAGGGTGGAGGAGAGACAAATGCCAGGGGGCCAAGTGGAGACAATGAGGACAAGGGCAGGAGGGGAGGTGTCAGTGGGAGAGGGGACAGGGTGATGCTGGGAGAGGAGAGGGTAAGGACATTGCGGGTTGGAGAGAGAGGTGCTGGGATAAGGCTTGAAAGAAGAGGTGGGCATGAGGAAGGTGGGGATGGAGCAAGTCATGTGTGAGGGCACAGGGGCATGAGGGGAACGGGAGGCAGAGGGTGGTGAGGGGGTGGGCATCAGGGAAAAAGAGGGCAAAGGGGTAGGGGCAGTGAGGGAAGGGGGAGGCACCAGGAGGGTGCAGGGGTAAGGGAAGGTGCAGGTGCCAGGGATTCTGGGGGTGAAGCAGAAGGGCAGACACCTGTAGGGGAGGGACCAGCACCAGAGGAGAGAGGCAGGGCAGGTGTGTAGAGGAAGGTGTTAGGAGAGGGGATGAGGAGGGGTAGCTCACATGATCAGAGTGGGGCTATTGGAGGAGTGGGCACAGGGGGGGAGAGAAGGGCTGGTGGGGGGGGGGGCAGGTCTCAGGAGGGCTGAGGGCAGTGAGAAAGGCAGGAGTCCGAGTCAGGACAGCAGAGGAGGGTGAGGGGTTGGGGGGGCAGCAGGCACCAGGGGAGCTGATGGAACAAGGGGAGGAGACATGACAGCAGAGGGAAAAGATAGAGGTTTATAAGATATTTATTAATAACTTGGGTGCCACAGTGGCACATCCAAACAGCCACATGAACTCAGTACTGGTGCACAACACAAAATTCATTCTGCTCATGGGAGGAAACTCTTAGAGGAACACTTCCCCCAGCCTCTCCGCCCCCAAGTTAATGTCACGCACATTGGGTTAATGCAATTGCAGGATAGTTGCATGACGGGGGTTTGGCGGGGGCCATACTAATTCCTGTTGGTAGGAGGATGGTGGGAAAAGTCCTTAGAGAGGTCACATGACACATTTTACTTCTGGTCATGTGTCCATCTTGCCCTGAGAATGTTACCTCCAGAGGCCTGGCTAATGGGGGTCAGAGGGTGTGACTAATGGGGGTCAGGGACGTGGTTAACAGGGTTAGGGGTGTGGCTAATGGGGGTCAAAGAGTAAATTTAAAAAAAATTCTTTGATGTGAAAAAGTGGGCCGTTCTCAACCCATTTCCCGGGCCTATTTTGATTGCCAGTCTGCCCCTGGCCAGTGCCACAGGGGGGGCAGCTCCCAACCAGGGGCAGACCCAGACCCCTGCCCCTATTTTGATGCCATGGATCACATCCTGGGGGGCAGGACGGTCCGTGCTCCCCAGGTGGTCATCGACCCTGGAGCAGATCTTGCTGCCTCCTGCTGCTCCAGCCCCAGCTGCCTCCCCAGCTACCACTCCTCCTCCCACTCCTTCTCCCCCTCCTGCTTCTTCCTTCCCACCCTCACCACACCCCCAGGGACGCTGAGGCCCCTGCACCCACGGTGCTGGGAGACAGTTGGGCCAGCGAGACCCCCAACCCTTAGCCCTGAGCTTCTCCCCCCCCTTCCTCCCCTTGCCTCCCCCTGCAAGCTCTCTCCTCCCAGGTTTCCCCCTCCCCGCTCTCACCCTCCCTTCTCCCCTCTCCCACCTTCTTTCCCCAGTCTCACCTCAGTTTCATTCCCCACCCCATCCCAGTCTTGTTCAATAAAGAGGCTTTGTTGTAATAAACACATGTCTTTTATTGTACAGCAGGAAGGGGGGTTAGGGACGGGTAAGTGGAAGGACATGAGGGAGGAATGAGGTACAAGCCCCCAGTGGGGCACACCAGGGAGACTGTTACTGCCTGCAGAACATACTGCCAGGCTTGCAGCAACACGTCCAGGAGAAGCACCCAGGGGTGGCTCTGGCTCCATGCTGCAGAGTGCTATGGTATTCTGAGTGAGGGCAACCAGAGCACGCAGAGAAAAAAATGCTTTGCAGTCCCTCAGTGAGGTAGGCAAGCAAGCAAGGAAACCTTAGAACCGGCTGTCTGGGGGGGTGGAGGGGGTCCCTTTAAGCACAGGTCTCAGATACCTTGTGTGGCTGATGTCTGAGGCCAACTGCTGACCTGGTGCCCTGCCAGAACCGGTTCCGACTGGCCTTAAATGCGATTCAGCGTCCTATCAGTGTGGACGCACTATTTAGAAATAGCAAAACGCTATTTCGAAATGCATTTTGTGTCTAGACACGTTATTTCGAAATAAGCTATTTTGAAATAACTATTTCGAAATAAGATTTTTCAAAATAACGTTGTAGCATAGACATACCCTCTGACCCATCCTTCATGTATTAATCACTGCTCTTGCTTACTGTGGTGTCTGAGTGAGTTTCACAACAGAGACAGCTATCAATGGATTACTTCTGATACTTCCTTTTTTCAACAAAGCTCTTGTCTTTTTCCCTGTAAGAGCATTTCATGTATAATTTCCTTTTCAAGTTAAACATCACCTAGTATCCTAGTGAGGAATTACAGCTCATTAAAATGCCTTAGGATGTTAAGGCAAGCATTTCTGTGTGGGATATCTCAAGACTTTCCTTCACATTTTATTTCACAACTAATTGCCTGCCCAAAAATTCTCCTTTTTGCTGAATTTTTCATAGAATCATAGAACACTCTAACTGGAAGGGATCTCGACAGGTCATCGAGTCCAGTCCCCTACCCTCACGGCAGGACCAAGCACTGCCAGACCATCCCTGATAGATGTCTATCTAACCAGCTCTTAAATATCTCCAAAGATGGAGATTCCACAGCCTCCCTAGGAAATTTATTCCAGTGTTTAACCACCCTGACAGTTAGGAAATTTCTCCTAATGTCCAACCTAAACCTCCCTTGCTGCAATTTAAGCCCATTGCTTCTTATCCTATCCTCAGAGGCCAAGGAGAACAATTATTCTCCCTCCTCCCTGTGACACCTGTTTAGATACTTGAAAACCGCTATCATGTCCCCTTTCAGTCTTCTCCTTTCCAAACTAAACAAGCCCAATTCTTTCAGTCTTCCCTCAGATCATGTTCCCTAGACCTTTCATCATTCTTGTTGCTCTTCTCTGGATCTGGTTCAGTTTCTCCACATCTTTCTTGAAATGTGGTGCCCGGAACTGGACACAATACTTCAATTGAGGCCTAATCAGCACAGAGTAGAGCAGAAGAATGACTTCTTGTGTCTTGCTCACAACACTCCTGTTAATGCATCCCAGAATCATGTATGCTTTTTTTGCAACAGCGTTACACTGTTTACTCAGTTAATATTTAGCTTGTGGTCCACTATGACCCCTAGATCCCTTTCTGAAGTACTCCTTCCTAGACAGTTGCTTCCCATTCTGTATGTGTGACACTGATTGTTCCTTCCTAAGTGGAGTACTTTGCATTTGTCTTTATTAAAATTCATCCTATTTACCTCAGACCATTCTCCAATTTGTCCAGATTATTTAGAATTATGACCCTATCCTCCAAATCAGTTGCAACCCCTCCCAGCTTGGTATCATCTGTAAACTTAATAAGCGTACTCACTATGCCAATATCTACATCATCAATGAAGATATTGAACAGAACCAGTCCCAAAACAGACCCCTGCAGAATCCCACTTGTTATTCCCTTCCAACATGATTGTGAACTGTTACACTGGTCTACAATTTTTTAGAAGTCATCTGCTTCAGAGATAAAATGTGCTATTTATTATGTATTTTGATGTGCTGAATTCAAATATGACAATTAAAACAACTGATTGGCTACTGTTTCCAAGATATTTAAGTTTTTACATTTTACGTCTATGTATATTGTGTACATAGTAGAGTTTTAATCATAAATTGTAAACCTAGGTCTTTTCATGTGTTTATGGTTGCTTTACGTGATAATATTTCACCTGTTCTGTTTATGTAACACTTTAAAAATCAGCAAAAGCGTTATATAAATAAAATGTATTATGAAACAAAAGGCAAAAAACTATTATGTACATTGTTTATTCCTATTCAGTGTCTACTCGGCGCTTCTTGGCTTGTCTCTTGTATTCATTAAATGGAGCATCTCTTGTCACTGTCCAGCAATAGCCTGCAAGCATTGATGGGCTCCATTTGCCCTGATAGCGTTTCTCCATTGTTGCAATGTCCTGGTGAAATCGCTCGCCGTGCTCGTCGCTCACTGCTCCGCAGTTCGATGGAAAAAAATCTAGATGAGAGTGCAAAAAATGTATCTTTAGTGACATGTTGCAACCAAGGCTTTTGTATGCCTTGAGGAGGTTTTCCACCAACAACCTGTAGTTGTCTGCCTTGTTGTTTCCGAGAAAATTTATTGCCACTAATTGGAAGGCTTTCCATGCCGTCTTTTCCTTGCCACGCAGTGCATGATCAAATGCATCATCTCGAAGAAGTTCACGAATCTGAGGACCAACAAAGACACCTTCCTTTATCTTAGCTTCACTTAACCTTGGAAATTTTCCACGGAGGTACTTGAAAGCTGCTTGTGTTTTGTCCATGGCCTTGACAAAGTTCTTCATCAGACCCAGCTTGATGTGTAAGGGTGGTAACAAAATCTTCCTTGATTCAACAAGTGGTGGATGCTGAACACTTTTCTTCCCAGGCTCCAATGACTGTTGGAGTGGCCAATCTATCTTGATGTAGTGGGAATCTCTTGCACGACTATCCCATTCACAGAGAAAACAGCAGTACTTTGTGTATCCAGTCTGCAGACCAAGCAAGAGAGCAACAACCTTCAAATTGCCACAAAGCTGCCACTGATGTTGGTCATAGTTTATGCACCTCAAAAGTTGCTTCATGTTGTCATAGGTTTCCTTCATATGGACTGCATGACCAACTGGAATTGATGGCAAAACATTGCCATTATGCAGCAAAACAGCTTTAAGACTTGTTTTCGATGAATCAATGAACAGTCTCCACTCATCTGGATCGTGAACGATGTTGAGGGCTGCCATCACACCATCGATGCTGTTGCAGGCTACAAGATCACCTTCCATGAAGAAGAATGGGACAAGATCCTTTTGACGGTCATGGAACATGGAAACCCTAACATCACCTGCCAGGAGATTCCACTGCTGTCGTCTGGAGCCCAGCAGCTCTGCCTTACTCTTGGGTAGTTCCAAATCCCTGACAAGGTCATTCAGTTCACCTTGTGTTATGAGGTGTGGTTCAGAGGAGGAGGATGGGAGAAAATGTGGGTCCTGTGACATCGATGGTTCAGGACCAGAAGTTTCATCCTCTTCCTCTTCCTCATCTGACTCAAGTGAGAATGATTCTGGTGCATCAGGAACCGGCAGTCCTTCTCCGTGGGGTACTGGGCATATAGCTGATGGAATGTTTGGATAATGCACAGTCCACTTTTTCTTCTTTGACACACCTTTCCCAACTGGAGGCACCATGCAGAAGTAACAATTGCTGGTATGATCTGTTGGCTCTCTCCAAATCATTGGCACTGCAAAAGGCATAGATTTCCTTTTCCTATTCAACCACTGGCGAAGATTTGTTGCACAAGTGTTGCAGCATATGTGTGGGGCCCACCTCTTGTCCTGATCTCCAATTTTGCAGCCAAAATAAACGTGATAGGCTTTCTTAACCATAGTGGTTATACTGCGCTTTTGTGATGCAAAAGTCACTTCACCACAAACATAGCAGAAGTTATCTGCACTGTTCACACAAGTATGAGGCATCTCTGCTCACTTTGGCTAAACAGAAATGTGTCCCTTTGCAAAATCAAACACTGACAAATAAGAGAGCACGACACTGTATGATTTCTAGAGCTGATATAGGGCAATTTGTTCAGCAGAGTAATGTAAGCTTCGTTATGATTGCATCATCCATGACTTCTAGGAATAACATGATGCATTTCATATCATGTATGACGCAATACCAGCTTCAGATTGCATCATTCATTGTTTTGCCTAAAAAGGAAGTACTGTCCAAACCCAGTCATAGATTTATTCATAGATTCAGTCAAAGATGTATTTTAGTCATTTCTGGTTTAAATTGAGATCCCGTTCCCTTTATAACTCACTTATCCTCCGCCATTTCCAAGTCAAGGGTCGTATATACTGACCCAATAGCATATCTTGAAAACTAGAGCCAATCAACAATTTTAAGCATCATTTTCGTTCTCAGTGACCCAGAATTAGTAAAGTTTGACTACATTTATTTCAGAAGCATTTTGGCTGTAGAGCAGTGTTATCCCTGATAACTGTTATCCAGCCAGTTATGCACCCACCTTATAGTAGCCCCATCTAAGCTGTATTTGTCTAGTTTATTGATAAGTAGATCATGCAAGACCATATCAAATGCCTTACTAAAGTCTAGGTATACCACATCCCTTGCTTCTCCCTTATCCACAAGACTCGTTATCCTATCAAAGAAAATAAATCCTCAGAACTTCCAAGCTTAGCTCAGCCTGGCATGGACTAGACTATGCAATTAGCCAATAAGCATATTTGCATATGTGTAAATCTGCATGTAACCACAGACATCCATTTAAAAAACATTGTGTGCACTGAGGCTGGTGACTCGCTGATGGCAGATTTCCCTCACAGGGCTCCCTGTGTAGTAGAAGCAGAAGTGGGCAGGTGGTATCGTTATTCCTTGCTCCCCACCAAAAAGTGAAAAGGGGCAGTGTGGAGAGTCATAAAATGAGGAATACAGGGCTTCCGAAAGAGTGCGACTGTTCTTCCACAAAAAATGTCAGAAGAGCAGATGTGGTGGAGTTTTTCCGGGATACCAGAGGTATCCCGGAAAAACTCCATAGTCCAGACATAGCCTGGATGGCAAGCATTGAAGAGGGAAAGGAGAAGGGCAACCTCATTGCTTTCTGAATGCCTCTAATGATTCCACAGAGCTGGATG
Organism: Pelochelys cantorii; assembly: GCA_032595735.1. NCBI lineage: Eukaryota > Metazoa > Chordata > Testudines > Trionychidae > Pelochelys > Pelochelys cantorii. The sequence goes on from CM064327.1 coordinate 78,371,368, forward strand.
GGAAGTGGTTTTCCCCTCCAGGAGAATTTCTGAGATTTTGAAAATATTTTCCTACCCTGAATCCAAATGAAAAGTTGAAATCCTTGGAAATTTTTGCAAACTGAAATTCTGAAGAAAAAAATTCAGATTGGGTCAGCTGAAAATGTTCTTTTTTGGTTCATTTCAAAGTCTTTTATTTCGATTTTGATCTTTGTAAAAACGTAAGTGAAATTTAACTGAATGGAAGTTTTTCATTGTGAAGATGTTAAAATGAGACTGTTTGAAACTTTGTTTTCAAACAGAAAATCTGTTGAAAACAACCTTTTCATGTGGCTGGCGTTTGTTTTGTTGGGTTTCCAGTGGAAAAATATTTTTTATCAAATATTCCTAACCAGCTATATTTACTATATATTTGAATTTGTGTGTGTGTGTGTCTGTTCATTCAAAAACTCCTCCTAATTGGTAAATTCGACATACTTAAATGCTTAACTTAAAGCAAAGTAAAAGTTTGGTTGTGCAAAGGAAATGGGGTGTGCCTGGAATGGGATTGCTTCTCATAAAACCATACAAAGAAGAGACAGAATCACCAGGCTGATGAATGGGGCTGGCTGGGGGTGTACCCCTTCCATCCAGGACTGTTGCAGCCCAAAGCCTCCCAGGCACCCTTTGGGGTGTGAGGCTAAAGCTCCCACTGCCCAATTCATATAGGAACATTACTGGCTGTTCCACTTCATCAGGGAACTGACGGGAAAGTGCACGGTTTGCTGCATTCCACAATCTGGCTGGGGAGCTCATGGGGCGGATGGACCTCGACTTGCACCAGCCTGGGGACATGGACCCCCTCCCCCAGCTGTGCCTGCTGGAGCTGCAGTGGCCATAGAGAGGCACTTCTCACCTGGTCCCAAGCTGCTGGTGTGAGAGAGGCCTGGGGTTGTCCTCTCCCCTTGAAGTAGCCTGGGTATTGAACTCCTCATCCTCAGCCCCACCCCAGAGCAATGATTCAAATGAAGCAGCTGCATTTTTATTTTGTTGTCCAAAAAATCAAAAATTGAGTTAAGGACACGAGCAACGTAAATTTTCTAGTAGTATATATGAATTCAGCACACTGTTCGCAAATGCTCTAACACTTCACTGAAGATTATTAAGCTCTCTGTGGCATTTTCCTATATCCTGATGCTACTTTTGTTATGATTCTTTTATTATTTATAGAGATGTGCATGGTGCTTTTCTTGGCTATGCTGTATAAGAAAGCAAGGCCTCTGCCTGAGGAGCTCACAGACTGGTGCAGGCAAGCAAAGGGCTGGAGGGAGAGAACAATGGAGAGCTCTTGGGAGGGGAATTATATCCTTCTATTGGAAGAGTCCCACAATTGACAAACATTATTAAGTCTAACACCACCACTGCTACGAACATCAATATTGCTATCCCCATTTTACAGATGGGCAAACTGACACCGAGATATACTGGGGAGCCTGATCAATGTCAAAAATGTCAATGGGCATTTTGACATTGCCCTTATTGGGAGTAGAGTTAGACACTCTTTGACCTTCCAAGCTCATACAGGAAGCCTGTTTTTGAAGGAGAATTTAAATTTTCTGCTCCTCAGTCCTGTACCTTAACATGAAGATTAAGGACCAGGTCCTGCCTCATGGGATGTACTGCACATCCTCAATTTAGGGAAGCAATCAGCCCTCTGCTGGGACCTAACTCAAACTGGGGCATAAAGAGAGCTTTTCATTTGATTTTTATTTTATTTTGATTATTGGGAGAGAGCGAGAGAGAGAAAGAGTGACAGAAAGAATAATGCTTAGGGTCAAAAGTGTCCAAACTATTTGTAAGGGAAATATTGCTGCAGAAATACAAATTGGTGTAAGTTGCATCATTTAGAGAAAGTTGCCCATCATTAAGCACTGAGTAGTACACCCTGCATGTACGAGAAAATCTCTAGAGAACACAAAGCAGTACCTTCCATGCAAGTAAAAAAGACTTAGGGTGAGCCACTGCACAGTATAGGAGTCCACCTTCCATTTATTAACATCATTAGATGCATGGCAGGGTACATTTTTAGCATGCTGAGTGGGAATTTAACCATGCCATTCTTTTTTAACATCTGGGTAATTTACCCCATGAGTTTTACAAAAAGGGAGTTAGATATGTGGACGTACACAGTGTAATTATTCAAATTATGCTGTGTGAGATGATATATACAATGCATAAAGTGGATTCTGTCTGTACCCTTGACAGTACTTCTCTGGGTGGTCCTGCCTGAAAAATGACACCTAGGCATCTCTTGAAAGCTTCTTCCTAGGTCCCAAATGGCGATCCTCCCTAATCAACATCAGCTAGGGCAGTTCTTGCTAGGCAAGTACAGTATTATAGTACACCCAGTTAGCATCCATCACAACAGAGAAAAAATCTGTGGGAACTGCAGATCATTTATATCAAAATTAATGAGGTTTTCCCTCTCTTGAACAAGATGACTGAATACTATACTGACTACAGGGGGAAAAAGCCATCCATGGATATCAAGCTTTGCCTTTTTTTAGAGTTTTGTATAATTGATGATTTTGCCTGTTTAGATATATTTTTAGCACAAAATTTATTTTATTAGTAATTTTGACTTATTAAACAAATTATTGGTTCCCCCCATCAAAGCCAGAATCACAGGCTCACAAAACAAATCAGCCTAATTTCACTGTGAACTTCTCTTTTGACATCCTTCTGTTTTTCAAAGAGAATAAATGTGTTGTTACATGACTGCTCTTTTCTAGACAGAAGAAGCAGAGAGCTATTTTTGAAGCTCCTTAAATCAGAAGTTCTGGCTCTTTACAAAAGCATCCCCACAGGATATCAGGACTGTGTTTGGAAACACATGTGATAAAAAAGAATCAAACCATAAAAATGAACTGGGATCACCTTGTAATTGGACAGAGATGACTTCCTGCTGCTGCCTGTATTTTTGTTAAAAGCCAGTGCTTCTGCATTTCTCACCTTTTGCTGTGAGACATTGTACACAAAATCTCCAATTGCCAAGTAAATCACAGCCAAGAGGCAGACCCCCTGTTTGGAAGAGACTTTCCCTCATCCCATATTCTCTTTTACTGATATTTGGGGGAGGGGAGAGAAATTCGATGCACAAAATGAATCAACAGTAGTTGTAAAAATAAATTAATAGAAAATACAACTATTGGAACAGAACTATAAGGAGGACCTGGATAAAATCTTACAATGCATCAGCTTCTTTACGGAGAAAGATGGTGACAGCAGTTCAGTGAAGCTCACTATAACACTGAAACATAAAATTACAGAGAAAATGACTGAATACATAATTTTCATAAAAACGTATTAAGACTCAGATGGGAAGCGGCCACCTCAACACCTGATGAACTAAAGTCACAGGAAGTGCAGTTTACTATTTGAATGAATACCAGAGCTGGTAAAAAAAAACCACTAAAAATGGGGGAAATGTTGTATTGTTTTTCATTGTGGGGGGGTTTATTTTATATCAAAATTTGAATTTCTCATCACAAATTGATTTGTAAAATCAAATTGAGAAAAATGTTGCCTTGCTCTATGTGATAAAGCTAGGACACTCACAATCCTTGCCTGTTGTCTTCTGTTTTATTTCTACACTATATATTATGGAGAGATGCTAGTCTCTACCACATTTAAGACGGAAATGCATATTCCAATATATGCTAGATTATGACTGTCCAGACTGAATTATTAACTATATCAAAACTAAGCCAGGCCTGAAATTTCACAGAGGTGATCTTGTGCTATAGCAGACTTTGACTGGAAAACTTGAGGCACATCAGGGAAGGCGTTTAGGAGAGGTTAAAAAAAGAGGTATTTTCTTCATTTTTTCCTGCTTGATTTATTCAAGATTAAAGTAGCTCCGAAAATCCTATTTTACACAAGTATTGTTTGTTTATCCTAGGTCTGCCTATGTTCTGAGATGGAGGTGTAATTCCCAGCTTGAGCAGACATGACCTCACTAGTTCTGATCAAACTAGCATGCTAAAAATAGTGTCGCTGTGGTAGCAGCATGAGTAGCAGGATAGGCTACCTCCTCTGAGTATATGCCCAGTGTCCTTTGGCTTAGAAATTACACCTCCAGTACAAAGTGTAGGCATACGCTTAGGCTTTGTCTACACGGCAGGGTTTTTGCGCAAGAAGCTTTTTGCGGAAGAGATCTTCCACAAAAACTTCTTGCGCAAAAGCGCATCCACACCTCAAAAGCACATCACAAAAGCCATGTGCTTTTGCGCCAGAGAGCATCCACACTGTATGGACACTGTTGCACAAGAAAGTTCTGATTGCCAATCACAGAATGGCCATCAGAGCACCTTTGCTTTTTGTGATAGGCTCTTTTTGAGCAAGAACCCCCTGTTGAGCGTCCCCACACACCTTTTTGCGCAAGAGCTGTAGTGCAAAAAAAAGTTATGCCTTATAGAAGGAGGTATACCTACACCACAAAAAGCCCTCTGTTCTGTTGATTGACTGTAGATTTTCTTGCGCAAAAACGCGCTTGATGTGTGGACGCTCCATGGGTTTTTGCACAAAACCCCTGTAGTGTAGACACAGCCTTAGTGAGGACTGATGCCTTTGACTAGTTTGATTGCAAGCTCTTTGGGCAGGTACCATCTTTTTGTTCTCTGTATAATACCCAGCACAATCAAATCCTGGTGTATGACCGGGCACCAATGTGCTAGTGCAGTACAAAATGTAGTAGTAATAGTAATAGTAATAGTAGTAGTAGTCATTTACATTACGTTATAAGACCAAGAGAGTGCATGCTAGCTTTTATGGAGCAGATGGCATGTATACCAATTGGAAAGGAATGGTCTGTGGCAGTCCCATGGCAGTCCTTGATCCTTTTCTTCAGTACATATGTGCTGGGTGCTAGAGCTGGGAGGCTACTCAATGGAGCAATTATACTGGTTTTCTGAGGGCTGGTCAGGAGGATTCCTTTCTTGCTGCCCCTCAGACTTCCCCATTGATCTGTACAATTGCTTGTGATGGACACTGAAGAGAAAATTTGGCCCAAATGTCCAGTGCACACTAAGAAGTTACATTTAACTTAAGAAAGGATATACCATTCTCTTAGTGGAAATTGTCTTGGAAGGGTTTTAAAGAGCGCTACAGTTTCATTGTCAAGTTCCTTTCTGTCCAGCCAGGTACTCAGTAAGCTCTAGGTACACATTTCTTTTTAAAAAAGTAGATAGCATTGGGCCAAATTTCAAAACATGAAATAGGTCATAACTTTTGCTCTCAGGGGAAATCCACCCACCTGCAGAGGACCAGTAAAAGCAGGATTTAGTTATTCAGACCTTGTATCTGCCCTCTTGACCAGGCTTAACTTCACCATTAATCAATTAACTAATTATATTTTAACTTAGAAGATTTGCCCACCATTGCTCAGGTCCTTAGTTCAATTAATTGTTGTATTTTGGAAAATAAAATGAAAATGCACATGCTTCATTTAAATCATTGCTCTCGGGAGGGGCTAGGGATGAGGAGTTCAGCATGCAGGCTGTCCTGGGGAGAGAGGACAACCCCAGCCCTCACTCACTGCAGCAGCTTGGGGCCAGGTAAGAAGCACCTCTCCATGTGCAGCTCCAGTGGGTATAACTGGGGGAGGGGTGCATGTCCCCTGTCTGGGTCAGGTCCAGGTTCATTTGCCCCCTACACTCCCCAGCTAGAGTGAGGACTATAGTAATCTGTGCACTTTCCCTTCTTAAATGGCACTTGGAGGTAGGGGGCTCAGGGCAGGGGCAGTCCCAGATGGGGGGTGGGAGTGGAAATGCTCGACACCAGCCCCTTTCACCTACCTGGTGATTCTGTCTCTTTTATGTATGGTTTTATGAGAAGCAATCCCATTCTAGACACATCCCATTGTCCTGGCACATCCACACCATTACCTTACTTTTATGTTATGATAAGAGGAAGTTGTACATCAAATTTGGTGGTCCTAGCTCTTATCATTTAGGAGGAGTTTTTGAACAGACAGACAAACTCTCAAGTATAGTGTGGATGTCTGCTACTCTTCAACGGAAGAGTGCCATTTCCAGGTTCTCTGTGCCCATGCCAATCTTTTCAAATACATTTATTAAAATAAACAGATTCTTCCCACCTTGCAAAACCCCATTATTATGTCACAAAAATGTGATTGCTACCAGTATAAGTATCCCCGCCTCCTAGCAACTCATCCCCTCCCATATCCTTGCAGGCCAGAGGCAAAGATGAGCCTTGCAGAATGCCCTTATTGTTAATACATGAATACAGGATACCGTTTCCTTTGTTGTAACATAGAGTTCCAATATGTTTTAGAGTGAAAGGTTGAGGACCCTCAGCTTGCATTCTTAGGTTCCTTCCCAATTGTCTTTATTTTAAGCAATCTTATATATGTAATTCTGAGCGGTTTTTGAGATGCAGCTGGCACTCAGCCATATGTTTATGAGATGTAAACTTCTCTAAACGGATGAACATAAGCTTTAAAGAATCATTTTTCTTAGAGTTTGTTGACAACTTGGGAACAATTTTTTCACTTGATCAATGTTCAGGGAATCCTACGAATGGCATAAATTCAACTTTAATTCAACTTTAGTTTGTGAAACTTTTTTTAAACCTAGAGAATGGTTTAATTATCAGAGAATCCTACCAGTGATTTGCAATACCAAATAAGATTTCAATGTATTCTAATATCAGTACTGATGGAGCTTTATGTTGTTCTGACAAACACACACATACAAAATCTAAAGTTTCAGCCAGAAATACACTTTAAGTAATCCAGATGTCTCTCGTGAGAGAATTCAGTGAAATACTTGGAAAAGTACTTTCACATCCAAACAACTGTATTCATATTATTCCAGCTGAACCACTGATGAGAAATATAGTTAAGGTAGCATAAGTGTTCCTATTCTAAACCCCTGTTTTCAATTATTTATAAATGTCCTAAATTTTCACCTTCTGTGCTGCAATTTTCCATGTTTAGTATGAGCTTGAGATGAATATTTGTAGACAGATTAATAAAATAGTATATTCAGTTATGTCTCAGCATATGAACAGTAGTAAAATTATCAATGTTAATTATTAATTGTATTATGGTAGTACCAAGAGGCCACAATCAGGTTCAGGACCATATTGTACTAGGTGCTGTACAAATGCACACAAAAAAGAGCCCAAGATACCGCCAGCGTTTATATCATAAAGCATTTTAAATCCAACAGTGATACTTTATAGTTCAGTCTACATATTACAAATAGCTTATTTAAAGGCTGATAAAAGCCAGGTTGAGCTTTCTTTGAAAGTCAGGGGGTGCATATTTTAAATACCTGAAGTTACTTTGAGAAAAAGAGTGATTATTCTGGCAATGCTGCAAGTTGAAATGCAACTCAAACCAAAGGACAAATAAAAATACTATCTATGTCACTTGCCCTAAAGTTATTCTGTGTTTCTCTCTCTCTCTCTCCTTTCTATGTCTCTTTTTCTTTCTCTCCTCTTTCATTTTCTGTCCTTTATTCTCTAGTCTCCTAGCCTTGTTTGAGTTCTCACCATCCAAACTAAAAGCACACATGAATACATATAAAAAAGATTCAGTAAATGGTATCCAAAAATGTTAGTATGATGTTTTTTCTCCACATTATTTTAATAGTCTTGCCAATAAGATTTGGCGGGGGTATTTTTCTCCAGGGAAACAGAAAACAAGGTGCAAATATTAAGAAAACCTGAAAATGATGGCTTTAAGGATCTAATCTTTCCTGATAATTAAGACCATTCATATTTCTGTATTGTCTCAAGGGAAGGAAAAGGCCATTGGGGAGGGAGACTAAATATCTGATATTTCTAGAAGCTCTATCTAGAAGGTTAGCTCCTTCTGTTCATAGAGCAGGCAGATTTCCATTGACTGGGAAGAGTAAGGATATATTAATGAACACTCTTTTGTGCAGATCTGTTTCCACAGGCTGCAATTTATTTGCTATTGGTGCTTAGAACTTTGGAGAAATTTGTGAGTGGGCAAATGCAGAATCAGACACTGCACAAACCAGAGTGATGTGCTTCCATCACTACGGCACCGTTCCTGACACAACCCACTCCAAGGCTAAATGTGAGAACCAAATTTACAGCAAAGGACGGAGGCAAAGCAAACCTGCAAATGCCCATGTTGTTTACAAACTCGCCCCTACTGCATGTTGACACCTACCCCCATCACGTTCACACAGCAGCATGTGCAATGTTTTTCTGCTGAGAACTGAAGGCTGCTCCAGGAAGGTGAGCAAGGACACCGAGTGAGAGCCCAGATCAGTTGGTTGTATTTTGGTGAACTTAACGAATAGTTCTGAGGCAACGACTTGAAGGCCAAAGTCTGACAAGCTGTCAGGCGCTGATTGCCATTTTCGCGAAGGGCGCTATGTAAGTGTAAGTGATTGATAGACTGATTGATTTGTTTTGCTGAGGCTCCTTTGTGGTCTCCTGGGTGAGTTTCTGGCCACACCTCCCAACCTCAAAGCATTTGGTCTGCCTGCTGTTGCTTTTTTTTTTTTTTTTTTATTTGCGGGTAATGAAAATTTGTTATAAGCCTTCCCTTTCATCTGTACATGGCAGTCTGTCACACAGAAACAAGCCATTCCGGAGCCTTGCTTCCTTCCAAATTGCTAAATATTTTTCTTCAAATTGCTTCCCTAATGGGCTAGTATAATAGGAGCGGCATGCTTTCTGCCCACGCTGAGGATGCCAGAGCATTTGTCCAGTGCACATGTGTGTTGGGCACAATACACTCATTGCCTGGTCTGGAGATGCGGCAGCACTGCTGTGGAGCTAATCTGAATGCACATTCTGCATGCCCAACATGTATGCTCTTTTTAAAAATTATTATTCCCCCTATGAAAATGCACCTTCAAGAGAAGAACCGGGCAATAAAAGCCACTTTAGGGAAGAGCAGTGTTTCCATTTCATAAGGTGAGAGATGGCAGTCGGACAAGGCTACACCGATCCAAAGTAATCCATGTGAGGAGTGACAGAGCTGGGCTTGCTAATGGCCTGGCCTGGCCAGTTTTTTATTGACTCCAGTTGCTGTTTTTCGGAGGGGCAGGCACCAGTGCTCCCTATGGTCAGCAGTTCCATGTGCTATCCACTAAACTGTTCCTGACCCACTGCTTTATGAGCCTAAGTGCTTATCCAGGAACAGAAGTGAATAGGTTGTGTGTGATAAGAAAATAATTTGCCAAAACTGCAACAATAAAGAAGGCCTGATGGGATCTCTTATAGTATGAATAGCCTGGAGCAGCTGCAGAATTCTCTCTGCTTTCACAATTATTTTCATTTTTATAACAACTAAAAATGGAACAGTGTCCACAGGCTTTCGCAGATCTTATTTTCAGTTCTAAATCCAACATTTCCATAGACATTTATTTTTTCTTTTTGTGGAGCTTAAAAAGCAGCCCTTCTTGGATAAAAAAGGCCCCTTGGCATATGAGCCTAACCCATGCTTCTTTTTGTCTCTCTCGCAGCCTTCATGCTGGATTTCTTCAATGTCAAGTTCACAGCAGCCAGTCCCCAAGACTCCTATAGCATTAAGCAATATTTCTAGGCTGCCCAGGACAGGTGCCCAATATAGCTGTACTCCAGAGGCCTTTCAAATCCTCCACAGAGTCCAGTGTTCAGCTGTGGTACATAGTGCCTCTTTAAACTACAACCATCACATTAGGGATTGGAAGGGTAACTGATACTTTCATAACCCACATTATTTCTAAATCTGATCAAAACTCAGTGCAGCTCTGTTTTTTTACCCTCTCTTTTCCGCCACATACTCTCACCCACTGTTATTGTTTGATTGTAACTTTCCTCTGGCAGGAACAGGATCAGAAGAGCCCAGCCATTCCTGAAATGTACCCCTAATGCTGAGGCACCCCTTCTGCCTCAATAGCACCACTCCTTCCCCACCCCTCACCCCACACACAGCCCAACTCCCCTTAGTAGCAGTAAGCACAGGAAAACCCCAGTTTTATGAATGTCTCTAGGAACTCCTGAAACCTGCAGAAAATTGGGGACTTGTAAAAAACAAATTCCAGTTTCCGTGAAAATTACAGGCACAGGACCAGACACAGTTCCACTTTTGGATAGCATGGCAGTTCAGCTATACATGGTTCAAGAAGGCAACATTTTAAAGAAAGAGACTAAGAAATGGCTCCGATTGTAGCCCCCTGACTTTTGGATACCTCAGTGAAAGAGACTGAAAGATGCTTTTCTCACCTCTTTGCCCTCGGCTGCGTCTAGACTGGCAAGTTTTTCCGCAAAAGCAGCCGCTTTTGCGCAAAAACTTGACAGCTGTCTACACTGGCCGCTTGATTTTGCGCAAAAGCACTGACGTTCTAATGTAAGAAATCAGTGCTTCTTGCGCAAATACTTTGACGCTCCCGTTCGGGCAAAAGTCCTTTTGCGCAAAAACTTTTGTGCAAAAGGGCCAGTGTAGACAGCTCGGATTTGTTTTGCGCAAAAAAGCCCCGATGGCTAAAATGGTGATCGGGGCTTTCTTGCGCAAAACCGCGTCTAGATTGGCACGGATGCTTTTCCGCAAAAAGTGCTTTTGCGGAAAAGCGTCCATGCCAATCTAGACGCTCTTTTCCGCAAATGCTTTTAACGGAAAAACTTTTCCGTTAAAAGCATTTGCGGAAAATCATGCCAGTCTAGACGTAGCCTTCCTGTTTACTAGAGTCAGAGAGAATTCTCCTTTCTTAATGCTGACAGCTACAGTATGTCAGGGCTGAGGTGTTTCAGCACATAATGATCGAGCTCATTTCAGTTCATTTTGCTAGAATTTAATTTTCACATGGCCCACTGTGACCACATCCCACTAATTTCCCTCTTGGCTAGGTTCTTAAAACATAGAGACCAATGAAGATGCCACAACTCCTGTTGGTAAAATAATAATAATTTACATTTATTAAGTGCTGTCCATCCCAGAGGACCTCAGAATGCTTTTCAAACTTTGTATATGCAGGAATCATTTCACCCAGGAAAGCAAATGCAGCCATTTCAACTTTTCAGCGTCTTTCAGCAACACTACACAACGGTTTAGGGAAGGAAATGAAAAAGAACATTATTATTATTATTATTATTATTTATTTGTATTACAGTAGAGCAGGAGGCGCTAAGTGGGATCTGGGACCCATTGTGCTGCATGCAGTTCAAACATACAATAAAAGACAGCTCTTTTCCTCATGGAGCTTGCAACCTAAATAGGGAGACATGGGCACAGCAGATATGTTTAAAAGACAATATAGGGAAGGGAGGAAGAGGAGGACAAAGATGGTTGTTATAGGCATGCCACTCACATCTATATTGGAGGTTGCATAGTTTGTCTGATTTTTAACAGGAGATATGAATGAATCACTAACAAGCCACCTGGCTAGTTACCACCATTCGGAAGCTTTCCATGGGTGTCAATATAGAAATGGATCTGAAGAAGAGACCTGAAGGAGGACAGGGTAGTGGCTATCTAAATCAATTTGGGGCAGTGCTAAATCTAAATCAACTTTGGGCAGCGTGACACTGAAGTGTCTGTGTGAGAAATGTGCAAACAGACAATGGAGGCTGCCACTGTTGACAGAGAAATGTGTGTGAATAATGATGAGGTGAGGCAGGAGATTATATAAGGAGGGAGGAACTAAATTGTGAAGGGCCTGGGCCATCCAGAAAATGTGTGTTTGGTGCAGTGGAGAGTTCAGAGCTCAAAGGATGGACTCAACCAAGTAGGAGAAATGACTGAAGTGATAACGATTTTGGCAGCATTCTGAATGGATCCGAGGAAGGCAAGGCTGCAGTAGTCAAGGAGGACGTTGCAACTATCAAGATGCAAAAAGTCTCAGAGGGGTAGCCATGTTAGTTGGGAACTTTAAAAACAATGAGTCGTCCTGTGGCACCATGAGCTTTCGTGAGCAAAACCCACTTCTTTAGATGAGATGATCTTGAGGGAGTTTCAAGATCATCTCATCTGAAGAAGTGGGTTTTGTCCACAAAAGCTCATGATACTACATATACATATATTTGTTAGTCTCAAAGGTGCCTTGGGGCTACTTATTGCTTATCAAGATGCCTAGGTGAGAATTTTGTATGTTTAGGTAGAGCAAAAGATAAATCTTTGAGATGCTACAAAGGAACAAGCAGCATGATTAGGATATAGTCTAGATGGACAGCCTAGAGAAAGTGAAAAAATGACACCTACACTATGAGCCAGAGTGACTGAAAGGATGGTGGTGTCTTGACAGAGAAGGGAAGAATAGGAAAGGGGTAGAGAGGGAAAATTAGAACCTCAGTTTTAGCCATGCTAATTTAAGATGCCAGCAGGACTTCCTTTAAGAGATTTCATAGACACACAGTGATAAACAGTATTGGAGAGAGAAGAGCATACAGCAGCTACTACTTGTAATTTAGGAGCATATTAATTTTAGGCTCCAAATCATGAACTGGACTAGTTGTAGCCAAAAAAGCATTTCTAGAATGCTATAAATGCTTTTCTTCTGGTCCCTCCACCAAGAAAAGCTATTGTAGGTGTTACTATACTTTCTACCTTGGTGTCCCTTTTCTTTGATGATCTTAGCTGGGATAGGATTTTTAAGTGGTGCTTGTTGTCTAAGTCAGTAGAACACTTCTTGTTCTTTACCCTTGCATCACAATCATCTAGATCCTCACAGCACATGACTACTAAGGAATGCTAGATTAGAGAGACTGTCATAGGACAAATGTGTTATTTAGGAATCCTGATTCCTGATTCTAGCTGTGTAAAGATAATTGGAAAGTTTCAAAAGAATTGAAATCTCATTGAAAACAGAGAAACATAGTGGACGTTTTCTTATTTTTTCCTGCCATTCTCTTATTAGCTCTATTCTAAGACCCTTCCCTTCCCTTGATCATGGTGAAAGGTGAAGGAATGTTTAACGCCTTCCATGCTATGCTCAAGTGTAGCTCCATATGCTTTATCAGACTGGATAGCTGGTTTAAGGCCATGGTGAATCCTAATGTCTCTTAAATTAAAGTAACAAGTCCTTTTGAAACAGGAATGAAGTGGGTACATGTAAAAAAACTTGAGCTTTGAACTGACTCATATTTCTTCAATGTCTTTTTATTTTGCTTAATAAAATATAGCAAGGCAGACTTGAGCTTCACCTCTGCAGACCCAGATTCACTTGTTTAAGTGGAATATTTTTTGTTTATGCTGCAGGCTAAACAACTAGGTTTACCTAGGGTCTCTTGTTAAAATGAGCCATCTGTGGCAGCTGTGGTAATTATACCCATCCTACGGTACCTATCATGCAGAGCTCTTAGGTCTGTGTTGAGGCTTTGAAAACAAGAGGAACAATTGCACAAGAGGAAAAGAAATATCTCCTTAGTGCAAAAGCTATCATGAGGTCCTATCTTTATCTTTAATATCCTGTCTTTCCTTGGCTCCAGCACCAACCATCCAGCTGCCCCTGTTGGTGCAAGGGTGAATCAAGGCCATAGTATGCAATGTCTGAAAAGCCATATAATTCTGTAAAGCACAAATAAAACATGGTATAGTACCAAATTTCCCACTGAAAAGATCTCAGGATCTCAGGATTCTATTAGACCCTTAACAAATGGACAGCTGTCAATCAGCTCAGAGCTTTCTAGAGCTCTCTAGAGAGTTAAAAGCAGATATTTAGCTTCCTCCTGGGCCGTGGGTTGACAGAAGGCTGTTGAAAGCAATACTGAGGTAATAGGAGTTTCCAAATGTTTCCCAAGAAGAGATGATATCCACACTAATATCACTTAACAAAAGAATTAACTTTTTAGCAATGGAGTTAATCTTAAATCCTGATTATTGGGTATGAACAAACTGCGCTAAATGCAGAACATGATGGACTGGCATTTTAGGTTGGGGCTGGCACGGTCTGGGACTCTCCCCCTCCCCCCCTACCCCTCCAAGGCAGAGGGGAATAAAGTCTCCAGCGTGCCAGCTGGAGCCGGCGCAGTCCGGGACTCCCCATCCCCCCCGTTCCCAGCCCGCACAGGAAGGCATCAGGCTACACAATGAACGAGTGTTTCAGGTACCATGCTACTGTTTAGGGCTCGGGGAAGCAGCCCACTCACTTCCTGGGCTTTGGCCTGCAGCTGCAGGATCCCCAGGTACTGGTCCCTGTCCCCTCCCCCTGCCCAGACCCCCCAAAGTACCCTGCCCCACCACCCACCGGCACCCTGTCCTCTGCCTCAGGTCCTTGCCCCAGCACCCACTGGCCCCCTGTCCCAGCCCCCTGTCCCTGGCACCCTGCCCCAGCACCCTGTCCCCTGCCCTGGCACCCAGTCTCCTGCCCCAGCACCTACAAGCACCCTGTCCCAGCACCCATTGGCACCCTACCCAGCACCCTGTCCCCTGTCCTGGTACCCCCTGGCACCCTTCCCCAATACCTTGTCCCCTGCTCCCACCAGCACAGTTGGGGCCACATTAGTGAGACTTGTGGGGGGTTTGGAGGAGTTTTTATTTTGCATCTCACTTGTGTGGCCCCAACTGACTTTTCTGTGGGCCAGTGACCCCTGACTCAAAACAGGTTCCCTGCCCTTCTCATAAATAAAGACAATGCAGAAACTTTTTGTGTTTGACACAGTATTTTATTTAAAAATGAAGCCTGGCCAACAAACCCCCAATGGGGGCCAAGCCTCCATCTGTCCACAGCATCATAACACTCCTGCACTCCCCCTTCCCCCAGACCATAGATCTGAACCTAACATACACTGAAACCCCCTGTCCTGAGCCCCTCACATACCCCAACCCAAATTTCTGCACCCTCATACCCACAAGCCTGTGGCTTGCTTAGTACCCCAACCCTACATCTGACCCCAACACTGCCCGGCCTGAAGCCCCCTCCCCAACCCAACGTCCCCTTCTCCACCTCCTCCTGCATCCAGATTTCCTCCCAGAGCTTGCACCTCTCACCCCTTCCCACACCCAAATCCCTCATTCCCACCCCAGAGCCTACACATCCTGCCTCAACCCAGCGAGGGTAAGGCTAGACTGCAGGAGTTTTTCAGGATTCCAGAAATATCCCAGAAAAACTCTTCTGCATCCAGAGATGCATTTGTTCTTCCGCTTTTTTTAGTGGAAGAGCAAACGTGCTCTTTGGTTACCCCTATATTCCTCTTTCCACGAGGAATAAGGGGGCTTCCAAAAGAAGGGGTTTTTCTGACATTTGGTCCAGTCTAGACAGGCCAAATGTTGGAAAAACCTCTTCCTTCAGAAGAACTGGGGAAAAAAACAGCAGTATAAGGGTTGGGGATAGCAAGTAATGGAGAGGCGGAGAATAGAGAGGAAGGGGCAGGGCTTCAGGGAAGGGGCAGGGCAGTAGATTTTGGCTTGTTCTGTCATTTAAAAAGTGATCTTGGGTGTAAAAAGGTTGGAGACCACTGCTCTAAATTGAACTTTGGAAGATCGATTGCAGCAGTGCCGATCTTCTGCTGAGTGAAGACATGGCCTATACCTTCAAGGGGGCTGACATAGATCCACAATGCTGGTGTCATGGCGTTTGGGCCCCATCTACTCTGATTGCTGAGTTGCAGCAGCCCAAGAACCCATACCATTTACTGACAACTTTCCCTTGAAACATGAAATTCTGCATTGACACATCAAAATGCAGCAAATAAGTTGAAACCGCTGCTGCTACAGCCTCTCTCTAGGCATGGTCTTTGTACTGATCTTCACATTCAACATCACAAACTTTTTAACAGTTAAGCAGATATGTGTCTCTTGTATTGGGGAGGAGCGTTACCCTGTTATTAATGGTTGTTATTTGCTATGGCTGGTCTTTGAGTCCACCTGTATTTTATGTTTCTTTGAAAATTAAAATTTATTAACAACAATTAAGGCCTCGAGATACCATAGTAATAAGGCCAATGAAATGTCACTGTGAATAAATAAAAACTACTCAAATTAAATATTTTAGAACATCTCAGATGCGTCCAATAGGCATTTTTAAAAATAACGGGAAAAAACTCTGATAAATATGTTCACAGAAGTAAAACTGTTTCAATATATTGGATCATTAATGTGATCTGAACAGAGAGAGAGAAAACCTGGGTAAATCTGGAAAGATGCTTAATACATGCCTTAGTTTTTTTCTTGACCAGATCTTAAGTTCCAGGCACTGTGAAGTGGGGGGGGGGGAGATCGTGGAGGGGGAGAGGATCTTTCATTATTCTGAATGAGTCTATAAAGATGCATAAGCCACAGAGTGCCAGTGAGACAGAGACAGAGAGACAGACAAAATTATTTCCGTTGCTGGGTTTTGCTGTCTGGAGTAGTGCCTGTCTTATTCATAGGACTTTTTTTCCCAGACGCCCACCCAAGAACCACTCAGTTACATTTATTATTCTGTCAAATACAACGTGCAATAAAGAGCCAGTCTCCCCAATGATGGGTACCTGTATTCAGAGCTTGATGGTGGAACACATAAATCACATGGGAAGGGCAATTGCATATGTGCTTTTTGTTTCTTGCATCACCTTTTATTATCTTAGGACTGAAAAGTTAATAACCCAGTGGGTAATCATGCCATTATCAGTTTACATTGTAGTAAAGCCCATTCAAATGATGATTACATATGTTAATGAGTGTCGTTATAATGCACTACACAGTACATTACCTTCAATAAATATAATTGTTTATGCACTGTAATGAAGGGATATAATGCCCCAAAACTAATGGCATTGACTGAATTGTGATTTATTGCTGGAAAACTTTGCCATTAAGAAAGGAAATCTTACAAACCCTTTTATGTTTACCTAACTTTTTTTCTTCTTTAAAAGCTGCCACTTATCTCCCCCTCCCTCTGTTTACAAGAAAATAGCTCCAAGATGTATCCACAGTATTCCAAGATTGTGTCTTTCTTCACCTAAAGAAGCAGGAGGTGGGTTCATTTAGAGGCTTTAATGAAGATCGTTATGTTTATCCTTTAGTACAGCTTAATGCATTATCTGGTAACAAAAATGATAACACATCAGAACTTTGGCTGCAAATCAAACAATAGGAAATAAAAATGTTGTTTGTTAAAATACAGATTAGAAATAGAAAATAAGGTTAGAGATGACATTTTGGCCAAGGGTCCTTGATCAGATAAAGAACAGCCAAGAACAGTTTAGCTTGCCGCGTATTCATAAATCTCCAGCTGGGAATGAATAAAGCTGTAAGTGAAACTCCACATGATAAGTTCAGTTTCTAGGAGCTATTTTTCCAGGGAGTGAGAAGGAACCTTTATTTGTAGAGTGAATAAGAAATGACAAATAGACAGAAAATAGATAGCAGTAGTGCAACCTGTTGAAGGTATCTTATATTGAGAAATATGGAGTATCAACACTTGTGAACTATCATGAAATTTCTTCTTACATTTCCCTCCACTTAGTTAAGTTAACGGACTGCACTGCTGTGGCTTTTTCTTTTCTGGTGAGAAATCATATGCATCAATTGTGCTTTGTACTGCAGTCACTGTTCCCGTTGAAATCAGTGGCAAAATTTCCACTGACTCCAATAGCAGTAGGATCTAGCGCTTTGCTTCTGCAAAGAAATTGCATGCACCAGAAAGTTCTGATTTTTCTCTTTCAACAGTGTTTGTATGAAAAAGTTTCCTAAAGTCTTTAGGAATAAATAAATAAAAACTTGAGGAGATAAATAATAATAGGAATTCGTCTACAGATCATTAATATGCAGTAGATGCTGCAGTAAGGAATATGATACAGGAGTATTTAAAGGACCAGTATGAACAAGAGTAATTTCTAAAGGTATATTCCCAAGGATGTGAGGATCTAATAATCACTTGAGAAAGTTTCCAAGGATTATAGTCATGTTCCAACTAGTTTGAAAGTCAGTAGTGCAAAAAAACTTTGACATTGAGATGCAATTTGTGGTAAGATCTAATTAATTTTTTTGCTCCTAAGAATAATTTATTATTTACACTTCTTATTATATATGTATTTTAGCTTCATTAGTCTGCAATGCTGGAAAAAATTATACCTTCAAGTCCTATTTATCAAATTAATGGTGCAATTTCATAGTGACACATTCCACATTCATTAAACCAAGTACAGTAAAAATGCATTTAAATTAGATTAGTGTGATGTAATAAAGATTCCAGTATATGGGTTATATGCTAGCTGTAAAGAAACACCCGGATCAAGTTGAAAGCAACTTTGAAATAATTTTTCAAAATTGATTTTGGCACTGGTCTAAGTGAAAGAATAAGAAATAACGATACTCTCCCATAATTATGTCTGCATAGCCAATGTGATGCCTTAATATAATAAAAGGAAACAAATAGCATACTCATCTATAGTCATTATGGGAGGGAGCCCTAGCTTCGCTCAAAAGAAGGCAGCATTATCACTTCAGAAAGTGACCCCAATGACTGGCTTCTAAATTTATCTTTTTTTCTAGAACTGATCTTGCATAACAACAATGCAGTGTGCTACCAGCCCCTTCAAAATCTCCAAATCTCCATTCCTTTTCATTCTGCACACACATACCTGCATGCATTATATATATATGCATGCGGGGTGGTGGTGTTTACTATGCTATTTTGCATTCTGGTTTGCATCTAGCTGGCAATATGTGCATATATTGGGAACACTGTGGCTTTGGTGGATATAAACTAGATTTTTATCTTAACCACTTGCTTGCAATATTTCTATTGACTTCACTGAGTGGATCAGGCCCTGGTGGGAGCACAAAGTAGAGATATGAGAATAGAAAATAGGTCCTGTGGAACCCAAACTCCTTTCATTTAAAATCCTATACCCATCTACCTTTTCTCGTCAAGCACACACCCTCTCTATAGTCAGAAAACAGTTTTACCTTCATTCAGAAAACAGGTTGACTCTGTTGTTTGAAAAGTTGAAATGTTCCTGTTACCTCAATAGCATGACCTTTAATATTATTTTTAGCTTACCATATCTATTTATATATTTTAGAAACGTGCATCTGTCTGTCTGTTCAACTGTCTGTCTGTTCAAGAAAGCCTCCTACACGATAAGAGCAAGGACCACCAAATTTGGTATGCAGCTTCCTCTTATCCTAACTTAAAGCAAGGTCAGGGTTTGGCTGTGCCAGGAAAATGGGACTTGCCAGGAATGGGACTCCATAACATGGAAAGGAAGGAGGCACAGAGAGGAGGGGCACAATAATGAGAGTGGCCACTGGCAGCAGTGAGCGCAGAGGAGGGCTATACTGCAGAGTGATGACTGGAGACAGCCACATGACTGAGAGAAGGGCCAGTGGGGGCTGGGGAATCACCATCTTGCCTGCCAGCAGAAGAAAAATGAGGTTTTGTTGTGTTTGTTTGAATATGTCATCACAGAGAGCATAACAAGGTAAATGGTGCACTATACCAGTACTTTATAGATGTTCAAACTAGGGCTGGCCAGAAAAATAAGAAATCCATTTTGAACACACATTTTAAAACTTCAAATTTTATTTACAGTCTGATGTGGAATGAAAACAAGACCTTCCAAAATATTTTGAGGAAAAATACTCACAGAAAATCCCAGTAAGAGGCTTACCCTAGAATAGCCAATAGATTGGTGATTAGGGTACTTATCTGAGATGTGGGAGACCCCAGTTCAAAGTCTTACTCTTCCTGATTCTGCGTAGGGCCCTAACTACCAAGCTATAGAGCCAATCTTTCTGGATAGACCTGTTGCCATTGGTGTTAATAAATAACGATTCTGTAAGCTAATGCTTAGTGCTCTCACCTGGGAAGTGGGAGACCTAGGTTCAAGTTCCTAATGAAATCAGCCAAAGCAGTGATTTGAATGTGGGTCTCCTTCATCACAGCTGAGCACCTAAACCACCAGCCTATTGATTGTTCTGGAGAGTTTTTCTCACTCTGGTTTTGACCTGAAATTCCATCCGGAGAAACTCCCACTTCAGTTTTGACAAAATGGCATTTTCAAACAGAAAAAAAAGTTTTGTTGAAAATCTTTCAACTAGCTCTTGCCCAACATCGTTGGGGGAGTAAATCCCTCTGGCACAGTTCAATCCTTGTAATCAACAGAGAGGTTTGGACTCATTGTACACTAATCCATGCATCACTATCAGCAATTAAAGCATGTGGCCTCACTGGCCTTCTTCCATTGTAGGTGGAATGGAAGGCACATTTTTCAACAGCTTGCCCCCCTTCCCCAGTTGTATGGGGTTATTAAACAATTAAAACTATATACCCCTTTCACTTCATCTGGCTAGCAGGAAGCCAAGGGATGCTAACTCCAATCACACAGAGGCAAGAAGAGATAGCAGAGATCTGAAAATGATGGTTGAAATGTAACAAGAGTTGAAATTTGCATTTCCCCATCTGTCTCAATTGAAGACTAGTAGTGCATTACTCCTGCTATGTACCATATGGTGCTGTTTGAGGCTGTAAATATGCTGTACTCCCATTCCTAATGGCATTTCTCATCAGTAAGCTGTGCTGCTGGCTTTCTCCTGTGCCTCTGAATTGTGGTGATTCTCACATTGTGCCTGTTCCACAAAACTGCAATACCCTGCTTACACATGTATTTCCCTAGGATAAGTGAGTGGACAGGATTTACTGACATTAGTTGGAGAACAAAGGAAACCATTTCTGCACTGTGCATCTGTAGCAGCTTCCTCCTTCCGTCTCCCTCGAGTCTCTGAATTATATTTCAGGGAAGGGATCTGATACAGTTAAGATTCCCTTCTGGGTTAAATGCTTCAGTAACCTTCCCCAATCCTCTTGGAGCTAGACTGTACCTTTAATGTATCAGGGGGAGTGTGACATCACATCTACCCATGAGTAGCACTAGACAGCCTCCTTCCCATCCCATTTTTGTGTCCTTCTCCCTAAGGAAGGAGCAGCCTATGAAAGACTCAGAGCTTTCCGGATTGTCATAGTGTGAGGCCTTTCTGCAGCCATTTGAGGAGAGGCAGAGGTCTCTTCTAAGAATCTCCTGCTCATCAGCAGTCACACAAGGGCCTCCCACAACCTCCCCTTTGGGCTTTATCTCCTTCAGTGGTGAATTTCTATGTCAGACTTCAGTAATCCTATCGTGCCTCACGTCAGCTGCACAATCCTCAGATCTGTTGTAGCTGGGAAACCTCACGCCCCCCTATTTATTTTATTAACCTGCTGGAGTTTTGTTACTGCTCCCTGCACACCTTGAAGGAAGACGTGGGAAAGCAATGGCAGTGACAATGGAGTGTGCGTTACAAGGCTGGCTGGCATATCTAAGAGATTATTAGCCTACCGCTTGAGACTGCGAACCATAGCACAGGCTATTGGTGGCAGGTGACCATGTTTTCAAATCCATCACAGTGGTTCAAAAAAATCCAAAAGGTCAATATATTGTTTATATCACATCAGTGATGAGAGAGGGCATAACAACCTTCAGTAAATCCTATTATTTCCTCACTATACTAATAACATGAGAAACTATGGTTATAATAAAAGTTTATATCTATAGTTGCTCTGCAGACACCTCCTCTGGTATGGTATAAATATAATATATGAGACTTGGCGGTGTAATACAGTTTTTATTTCAATTTTTTAGGGATGGCCATGCGCATCCATAACTCATGAAAATAAAAAGTGTATTACACTGCCAACTGTTACATATTCCCTAGTAAAGCAAAAAATGGCAAGATAAATTTTATTTTTCTCTCTCCATACCAACAAAGTGTCTGGCTGATATGATCATGATGAAGTGTTGAAATAAACATTATTTATCTGAACACTTTCTATGTCAAAACATGGCTGTCCCATCGATTTGCCAGTCCCGTCTATCTGTCAAACACCACATACATTTTTTTTCTCCCCTGCTTGTTAGCTTTGTTTTTAATTTCATGCTGCTGAATTTTCTTCTGTAAGAAAGTGAGATTGCTTCCTCACTTGCTCTGCTCATTTATTTTCTCTGGTATGTCCTTTTTTGTATCTTAGTACCAGAGGTGAAAGTAAGTGGGTGCACCCAGGTGCGCAGCTCCCACAAAAGCTGGCTGAGCTGCAGCAAAAGCCAAGCAGGGAGCTTTTTAAAGAGGTGGCAGGAACCCAGGTTGCAACAGGACAGTCCCAGTAAGAAATTTTAAATTACTTTCACCACTGCTTAGTACATCTGTGCATTGATTCTGTGGCATGGGCAACACTTCTTAAAGACATGCATGAAGAAGCACCCCAGCTGCATAACGTACATAAGTGGTACAAGAAGTGAGACTCGTTGTGATTTGTAAGTAGGGAAAAGGATTAAAATATTCAACTGCAGCAGATTATGCCTGCTTCATCTACAAGAAATAGAATGAGTGGATCAGTCCCATATTAGAGGAGGAAAAAAGAGACAATTGGTTTTGGTAGAGAACATTATTTTAGTTTAGTTTTTGATTGTGCTGTATGTTCCCCCAGGCAATGTCATTTTAAAATCAAACATGGCACCAAGCTAGTAATTATGATTTATAATCATTCATCATCATCCATATTCTGATATGCCCCACCACCTTTCTATATTTAAACCTCTTCTGAAAGTCCACCTCTGCCACAATGCTCAAAGGAAATAACTTGACAATAATATTGCTATAATAATGTTGTTTATAAGTTGAGCCAACATAATATGCATGCTCCTGAACTGAATAATAACACTCGCCTATTTCTCCCCTACCATCCCCACTCCCTGCATCATCCTGCAAACTAATCTGATCTGTGTGGGCCGATCAGAGTCCTACCCAGAGTCCCACTGAACACAATAGTGTTTTGCATAGGTACCAAGGGCTTGCCTACCCAGATCACATTGTGGGAGTGGGGCCTTAGAGTCTAAACACTTGTGGGCAGAGACCATGGGCCAGATCATCTGATGGTGTAAATCAATGTAGCTCCATTGTCTCTGATTTTCTGTGGTGCACCTAGCACATTTTGGAGTGCTATAAAACAGTACATAAGACTGAAAAGGTAGCATAGCTTCCTGTTGCAACACCATTCCCTTTTCCATTGGTTCCTACAGGCATCTGCTCTCCATTTTTTTCTTATTATAACTACGAGCACTGTGTCTGATCACTGTTATTAGATTGCCTACTAACTTTATTTAAGCTCCTTCCAATCTGTACCCTTTATAGTAAGAGCATACTACCATTATTAGCAGCTTCCATCTCCCTGCACAGGCTATTTGTGCATAGGAGGACAGGCAACTGAGAGTTCCCACGTTTGGCTTATCCTACTCATTCTTTCCTCTCAGAGTGGGACATGAAATGTCATGTGCCACCGGGCAAAAGAAGCTGGAGTTTCAGTTTTCCTTCTCCCGGCAAATGAGTCAGCACCTTGGTATTTAGAGAAATCTGCATTCTACCTCCATCTCTCCCCACAGATAACTAACTCCCATATCAGCTCTTATTTTAGAGCCCCCATTCAGAGTTTCAGATCACAGAGGGGAAAAACGAGAGAGTGCTGATGCTGTCTTGCAGGCTAATGTCTCCTTTTTTTGGGGTGAGAAGAGGGAAATAATGTACAGATATGAATAAGGAGAACTTTCTAAAACTCTATAGGCTAAAAGGCACCTATGTAAATGTCAGATTGCCATCATCTATGACAATGTTACTGCCTTTAAAATGCGCGCGTTGCAAAGGCATAAACAGACCCATCAAAAAGGGGGAAATACAGGCTTTCACACAACCTGTATGATGACTTGTTTTCTATTACAACCCCAGCCTACTGCACAGGTGGGAGTAGGTGTTCGAGGGCCACCAAACACAGAATTTTATCAATGTGTCACAATTACAGAAAGACCTGTGCTAAATAACATCGAGCACTGATCCACTGTGAAGAGTCAGCGCTTGGTAGCCCTCAAAATTTCTCATTTTTTCCCTGTGGTGGGGTGGTTTTGCAACTGAATCCTGCTTCAGAACTTCCTAAATGTTTTTCTTACACTGCCTGTAGTGTGCATAGGCACAGTTTTAATTGCCACATTCTTTGTCTCTGCGCTGCACTTTCCATTTCTGCTCTCAGATAAAGACTTGAAAATGTTGGCATGATCTCTCATTCTATAAGCACCTGCTAAAACCACATCACCCAGGCAAACTCCTGTGAGAATACAAAGATGTGAGTGAGTCATACCTTAGAAATATAGGGGTGAATCCTACAGTTCCTACTCAGGCCAAACTCCCATTGAAGTGAACAGGAATTTTGCCTGAGGAAAGACTAAGAACTACATAGTATTCTCTGTAGTGCTAATTAAGGACCTGATTCAGTAAGCTGTGTGTGTGGATGCCTCATTTTAAACACATGAATCAATGGGGCTACCCACTCATGCTTAAGTCACAGCCTTAAGTATCTTGCTAAATTGAGGCCCAAAATATGACCATCCGTAACATAGCAGAAATCTGAGAATTCCTTTTCCAGTTTAATTCATGGGAAAGCAGGGACTTTCAAAGCTATTATGTTAACCAAAAGTATATATGGTTAAATTAGCAGGATTAATTTTTTTCTTGCTGAAAGGCCCTGCTTTGCCATACAGTGGAATGGAAACAAAATTCTCTCGTTCCTCTGCATCATAAAATCAAGAGTACTTGTTTGGAGAGGTGTCAGAAAAATAATGGTTTACACTAAGGCACCATGAATACAATCATTCTTATAGAGATATTGAAGCTGTAACAAGTATAATTAAGTACTTCAATTTTCATGTAGGAAGTATCTAGTTCTATGAATTGTCAGTCAACTTCATAACTTCCTGTTAAAATGAGAGCTATACATTAGAGTGGCAGTTGTGAACCAGTCAATGAAGAGAGCAGATGCAGAGTGTAAATAAGAGGTTTATTATACAATTGCACCTGATTTGCAGCCCCACCTTATTCTGTTTTTCTGCTCTGAGTTTTAAGGTCACAAATGATGGTGAGTGTAACTGTATGCCCAGAATCATTTTACCTGCACATTTTTGATTATTCAGATTAATTTGTACGCATTTACAAGCTAACATGGTGTAAAATGGCCCACACAGCTACAATATTTGTGCTTGCTATTTGAAGTTGCATAACTAAAGCCCAGTGTCTCTTAATCAAATTTTAGAAATCTAGATCCATTATGAGATTCTGACACTGCAGCTAATTGCATTACCATCATGTGTTATTAATACTGTGTGATAGATATGCATGGTGCTTTGCGAAGATGTAGCCCTCACTTTATCATTTATTAATTACTGTGAGAGTGAACATAAGAATGGCTACACTGGGTCAGACTAATGGTCCATCTAGCCCTGTATCCTATATTCTGAGAGTGGCCAGATGCTTCAGATGGAATGAACAGAACAGGGCAATGTACCAGCTCGTCCATCCCCTATTGTCCAGTGCCAGATTCTGGTAGTCAGAAGTTTAGTGATACCCAGAGCATGGGGTTGCATCATTCCTGTTCCCTCCCCCAACTAATAGCCATTGATGGACCTATCCCCCGGGAACTTATTTAATTATTTTTGAACCCGCTTAAATTTTTGACCTGCACAACAGCCCCTGGCAACAAGTTCCACATGTTGACTGTGCATTGTGTGAAGAAGTTACTTCCTTGTTTGCTTTAAACCTGTTGCCTATTAATGTCACTGGATGAGCCCTGGTTCTTCTGTTATGTAAAGGAGCAAATAGCACTTATTTATTCACTTTATCCACACTGTCTGTGAGTTCATAGACTTCTATCATATCCCCTCTTAGTTGCCTCTTTTCCAAGCTGAATGGTCCCAAGTTATATCATCTTTTTTTATATGGAAGCTGTTCCATACCTCTCATTTTTGTTGCCCTTCTCTGTGCCTTTTCCAATTCTATTATATCTTTTTTTTTTAGATGGGGTGATCAGAAGTGCACATAGTATTCAAGATGTGGGCATACCATGGATTTATATAGTGGCATGATATTTTCTGTCTTCTTATCAGTTGCTTTCCTAATGGTTCTTAACATTCTGTTAGCTTTCTTGCCTGCCATTGGATACTGAGCAGATGCTTTCCGAGAACTATTCCCAATGATTCCACAATCTCTTTCTTGACTGGTAACAGCTAATTTAGACACAATCCACTTGTATACATAGTTGGGATTATGTTTTCCAATGTGCATTACTTTGCATTTATCAGCATTTTGTTTCCCTGTTTTGTGAAATTCCTTTGTAAATCTTTGCAGTCAACATTGGACTTATCTATCTTGAATAATTTTGCATCATCTGCAAACTTGTCTCTTATCCCATGTTTAAGACCCTTTAGCGAGGTACTCTGTCTGCAAGTGCAAGAACACTCTATCCACTGAATGATCCTTGTTCAGGTTCGTTGACCCCCTCAAAGAATTTTACTAGATTGGTGAGGCATGATTTCCCCTTTAAAAAGTCATGTTTCCTCTTCTCCCAATATATCCTGTTTGCCTATGTGTTGCATAATTCTGTTCTTTACTACCATTTCAACCAATTTGTCTAGTACTGAGGTCAGGCTTACTGGCCTATAATTTCTAGGACTGCCTCTGGAACCTTTTTAAAAAATTGGTGTTAGCTATCCTCCTGTCATCTGGTTCAGAGACTGATTTAAGTGATAAGTCACTACATAGTTATTCTGCAATTTCACATTTGAGTTTCTCTAGAATTTTTGAGTGAATACCAGCTGGTCCTGGTGACTTATTACTGTTTAATTTATCAATTTATTCCAAAATCTTTTCTAATGACACCTTTATCTGGGACATATCCTTAGATTTGTCATCTGAAAAGAATGGCTCAGATGTTAGAATCTCCCTCACAACTGTGCAGTGAAGAGTGATGCAAAATGTATTTAGCATCTTTGCAATACCCTTTTGTTTTGTTTTGTTTTGTTTTGTTTTGTTTTGGGGGGAGGAGATTGAGTGGTCCTTTGGTATCTCAATCATTCAATGGCCCCACTGATTGTTTAGCAGGTTTCCTGCTTCTGTTGCAGTTTAGGAAAAATTGCTGTTAGTTTTTCTGTCCTTTGCTAGTTGCTCTTCAAATTCTTTTTTGGCCTGCCTAATTATACTTTTACACCTGACTTGCTAGAGTTCATGTGCCTTTCTATTTTCCTCAATAATATTTAACTTCCAATTTTTACAATATGACTTTTTGTTTCTAATCACTTCTTCTATTCTGTTTAGCCATGGTGGCATTTATTTTTATTTTTGACCCTTTTAATTTTGATTTTTTTAAATTTGGGGTATACCTATTCTTTGAACCTTATCGTGTTTTTAAATTCACCATTCAGCCATTTCACTCTTGTGGCTGTTCCTTTAAATTTCCTTTTTATCACCTCCCCCCCCCCCAGCCCAAGAATATTAAATTGGTTCAGCTATGTTCATGCCTTGGATCAGATCTTGTATGGCACTTAGGATGAAATCAAGACTTGTCTCTCGCCCCTTGAAAGTTCCAGGAATAGCTGCTCCAAGAAGTGGCGTCTAGAAAGTTTATCTCTGCAGCCT
Source organism: Pelochelys cantorii (assembly GCA_032595735.1). Lineage (NCBI taxonomy): Eukaryota > Metazoa > Chordata > Testudines > Trionychidae > Pelochelys > Pelochelys cantorii. The sequence continues at coordinate 78,398,780 of CM064327.1, forward strand.
GTCCTGAGATGACATCCTCAGTCAATATGGAGATAGTTGAAATCCCCCATTATTATTATGGTTTCTGTTTGTGTAGCCCCTCTAATCTCCCTTAGCATTTCACAATCACTGTCACCATTCTGAACAAGTGGTTGATAATATACCTGTTGCTATATTCTTATTGTTCATGCATGGATTGCCATGGAAGGCAATCTGAATTTACTTCACTAAAAAGTGCACGCCGTAAAATAGTTGATGGTATGCAGATAGGCACCACTTCATTAGTATTATCATTTCTCTTACTGTTTAAAATTTGAATTCTGGTTGTACCTAGCCTTCCAAAATTGGATTGGGGCCCCATTATGCTCCCTGCTCTACATTCATATGGTATGACCTACTGTTCCCAAAGGAGTGTACAATATTTTACAAATATTGGTGGTAACAAGGAACAGAGAAGGGGTAAAGGATAAAACAAAGTGGGTGGTAAGCATAATTGCCCAGGTTACTTGAGTAGTTTGAGAAAAAACATTAGGTGGAGACTATGGGGAGAGCAACTTCTGAGCTGAGAGAGGCTTCTTAAATTCCCTATGCAGCTTGAAATACTCAGTCATTAAGTATAAAGCAGTCTACGGATAACAGGACAAATTATTATAGTCATGGCTTCAGACTATTTAAAGACATGAGCTGAACATATGCTGAGAAGAGAAAGATACAAGATCAAAGCCAAGTGACCTCAATAGTTATTATTTATTATGATTTTACAGTAGTGCCTGGAGAATTCAACCAGTTTGGGAACTCAGTTTAATAGGCATAATACAGACAGCCCCTGTCCCAAAGAGCTTTACACGCTAAAAGACAAGATGTGCAAGGTGGGTAAAACAAACAAATGAGCCTGATTAAGAAAAATACAGCCATGTTTTAACTTAGACTCAAGGTTTACACAAATCACAGGTATAAAAAGCCAACCAGTAGAAATAATCACAGTCAATATCACAACTCATCACCTCATAGTTATTGGAAACAGTTTATAAACTGAAGAAAAGAGCTAAGTCTTTTTGGTTTGCTCACCTGCCTATTCAGTAAATAGAAGGCAAATATCCAGGATTTTTTTTCTTGTTGATGTTTAATATAAATTTATTCATCCAGAACAACTGTACCCCAAATTCTAGTAAGCCAACATGAGAGCATTCCTACTTTTTAGTACTGTTTCTCTGCATCTTTACTCCAAGGCATGTGGTCAAGGATGGATTTTGAAACTAAAAAGAAAAACAAATCTGTCCTACAGTTTTTGCAGTACACCAGCAGAGCTGAACTCAGAATAAGAAGGTTGATGTCTGATTGGGGTTGTAGAGGTCAGGAGAGAGCAGTGTGAGACATTGTTTTATTGCTGAGCTCTTGTTAGGTAGAGCTCTTTGTGCTCTTTGTTAGGTAGCCATATGGAACAGCATAGCACCTAAGAAGAAGTAGGGTCATTCCTTCTGGAATGAGCGGAGAGGTTATAAACTAGTAAGGACCAGTAAGAAGTATTTGATACTGATGGCTGGTGCCAAGATGAAGTCTGTTACCTACTGTGCTACAATTGTCTTATGCCAATTTCTTCTAAAATATTAAAACCAGCACCGCAATATGTTATTGGATTTTTAAATTCTGTAAAAGCAGGGGGATTGATTTTCCCCTTCACTTATGCCAGTGTAAATCAGGTGCTATTCTCCCAAAATCAGTGAGTTACTGAAGCTGTAAAACTGATCTCAGACTCAGGCTCAGTGATAGTGTGATCAGCTATTTCTTTATCTCCAATAAGGAAAACAAGGATATGTGCTATAGCAGCAGGGGCTCTCCAACTTTTTTCACTGGGTGAACCATATACTCACACAGAGAGGTTGTCTCATAAACACCTTCCCTCCCATTCACCATCATCCTGACGGCCTCCTCTCCCATTTCCACAGGGATATCCTTCCTGAGACAACACTATATGGATTGCTTACATAGTAAAGTAATATATGAGAAGTATTCTATGTCTTTTAATGACAGGTCATCAGCTGAAAATAAGGAAGAGAAATGGCACAGTGTGACCTGCCAGGTCTTCCATACACCACAGTTTCGGAGCCACTGTGCTGAAAGAAAGAGAGAAAAAATCAGAGTCCATTTAGCACTATTAGTTTAGCGTGACTCTTATGTACCACATGCTGTGTAACAACATAAAAGCATTCCATTCTTATACAACTAAACTGGATTTTTATTAGGAGGACTGTTTACAGAGTTGCTACATCAGGAGCTACCATTCCAGCCATGTGCTAACAGACTGACTTCCTGGTGCCTCATCCAAATTCTTCCCTCCTGCATCCATACTTCTCCATACACATTCCACGAAGATAGGTAGATAGACTTTCCTTGCTTCCTCTAAAAGAAGAAACTTTGAGCACTTGTACCCATTATGCAAAGAGAATGTTTTACTTTGCAACTACTTACCACTAGTCTTTCAGCATGCCACCTATTTATATTGCAGAATACTAGCGCAGACTTAAAAATCTGAAGGAAATTAATATCACTGAGGGCTTTCATTTATGTTTTGTTCCTGCAAATTCCTGCATGGTGCCCGGTAGAAGGACGGCTGTTGTGCTCCAGTACAAGTGTGAAGAGATCTGCACATGGGTGCAAATAAGATTGACTATTGGTGTTGCCCTTTGCACTAAGCAGAAGTAGAATTTACACCCCAGCTCACATTGTAGACATACCCTAAGATTGTTACTAGTGAAGAGGAAATTGATGGTAGTCACTGTGCAGCAGCATTCTTACTAATGGTTGATTGGATTTCCTTGTGTTCCTTGGCATGCTTATCACTTTCTATGTGTATATCCTTGCTGTGCAATATCAGGCCATTAGTGTTTCTGCAGGTTTCCATCAGTACAAAGTGGATATTTTTTTTTCTCAAGAGCCTTCCCTTCATCCATTTGGTTTACGTGATACTTAGGAAAGTGTAAAGCAGTTTTCAGAAATTTCTAAGTAAGAGTGTTTTGCGTTAGATTGCTATTCTGCCAATTGCAAAACTGTACTGATGATGCAATACTTTCATCTTGCGTTTCATTGGTTGAGTTTGTCTTATCTTTATGACAGTTTTGTGAATTTGGTTCTGGAAAGAATCAGAATATATCAGTTCTTAGGCAGCAGAATCAGAACATTTCAGTTCTCATGTAATAGAATTAAGCTTCTTAATGAATCAAGTGTCATTTTTTTTAAATTGTGTCCAACTCTTAAATACTATCCGACTGTGCATAGCTTATCTTTTTCAGTTTGGTGAACAGAAAAAAACCAAGACTACAGTGAAATTATAGTGTAGTATTTCCAATTAAATGTAGCAGTTGCAAAACAGACCTCTTAAAAAAGTGTTCCTTCAAAAGCAGAATAAATATTTTTAAGCAGGTCAAAGGTTGTTACCGGAGACTCCTTCAGTGGATTGCAGGCAGCTAAGAGCAGAGCTGAAACGGGCATGAGATGTTTTTAATTCATGTTATTTAAAGTAACCTTCTCATTTCTCTAATAAAACACTGGACCATGGCCAAAAATGTCATGGACAAAGATCTACTTTACTTAATACTCAAAAGCAAAACTGTAAATGTCAAAAACATTCCTTTGAAGAGCAGGAGGGCCAACAGACTTGCCAAGCCCCCTGGGCAAGGTGAGGGGGGGCTCAGCTCCACACTCCCAGAAGGGGCAGGCCTGGAGCAGCCGACCCTCAGTGCCAGGAACCGCTCTGAGTCCTAGCCCACCCCTCAGCCAAAGAGCCACCCAAAGCGGTGCCGGGGCCCTTCTGAATTGCTGGACCTCCGGGCAGTTGCCCCTTTGCTCTCCCCTTTTGTTGGGCCTACTGAAGCCCATACTGTCCCATTATTACCTTTCCGCACCGCTATTACCACAAGCACATTCCCAGTATTTCCCTCCTGAAAATTATGACAGTTCTTTGGGGATGGGGAAAGAGCTTCTAAAGGTTTCAGCCTCCTTTGAAAACTCTGGCCTAGGAAGGTCACAGGAGTCTAATCCTGTGCTGCTTCCATACCTTTTTCTACTATTTGACATCCCTTTTGCATAACCTGGTACTGCAGCCTGTGTGCTAGCACCACAGAGAATTTGGACACAACACTCATATTTCAACATCACAAGTTGCTGACTGCAAGGCTGTCTCTTTTAAATGTGTGGCAATGCTGTTTGAATTGTAAATCATAGCTTGCAGTTATCGCCCTTCTTCGAGAAGTACCAGGAAGACAAAATCCTCAAGTCTCTGAATTAATGCTTTTCAGACTGAACCTCGGAGATATCTACAGGGACAAACTGTGTAGTTGATTGTAAAGCAATAGCCCCAGTTCATGAAAGAGACATTGCATGTTACTAAGGCTTTGTCTACACTGCCAATTGAGCAACAAAACTTTTTGTCATTCGCAGATGCTTGAACCTCCCTCTCCCCACCACCAGAAAGACAAAAGTTTTGCTGCAGCAAGCGGCAGTGTAATCAGCTCCTTGCAGCAGGAGCGCTCTCCTGTGGACAATGTGAATCCCACTCTGGTGGGAGGTGGGAAGTATTTTGCTTTTACACTAGTGGACTTTTAATGACACAGCTGAGTTGCTAAAAGCTGTGTAGCATAGACAAAGCCTTTGTAAATGGCATTTCCCTAATTGTTATGTATCTACTTTGGAATTTTAAGCCGTATTTATGATACCTTATCATGGCTGGTGTAGTGTGTCTGGTACGTGAAGGTAGTCAGCCTTTCTCCTCCTGAGGAATGTTATGGCATTCGAGGAGATTTGGGGAACTGGTCAGTGACCTGAAATATGGAAGGAGGATGAAAACCCCAGTAACCATTTAGAAGTTGGTTCTGTGCAAACACAGAGTAAGACACAGTCCTTGGCTCAGAGCACTAAGAGCAGGGGTCTCAAACTCACGGTCCACAGGCCATCTACATAAGAACAGCCATATGGGATCAGACCAAAGGTCCATCTAGCCCAGTAATCTGTCTGCCGACAGTGGCCAATACCAGATTCCCCAGAGGGAGGGATCACAACAGAGAGAGAGGCTAGGGACACCATTCCTACCCATCTTGGCTAATAGCCATTGATAGACCTAACCTCCATGAATCTATCTAGCTCTTTTTTGAGCGCTGTTAAAGTTCTAGCCTTCACCACATCCTCTGGCAAGGAGTTCCACAGGTTGACTGTGCACTGAGTGAAGAAAAACTTCCTTTTGTTTGTTTTAAACCTGCTGCCTATTAATTTCATTTGGTGACCCCTAGTTCTTATATTGTGGGAATAAATAAATAACTTTTCCTTATTCACTTTGGGTGTGTCTAGACTACATGGCTCCGTCAATGGAGCCATGGAGATGAGTTTACTCGGCAAAGGGAAATGAAGCGGTGATTTAAATAATCGCTGCTTCATTTACATCAAAATGGCCGCCGTGCTGTGCCGATCAGCTGTTTGTCGGCACAGCGTGGCAGTCTAGACGGGGATCTGCCGACCCCAGAACCCTTCGTCGGCAGATCCTGTAAGCCTTGTTTCACGAGGCATAAAGGATCTGCCGACAAAGGATTCTGGGGTCGGCAGATCCCCGTCTAGACTGCCGCGCTGTGCTGACAAACAGCTGATCGGCACAGTGCGGCGGCCATTTTGATGTAAATGAAGCGGCGATTATTTAAATCACCGCTTCATTTCCCTTCGCCGAGTAAACTCATCTCCATGGCTCCGTTGATGGAGCCATGTAGTCTAGACACACCCTTTTTCCATAAAAGTCATGAGTTTATAGACCTCTATCATATCCCCCCTTATCTATTGCCCAAACACTTTCACAATATGGCCTGGGAGTCCCTGTGGCCCCCGGAGAAAAGGGGGTCCATACCCATCCCCCAAGCTCTTCCCCTTCCTGTCTTGCCCTCTCCCACCATTACAGCCCTTTGCTCTAACCCTCTCCCACAAGGGACGCAGCCTTGGAGATTATTGGGGGTGAGGGGACCGGCACAGGTTGGCAGCCAGGGTCAGGCCCCCTTGCACTCACTCTGGTGGCCAGAGCTGCATGGAAGTACTGCCTTGTTGAGACAAAGAAGACAAGTGACATCTGGGCTGGGGGAGAAAGAGAAAATACATTCCATTTTTAGAGATTTATAGCTACATGGGTGTTTAAAAAGTTATACTTGGGTAAGATGAGCATCCATTATTTTTATCTTTCCTGCTGCCTAGCCATCATTAATTGCTTCGTTTCTTACTAATGTCATGGAGAAGTGGGCCTTGAGGAGAGATTTGAAGGAGAGGCTAGTGCCCTTACAGATCAGCCAGGAAGACCATCCCATGTGTAAAGGGCAGCATAAAAGAATCTAAGAGATATCTGGGTGAGAAGCTGATAAATAGGCTGGCTTCGTTGGTGGGAGGACCCGGCTAAATCTTATTGGGTATGGGTGTCAAGTAAAGGAGGCTTTTCTAGACATCCAAGGCTTGTGCTGCAGGGCTTAACATTGCTGTGTAGACATTCAAGCATGGGCGGAAGCGCAGGCTCTGGGACTCTCCTCCTTCATGAAGTCTCAGAGCTCCAAACATCTACACAGCAATTTTACAGACCCACAGTCCAAGTCAGATAACCTGGGCCAGTCACTGGGGTTTAATTTTTGCTTATGTGTGCTGAATCTGTTTGTTTCACTTAGATTTCCAACACCTGCATTAAACTTTTGTCTGGAGACTCTAGTATTCCTATTCAACATATTCAAAAATGATCTGGAAAAAGGGGTAAACAGTGAGGTGGCAAAGTTTGCAGATGATATTAAACTGCTCAAGGTAGTTAAGACCAAAGCAGACTGTGAAGAACTTCAAAAAGATCTCACCAAACTAAGTGACTGGGCAACAAAACGGGAAATGAAATTTAATGTGGATAAATGTAAAGTAATGCACATTGGGAAAAATAACCCCAACTATACATATAATATGATGGGGGCTAATTTAGCTACAACTAATCAGGAAAGAGATCTTGGAGTCATCGTGGATAGTTCTCGGAAGACGTCCACGCAGTGTGCAGTGGCAGTCAAAAAAGCAAACAGGATGTTAGGAATCATTAAAAAAGGGATAGAAAATAAGACGGAAAATATCTTATTGCCCTTATATAAATCCATGGTATGCCCACATCTGGAATACTGCGTACAAATGTGGTCTTCTCATCTCAAAAAAGATATACTGGCATTAGAAAAGGTTCAGAGAAGGGCAACTAAAATGATTAGGGGTTTGGAATGGGTCCCATATGAGGAGAGATTAAAGAGACTGGGACTTTTCAGCTTGGAAAAGAGGAGACTAAGGGGGGATATGATAGAGGTATATAAAATCATGAGTGGTGTGGAGAAAGTGAATAAGGAAAAGTTATTTACTTGTACCCATAATATAAGAACTAGGGGCCACCAAATGAAATTAATGGGCAGCAGGTTTAAAACAAACAAAAGGAAGTTCTTCTTCACACAGCGCATAGTCAATCTGTGGAACTCCTTGCCTGAGGAGGCTGTGAAGGCTAGGACTATAACAGGGTTTAAAAGAGAACTAGATAAATTCATGGAGGTTAAGTCCATAAATAGCTATTAGCCAGTATGGGTAAGGAATGGTGTCCTCAGCCTCTGTTTGTTAGAGGGTGGAGATGGATGGCAGGAGAGAGATCGCTTGATCATTACATGTTCGATTCACTCCCTCTGGGGCACGTGGCATCGGCAGACAGGGTACTGGGCTGGATGGACCTTTGGTCTGACCCAGTATGGCCGTTCTTATATTCTTATGTAGTACAGATTTGTAGAATAGCTCACTCAAGTATCCAAGCTCTTTGCTGAACCTAGGCCTCATTTTAAAAAGTTGGGCTGATTTGTGGCTTTACGTTGACATCATGCTATGCTGCAGATTCATCACAAAACTTGGTCAAACTCATCAACGTTCTGAAACTCACTGGAATTAAGACTTGGAGTGGGTGTGAGCTGCAAGTTTTGGATCCAGATCCAAACTTTCTCAAAATGTGCAGTTCATATGCAAGCCTTTGGCTGGGGTTCAAGACTAACAAACACTAAACAACAATGTTCCTACGTGCAGGGATCTCCCTGCAAAAATGGAACAACTATGCTGCTCACAGCTCTGATGGGCTATTCACATTCCTGTAAGGAATTTTCCATTATTTTTCTTTATGTTTATCCCTTTATCAAGCTAAATCTTTCCCTTCCTCTGCTAGGAACAAGATAGAAATGGTAGCCATAGGCTCTCTTATTTCTTGATTTACAAGAAATATCCAAAAGTTATCCTGCATGTCTAAAGATCCTCACTTCAAGGTTTGCGCTCAACTGCTTATCTCTTTCCCAAGACACAGCCTTTTTTCACTTGAGATCAGTAAAGTTCTGTTTCTTTGGAAATTGAGCCATTTTCCTAGATTCATTCACAAGTCATTTCCTCTCCAGATATCGCTTGAGAGTTTCTACAAAGTTGTCTAAAAGATAAGCAGATGTGACCCAGACATACAGTCTGCACTCAGCTTTGCTCATCTATATATTTTACTGTAAGTAAGTAAGGAAGTGGGGGAAGGACTCACAAGGAGGGTAAGGGAAGTTCCTTGCTTATGTGACGATTTTTACTTCCATGGGCTATTATCATTATTAAGCCCTAAAATAGTTTCCCATTTGAAAGTGCTCCTATCCTCCAAAGAAAGAAGATGGTTCTTTTTCTCTTAGGTCAAATGTGATACTCACATGGCCGGGTCGCTGGCCTTGCTCAGCTGCTGGAGGATGGAGCAAACAGCTTATAAGGCAGTCTGGAAATATCATAAATTGAGTTTCATGCAGCTCACACGTCTCTTACCTTTTGGGTAGAACTTGTCCAGTGTTTTTGCATGCTGTGGAACAGCTGCCATGGATTGCATGAGACTTCTGTAATGGAATGATTCTTTTATATGCAGTATAGAGCAGAGATGGCCAAACGTACTGACCCTCTGAGGTGCACATAATCTTCAGAAGTATAAGTACAGGGCATGCCTGCTAGGGGTTGGCACGTGTTCCCCACAGGGCTGAAGCTATGAGACCCCCACTCCCTGCTGCCAGAGGCATTTGGGATCACGTGCCTCCTCCCAGATTTTTACCACTCTTTGCTAGCCCCACTTAGTCACATGGTGCTGCCTGGGACCAGCAAGCTGGCAGCTGTGGCCATGGGGAAAGGCAGCAGCAAACAGCTGGGAGCTGCAGGGAAAGATGCTGCTTTTGCTGCTGCCTCTGCCTATGAAGCTAATACCTGGTCGCTGCACAGAAGGGTGCGGAGAATAAGAGGGAATATGTGACCTAAGCTCTTGGGAGAGCTGAACCTTTAAATTGTGCTCCCCATACTTTCTGTAAACACCATTTGTCTCTCACAGAAGTCCCTAGTCCACCACTCGGATATAGGGCAGAAGCCCCGAGCTCCTCCCAAAGTCTGGTAGGCAGAGCACGGGGGGGAGGGGGGGGAGAGGTATCCTTGAGCCCCTGGTATAGAGTATGAGAAGTACTTTAGAAATCTAGATTGCAAGCTGTTTGGAGCAGAGACCATCCGCTACTCTGTGTGCGCACAGCAGGGCCCCACTCTTGGTAGGCCCTTTGGCCCTTCTGTAAGAAATGTATAATGTAATGATGGTAACCATAGTATTGCCCTTTGAAGCTAGACTGTGCATTCCTTACTCAGAGTAATAAGTTCTTACTGTGATGGTTCATGGAGTTCCTAGGACTGAGAGTCACCTTGTTATCATCTGCCACCAGAATGAGGGAAACTTGCCTGTGCCTACCACCACTAGTCCTTCAGCCACTCAAGCATTCTCCCCAGTGCTCTGTCTTGTAGGTTAACAATAGGTACCTCCCAATCCCTGACTCCCCTTGAATAATCCCTGCCCACAGAAATTCCATATCATCTGCCCCCACAGGGGCAATGTACACCAGTGTGCTGGTTTTATGTTAAACCCGCTATTCCTGTAAAACTGCACAGCAATTGAGAGTACTTCTAACAAAACAAAGGCAACAATATATTGTCTCCTGGTGACCAACTTTTACTCCACTTCCATAATGCATACTTGCAATATAGTTACCTTATTCCTTAAATATTATCCATCCATGCATCTCAGAATGATTATGAATCTTCACAAGTTATGAGCTTTCTGTTGGTATCTTACTTGTTCCGCTTTATGGATAAATGCCCTGCAAAATATATTCTTTGTGCAGTATGTCTGTAAGCTTTGAGATGAGAGATGTTTGCAAAGAATAGGGGACCTTTGACAAAGAGCCTGTTGTTCCATTTACATAAGGGATAATGTGTGAGCAACAGCTCACTGCCATGAGCAAGGGTTGTTCAATTTCGCCTGTGTAACAAAGCTTTTTTTGACACAGCTCACCCTTCTTAGCAATTTTTCTCTTTAAAGATCTGGCCTTGAAGATTGATAGCTATTTACTTTTTAATCCCAGTGTAAACCTGTAGGGCTCGGGGCGGGGCGTCTCCCCCTCGGGGTCAGTGAGCGGCCACTCCGCCCCACTACCCCCTGCTTAGTCTCTTGGGGTACGTCTAAACTACATAGGTTTTTTTAGAAAGAGGATATGCAAATTCCATAGGAATTTGCATAAGAGGACATGCAAATTCCATGGGAATTTGCATATCTTCTTCCGATATCACTTTCGAAAGAGGATCTTTCGAAAGTGAAAGTAGTCTGGACGTGGGTTTTTTTCGGGAAAAAACCTCTTTTTCAAAAAGACCGTGTAAATGTCATTTTTTAAGGAAGAGCGGCTCTTGCGCAAGAGGGGGATTTTGCGCGAAAAGGAGCCATCTATACAGCTCCTTTTTGCGCAAAAGCCTGTTGCATAAAAATGCCCCCTAATTAATTATGCAAATGAAGCGTGGCAATATGCTAATCTGTGCTTCATTTGCATAGGCTTTTGCGCAAGATGGAAGCAGTATAGACGTAGCCAAAGAGTCCAGCGGCCCAAGCCTCAGTTCGGGGCAGGGCAGCACACAAACAACAGTTCAAAAGTCAGGCCCTTGTTCAGGGCATGGCCACAAGGCAAACAGTTCCAAGCCAAGCCCTTGCTCAGGGTGTGGCAACAGCAAACAGTTCAAGGCCAAGCCCTTGCTTGGGGCATGGCAACAGCAGGTGCAAGCTGCTCTGGAGTAACAGCCAAGGAGGGAGGCTGCCACCCCAGGGCGAAGTAGCAGGGGAGACGCGGGCCCACCCACTCCACCGCATCCCAGCCCAGGGCTCTAGTAGAAGCCATCTGCTGTTGGGTCAGTGGAGATCTGCTCCGAAACACGCTGCCCAGGTTCTGGTGCAGCCAAATGGTGGTCGGTCACCCCTGGGCTTCTTCCCTTCTCCCCTTCGGGTGGTACCTGAGCCTGGTGCAGGTCTTCTGGGTTTGTTGGCCTGGAACCCCCAGCCAAGCATGCAGTTCCCTCAGGTTGCCATCCAGTAGTGGCTCTGGTGGCCCAGGCCAGTTCTCCACCTCTCCTGGGCCCAGCTCGTCCTCTGGGTATACAGAGGAGGATTCTGGTTCCTTCCGGCACTATACTCACACTGGCCCCTCTGGTAGGCCTTTTATAGCTCTGGCCCCACCTCCTGGCTTCCTGTCAGGTGGGTCGTCAGGGCCAGGTGTTACCCACCAGGACTCAGAGAGGGGTGTCTCTCCCTCGGGGTCAGTGGGCGGCCACTCTGCCCCACTACACTCATCCTGCCTCGTGTAAAGTCAAATCCTGAAAGATGAGGAGAAGATGCAACTCACTTTGAGCTCATTGTCCAGCTGATGATCAACACCTCTCAAGACCTGGTCCATATTCAGCCTAGCTTTCCTCCTAAAGTGACATCACTAAGGCTACATTTACACTGCAGTGCTATTTCAGGATACAGATGTATCCCAAAATAGCTATCCCGTTTCTTAACAGCAAGCCTGTTATTTCGAAATATAACGGGCTCGCTATTCCGATGTCCCTGTAAACCTCATTCCATGAGGAGTAAGGGACGTTTCGGAATAGCGGGTTATTTCGAAATTTGCATAGCTCTAATTGCATATCTTATTTCGACCTATGGTGCAGTGTAAACACACCCTAAGAGCCCAGGAAAGAGACTGGGCAGAACTTTCAAATCCCCATGATCTTAGAAAACTTCTTTTAATATGTTGTTTTGTTACATAACAGCAATAACTGTGTAGTAGGTTTGTAACAAATGGCTTTTGAAAATGATTAAAAGCCAAGTAAAGATGAACCATTTAATCAAGCTCACCTTCTGTTTTCTCCACAATCCATATATTTATTTACATTTTCTTTAATTCAGATTGCCAATTATCTACATATTACCCCTTTAATCCACTCTAATATGGTTTCTATTAAGTTAGGCCCTTCCCTGTCTAGTTCATCACCTGCATAGTGCCTATAAACATACTTCTGAACCAGACAGTACACAAATGTAGCACCCTAACCAAAGACACAATGGCCATGAATGTTACTGGAAGCTGGATATCACTTCGGAACTATTTACAAGGTTTTCTGTTTTTTGTTCAATGGCTAAGCATGTCTGAGATCAATATGTTAGACTGCAAGAGAAAGTCATTTGACTTCAAAATAAGGGAGTGACTCTTCAGTCTTGATAAGAAACTTCACCATTGTTGCCTCACTTTATCCATCTATAAAAGGCAATTATAATACATGTTTCGTTGATAAGAGTCTTATGGGGATTAATGTTTATAAAGCACTTTTGAGATCCTGGACTTCAAGGTATCATAGAGGTATAAAGTATCATCATAGAGTAGAAGGGGAATCTTTTAGAATTTTGTATCAATGCTGGTTGTCCTAGATAACCCACAATTTTCTAGGATATGCCCTTTCAAGAAAGTGCTCTCATCAAATAAGATCTGCCAGTGTTTCTTAATTTGAATGTGATCTAATTGCATCAACATATCATGCAGATATTTTACCATTTCTATCATGATCAAGGAGTGGTGAGTTACTCACAAACATACACTCACATCCAGGCTGAAAAATAGCAACTAAAGCCTCAGCCTGAAAGTTGATCATTTTGAAAAAATGGAAATAAATCTCATTGGGATTTTCATGTCAAAAGAAAAGTTTTGATATGACATCCTTTTATAATCAAATAAAGGGAAACAGCTTTGTTTTGCATTGTGAAGCCTAATAACTAGTGTTTGCTTTGCTATTGATAAAAATGGACAATGAAAGCACAAAGGGGTTTTTTTCATTGAAAAAATATGTTGCTGCATATGCAAATTGAAATTGCATTTGCCACAGAAGTCTATACATTTTTAGCATGTATACAGAGTGTGAATAAAAACTGGCTTCATTAGTGTCTCGTAGCCATATATAATTAATAAAATATATGTGTATTCAACCTTATTTTGTGTGCTGCCTAATTTTAAATTGCCTATCAATTTACAATGTAATTCTTCATTTTGTTTGGCATAATAAATCTTAATTAATATGTTTAAATTTAAATTTATTTTGTAAACTTAAGAAAAGTCCTGCATTGGCATGTGTTTATACACCAATGCAAGACTTTTCTTAAGTTTACAGATTATATATATATATATGAAGGTGAATGAATTAACCACAATCAATCATTAAAAGCACATAGAAGTTAAGGCAAAAAGCAAGGAAATGATAACTTAATGGCAAAAAGCATGTCCTCCAACAGCTAGGCACCATGGTGTGTCCCTTATTTACTTTTATGGTGCACCCCATTGTGCCTGAGTGTTGGAGGATATATGTCATGTTTCGTCCTCAAGGGCCTACGTGTGAATTTCCTGTTATTTTTTCACAACTCTAAAAGTTATTTCAATGCCGTTTTTGTTAGAAGAATTTTAGTAAAATATACTTTATATACTGTCTGGAATTAAGTATGACAAATCGCAGCCCCAAAGGGAAATAATGAAGAAAATTACAGAGTGAGGGAAATGAAGGAGGGGCTTAGATTGGAGTCGCTTTTTTAGTCTGGGTCTATGTTGCCCCTTGCTCTGGAGCAAATCTACATACTGCCTGGATAACTGGACCCACTCTGTAGCCACAAAGCTATGCTAAGTCTTCTACATGGTACATCCTCCTCATAAGAAAGAATGCCTGGAAGATGTATATAGCAGTTTGGCTTCAGCGAGGCCCTCTGATGGGGGAGTAATGCAAGGCAAAGGAGGTGGTTTCCCCGGGGCCCAGTGATTCTAAAGGACCTGGAGCTCTGCTACTGCGGCAGTGGTGGCCCCCAAATCCCAAGCCCTTTACATGGCTGCTGGAGCATTGTGCATCTCTTCTGGTTACCAATAAGGTCTGGGCAAGGAGGTGCACCACATTCCTGGTGGTGCTGAAGGCTGTGGCAGGAGCACGGTGAGTTCTCTGCCCTGGCCCCACCCCTTGGGCCTCAGCCCTGCCCCTTCTGGGGACATGGGGCCCCACACACACTTTGCTGAGGCTCTCACATACACCTTGCTGTCAGCTCCCCTGTCACCATCCCTAGTATTCTTGTTGCCTACCGCACCCTAAGTTTCCCAGAATGATGGCGCATAGGAAGGCTCTGCAAAACTGGGCTTTCCAGGATGACGTATGTAAGGAATAACCTTCTGTATGAACTCCCCACATCCTTTTGCCTTCACTTCCTATGCAGCAAAATTAAGGCCCAGGGTTCTCTCCACACATGCAGAAGCGAAAACTGGAGACCTTGAAAAGCTCAGATTCCTTGGGAATTAAGAGCCATCATTAATGGTAAATTTGGTTGCGGGGGGAAATGCTAATAACATATTTAAACTATTAGATCAACTTTCTTCCTGAGTTTTCACAGGACATTTCTTAATTTTCAGCAAAACCTTTGCACACCATTCCCAATGTATTTGAAATCCCCTGCCTGTATCTTAACAAATATCTTTGGAAAAGAGGTTTTCCTCCAGAGATGCTAAATGTAGCACGAGAGTGCATGGAAGCAGAACTTATTAGCGTGTCAGACTTTGCTTTACAAAAATTACATAGCTAACTGGAAAGAGCAAAACTTCACCAATAAAACCTTTCAGTACCAAATTTGATACAAATGTCTTTAAATGTCTCACATTTTCTAAAATTATGCTGTCACTTTTGCAACTGTTTTGTGAAATTTTAGAAGCAATTGCTACTAAGCAAACTGTTTTAAAGAAAGGAAAACCAGAAAAAAAAAGAACAAATAAAAAAATCTTGCAACACTAAGTTTACTGGGAAAAATGCTCCTGAAGAGTAAATGAATTAGTGTTAACATATGAAGCAATGTAATATAATAAGTAGGTGATGGGATGGGTCATCTGGAAACATTGGTTCAAATACCAGTTTGGCTCTTTGAGTAAATCACGTTGATGCTTTCTGTTTCCATTCTCTCCATTTGTGTACCATTTGGACACGGCTATCTCTTATGATGTGTTTACAGTGCCTAGTACAATGGGTAGGGTCTCTCAATATTACTGTGTACAACTATGGTATTTTAAAGTGAAAGCATAAGTAAGACATGTAATATCTTAGATGCGAGGGTCTACAGGCATCCCATAAATATGTGAACTTTGAATATCCTAACATTGTATTGTCATTTCTGATTCAGGGGTAGTGCCTTCAAGCACAGTGATGCCCTAATGCTGACCTGTGCATGAGCAGTTGGGCAGGCAAAGCATTGAAGCTAAATACGAGTCAGTCACCTGCCTTTGGTCAAAGCTGTTCATTCCCCTGTCTAATGGGAAGCTTTCTAAATAAACATTGGTAGCAGTAGCACTTCCTTGGCTGCAAAGCATCTTTTTATTTTTGCTTCATTCTGCTGGCTCAATAATATGGTTTCACCGATGACTCCGTGACATACAGTGTAAACGGTGGCATCGGACACAGAGAAAACAAAAATTAAATTACATTTAAAAGTCCAGCATCTTTTCCGTGAAATGCCAGCTCCAATTTGTGCAGAGCCAGTGGTAAATTGACCACCTGTTTTCACTTAACTTTAAAAAAGCACGTATACATCATTGCACGTTTGTATCATATTAGTGGAAATAAATGTTAGCCCAATGTGAAATAAACATCACTAAGGTTGTTTATCCATCACAATGATAAGATTAACGGTGGCACAGGTAGAGTCAAGTGTGTTTGATTATGGCTTCATTGAGGCCCAACTGACATATACAAAGAGCCCTCCTATACCACAGCATACTCTTTGCTTCTTTTTCTTACACTCAACTGAAACACCCATGTTTGAAAATTTGACCTTATTGCTTACAAAGAGCCAAACTCAGACTGATCGAAGCCCACTGAAAGACTCGCATTGACTAATGGATGCGGTAGTGGTTTCATTGTGTCTAAGGGACACTGGTTGGTGCTGAAGGCTGTAAGATGCTGTGCCATCCCATCAGAAAGGGTGGGAGACAATAAGAAGCAGAATGTCTCCTACAGTTGATGGACAACAATGTGCCACCCCTTCAGAAGGTTCATCGGGGGCTTTTCTTAATGACCAGTACAGCGGTTCTTAAACTGTAGGTCCCAAACCCCTTTGATTACGGGATTGCCAGTGCTGGCCTAAACTTGCTGGGGCCCAGACATGAAGCCCAAGCCTCACTACCCAGGGCCAAAGCTGGAGCCCAAGGGAGTCAGCCCTGTGCAGCAGGACTCTGTTTGCAGACTCCCTTGCTGGGGCTGAGGACCTTAAGCTTTGGCATTTGCCCCCCTGCCTGGAACAATGGGATTCAGTCTTTGCACACATGCTCCCCAGCTTGGGCAGTGTGACTTGGGTGGGCTCAGGCTTCAGTCCTTCCTCCTGGGGTTCTGAAGTAATTTTTGTTGCCAGAGGGATTTGCAGTGCAATGAAGTTGGAGAATCTCAAGCTAGTGCCATCGCCTATTCATTCTCCACCCACACTGTCATTTTTGACATTGGTTCTGCAAGGCACTGGTGTGCTCTGATGTGGTGCTGAGCACTTTTACCTCCCAGGGAAGTCAGTGGGAGTTCCAGGTGCTCAGCAACTTGCAGAATCAAGCCCTCTGCCTGCAATTGCTATTGGGCCATAGTTGGGGTGCACAGAAGGACAAAGTTCTTATGCCTGAACCAGGGCCAGCCATAGTCTGGCCCAAAAGATGCAAATAAAGTGGAGCCAAGTGCCTCCTTTAATCACTCCATTCAATACAAGGCTAAACATTGTGCTTGGATGTATGACTTCCATTGGTGTCCATGAGAGTGAAGTGTGCACATCGGAGGGCAGCGTTTACTCCAGAACCATTTTTTCTGATAATTTATTCTTCAACTTGTTGTCACATTTGAAGGTGAAAGGATGGCATGTACGTGGGCGCTCATGCACTCATCAATTTATTTTCATTAAATCCATGCAAATTTCATTTCTTCGGGCTGCTTACAAGGTTCCCGTAGATCCACATCACAAAATCTGTCACCATGATTGCCACTAATTGCCACCCTTGTTGGGAATCTCAGCAGAGGGGCCAAAGGTTTCATCGAAATAGTCTGAATTACCATCTAATGCAGAACAAGAATGAGGCACATTGGCAGGGCAGTGAGGAAAAACTTGCACTTACCTCTGACCAGCATTGTACCTCTTCCACAAATGCTTATTCTGGTTGTTATTTATTTGGATAACAGTAGCACCCAGAGCTCCCCAACTAGCATATAATAAAGAATTTCAGTTTCCAGGTTGTTTTTGGCTAATTTTGTAAGTGTGCTGTCATAGGTCTGGCAACAAAATGCAAACTTCAGCTTTGTGGGAGATCCAAGAGCAATGGAAGATTCAGACTAACATTCAAGGAAGAAACCCCCCATGAAAAATGAATAACAGATAATAATTAATAATACTTTCTTCTCCACAAGGTAATAAAAATGATAATCAAATCTCATGCTCCTAGGAATACATTAATTGGATGCAGGGGTCAGGAAGATATTTTCATCTGGTATTATGCATTGCACATTTGACTAGTGCATGTTACTAAAAAAGCAGGTGTATTTTGGTTTTGATTTTTCTGTTTTTTGGTTGGTCCTGGAGTGGGTATTCATTTGGTTTTTTTGTGGTGGCAGGGATCATTCATTTTTCATCTGACACATTAAGGTCTGACCAATGTCAGAAGCAGGTTACTGGACTAGATGAATCCAATGTGGATTCATCTAGCCTGTGCGTCCATTGGATTGAGACAGTGGGTTACATCACTCTGTGCATGCACATCTGCTAGCCCTTAGCTGTGAATGTTACTCCAGATGGTAATCAAGAAGGTGGTTTTATAACCCACATTAAGAGGACTGTCTGCTGACAAGTTATGCGTTTTCTTCCCTTGGGTGCATGCTGTCAAGACGGATAAGTGCAAACGGTTGAAATTTGGTTGTTAACTCTGAATAATAATAATACTTTGCATTTCTGTCACATCTTCCATCCAAGGATCTCAAAGCACTTTAAAAACATTCATTAACTGAACTCCATAATACTACCATGAAGTAGGTAATTATCATTAATCTGATTTTACACACTATGGTACCTTTGACACAGCGAAAGTGATTTCCCCTGGGTTGTACAGGAAGCAGAGCTGGTCAAAAAAAATGCCAATGATTTTTCACAGGAAATTAAAAACTTTTTTTTGATTTCTTCAATAAAATGTTGGAGATTTGCAGTGAAAAAAAACCCCCCATCCAAAAAGTTTTTGAAAGCTTTCTGTTTAAAAAAAACTAAATAAATTGGGTTTTGATTTCTCGTTGAATAACCAGAACATTTCAACCAAAATGAAAATTTTCCACAGGAAGCCACTTAGGGCAAATAAATGTTTTATTAAAACATTTTAACCAGTTCTAACAGGAAGTCTGGGCAAATCTAGCAATAGAGCTCAGGTTTACTTTTTCCTAGATCTATGCATCAGCCTCTAAAACAAATTTCCTCTTTAAGAAGTTTTTGACCTTTAGCTCCTTAATGAATGGCTGTGAGTGGTTCATATTGGATCAATAAGGGTATAATGACCCAAATCAGTGTTGCTGCTTATTTCAATGTCTTTTGTCCACTCCCAACAGTTGTTAGCAGTCTTTTTCCTCCCTCAGTGAAAAGTAAAACTGTTCACTGTCACTAAAATGCCAGTTTTCACACTGACTCTATATTCTCTCCCCGCCTCCCATCTGTTTTAAAAAGCTCTGCAAATGTGCACTTGAAGGCTGAGAAATTGATCTTGATCATGTGCAGATGAGAGAGCCGGGCTGAGTTCTGGTGTTCTTTTCCGCTCATTTTCCAGTCTGGGTTATTTGGATTTTCAAACACAGACTCCACCCTTAAGCAATTAGAACATTTTGTGATCCTTGCCAAGAATGAAAGACAAATTCTACTGATTCCTCTGATAAGGTGATAGGTTGGGGAGCAGGTAAAGAATGAAGTGTGGGTGACAATATTGCCTGTTCATTTGCTCAGCTTAGCTCCTGATTGTCACTTTTGTGCCTTTGAGCTGCCCATAAGCTTCTGGGGAGGCTAAACTAAGGTACAGTAGCTTAATTATGTAGGCTGTTGTTTACCAGGGTCTCAGCCGAATCCATCAAACTAACTTCACCTTAACCAGATTTGATTATGAAGCCAATTTATTGACTCTTTCCTCTTTGACAAGACATCCTTTGATTTATGCGCACTTCCATACTCATTTGAAAAGTAGCTATGTTATGACACGATTTATATTTTAAAAAGCAATATTACATGTAACATGTTTTTTTAAAAAGCCCCCTTGAACTTAGAATAATGGATACCTGTAAGGCAGTAACTCACTGGAGAGATTTTGCTCAAGTAACTTATAACTATCAGCAGAACCCCTGGGGGAATTACCGCTGTTTTTGCAGAAGCTGTTTGCAGTGGAATAAACAGACAAGTGCTCTATATATCATTTTAAGTAAGACAAATAAAGTTCTGTTTCCTTCTTACAACGATGTCACTGTCAGTTATATAAGAATAATTCTGTGTGACTTTTTATGAATCTTTCCCCTGTGAAAGAGTACAATGGCCTAATTTCCTACACTGCGTATTATAAATAAATGTCCTTCTTCAGCAATCTATAGCCCAACCAAAATGATCTCATGCTGAGTAAAGAGATTTGGAAATGCTATGGGATGTCTGAACTTCATGGAAGGGTGCTTTGCACCTTCCTGACAGAAGGATAAATGTATCTGCGCCCTCACCGCTCTGGAAGGTGGTGGAGCATACTGAGCCACCATGGAAGCCATTTCCAGAGGGGCAACCACCAGGGATGATCTGCAGTCATCTTAAAGCCTGGGAGGCCACCACTCCCTTTGCTGTAGGTTTCCCCTAGGATTTAAGGTATTGCCAGGAGACATGTAATTTTAGTTCAGATTCTGATAGAGGCCACATCATGTCACATGCTGGACACATGAGAGGATGGAGGCAAAAACAGCATAGCCCACCCCACCCTTACCTTACACCCATTGCCAATGATTTAAAAATAAAACCTCTAAACTGGTAAGAAAAATGTTAAAATTAATAAAAAAGCTGAAATGTGTTATTCAAAATGTAACTGTAACACATTCTGAAGGGCTTTGAGGGAGGAATTTTTGGTGGGGAGGGCTCTTTCTCTTCAAGATGTCCCCTAATGTATCAGGCTGCCTGTGGCAACCCCTGAGGGAGAGCAAATGGGAGAAATAATATTAAAATGGTCAGAACGTTATTTTTAAAAATATTTGTTTTCCCTGGAGCCTTTCAGGGTTGGTTTGCTCTTCTGGCTACATTTGATCTGCCAATAGTGAAGCTCGGCACAGCAGTGACTGCACAGCTCTGTCTGATATTCCCTGTGTGCCTGGAGCATGGGGATTTCATTTCATACATCATTTCCAGTGAATACCCTTAACACAAAGCAAAGCAAAGAAGAAACACACACGCACACACACACACACACACACACACACACATACATACATCTGGATGTACATAAAGCAATATGTTGCAGATATCTATATACCATATCTGTAGCATTAAAGACATGTGATAAAATGCATTTATCATACCCATTTGGCAGTCTTACCTGCACCACTCCATTTGCTAATCTGTCTCTGCCAGGACGTGTTCTTATGCGCCAAACCTCTGAGGAGCTTCAAAAAGGCTGCCATTTAAACAAACCATACAACTGCCAGAGTAACATTTCCTCCATTCCCCCGTGTGGAATCTCTCCTACCCCTCCCTCAAACATCACTGGCCCCAGGCCCAGGACAAACCACATTCAGTCCCGAATCAGTGACTCACTTAAAGTCTGGTATTTTACAACCCACCAAGACTAGAACAAGGCGCCTAATACTGCACTAGAAATGGAATACTTCTAATGTGGGACACAATGCCGTCTAGTCTGGGATGCTCCTGAAACAGTAGTTCTTAATATCATGATATTAAGTATGGAAAAGCTATTTTACGTAATTTTTAGAGAGTTCTAAAATGTTATGAGTTATTTTTCTTCTGCATCTCTGGTCTGTACAATTGGTCTCATGATAACTAGGGGAATCTGGCTCTATACATGGAGAGATACAAAATCTGTAGCAATAAAATGTTCTTTTAAAAAACGACAGTAATTTTCCTTAAAATATGTAGGATATAAAGAATACCTAATGGTGTGCTGTGATCTGATGGATCCATTGGCACTCCCTGGGGCTGCTCTGCATGACTCACTTTCACCGCTTCAGAGTAATTTGGCCATCCCAAATTCATACTGTAAGTAAATAATCCAGAGATAGCTGGTCAGGAAAGACTTTTAGACCATCTGGGCTGATACCTGCAGTTTGCAGAACTGCTCCATATATCACATCATATCTTCTGAAGTCTTATGTACTAGCTCTAATATATTCAAACAGGGTATCCTCTCCCTAGGTAGCCTTTTTTAATATCCAACTGGTCTGTTTTAAGAAAAATTTCATGATGTCTAATCTAACCTTTTTCTTCATTTCTTTGAGGTTACTGCATCTTGTTCTGCCTTCTTGTACCAATGTGAGTAACTCTCTTCCTTCACTAAATGTATTTCTGCATAATGCTAATTTCCCCTGTGAGTGATCTCTGTATAAACTCAGCTCCTTCAATATTCCTCCATATATTTTATACTCTAACTTCTGTATCATTCTGGTTGCCAATCTTTGTAGGTGGTTCATTTTTAACAATGCGCTCCTGATACTCTGAGGACCAGAAGAGCACATGGTATTTTAGATAGCATCATCCTACACTCATATAGTGTCACAATATCACCTACTCTTTGTATATACATTTTTTAAAAAATCACTAGTATCTTTCACCCCCAAAATCACAAGGCAGGCATAAATTTCATAGGTTTTCTAAAATAATAATCTCCATTTCTACCTGTCATTTATTGCCTTCTAGATAACCGACCTTCAATCAGTAACTCCAAGAGTGCTTTTAATTTTCTCTCCCACTTTACATGTGCTAATATTGAAATCCCTGTTTAAAGGGATATGAACATGATCCTGCTGGACTTTCTGCATTTTCATTGTTTTCTAGTCTTCCACATGGAGCATTCCTGAGATGTTGTTAAATGT
Source organism: Pelochelys cantorii (assembly GCA_032595735.1). NCBI lineage: Eukaryota > Metazoa > Chordata > Testudines > Trionychidae > Pelochelys > Pelochelys cantorii. The sequence goes on from CM064327.1 coordinate 78,421,295, forward strand.
AAACCTGCATAACAAGTGGCCAGTTATAAGGCAAGTGATCCTGCATGAAAGGATGGCTGTGAAAACTGATTACACAGCAAATTGCCCATCTGCACAGACTTGGAATAAGAACATTTCAAAGCTTGTTTGTGGGCTGATGTTGCTATTGAATGTAGTTTTCCAACAAATCATTCATAAAATTAATGGCCACAACTGATCCCTGTTTCTAAATTTACTCTCTCAAGCTCTGTTTGAAAAAGAAATAGTTACTTTGTTGCTTCAGGAAGGCTTGTATAAAAATTGATGTTTTCTGAAGCAAAGTGAATGGAATAATCATAGTCATATCACCACAGATATTCAGGCCAGTGGTCACATGTTGGATTCTATAACATACTAGAACATTTTCCTGGCATTGCTCAGGTCATTAACTCAATTAATTTTTTGTGGGGGGGGAGGGGGAGGGATAAAATGAAATGTACATGCTTCATTGAAATCATTGCTCTAGGATGGGGTTGGGGATGAGGAGCTCAGTATGCAGGCTGCCCTGGGGAGCATGCAGCCCTGTCTCTCCGCAGCAGCTTGGGGCCAGGTGAGAAGTGCCTCTCCATGGCTGCTGCAGTTCCAATGGGCACAGTCGGGGGTGAGGGATGCATGTCCCCCAGCTGGGGCAAGTCCAGGTTTGTCTGCCCCTTGCACTCCCCAGCTAGAGTGAGGAATACTGCAAACTGTGTTTTTAATCCTGGCTCTCTGATGAAGGAGAACAGCCAGCAATGTCCCCATACAAACTGGAGGGGAACTTTAGCCCCCTAGCCTTCCCTAAAGGGTGCCTGGGGGGATGGGAGGCTTGGAGCAGGGGCAGTCCTATATGGAGGGGGCATGGCCCCAGCCAGCCTCTTTCACCTGCCTGGTGGTTCTGTGTCTTTTCCAGATGGCTTTGTGCATCCCTGTATGAATTGGGGGGGAGGGATTCAACCCCCCCTCTTCCTAAAGGGCATCGGGGAGAAGGCTTGGGGATGGGGCAGTCCCAGATAGGGAGAGGGCATTCCGCCAACCAGCCTCTTTCACCTGCCTGGTGATTCTATCTCTTTTCTGTATGGTTTTCTGAGAAGCAAACTCATTCCAGGTGCATCCCATTTTCCTGGCACAATCAAACACTTACTTTGCTTTAAGTTATGATAAGAGAAAGCTGTATATTGAATTTGGTAGTCCTAGCTATAGGAGGTATTCTTGAACAAACAGTAAGACGGATGGATGGACAGACAAACAGACAACTCACAGACAAACTTTCTCAAATATATAGTAGATTAGTCATTTCTCCAGTCTGCTAATGTAGGTCTATGCAGCATAGTTTCTTTAAATGAAGTATAATAAGGAACTATATGGAGAAAACATTACACTCCTGTCAACACACAACTGAAATTGCAGCACTGATTTGAAATGTGGTTTAACTGAAGTCTCTGCCTGATTTTGATTTCATGGTTGTTTGCATTAGTGTAATTTCAGGAGCTTTGGTGGAGTGACTCTTGATTTACCTGGAACAAATCAGAGGAGAATCAGGGTCACTAAATACCAATCTAGTCGGTACAGTGGGCTGATGCACTGGCACTCATACTATGGTTTGCACAATGCTTACATTTGATCATCAGTGATTTCCATGGGATCACCATTATCCTGAAAATGTGCTAAACAGTCTCCCATTCTGGAGCAAAAATGTAAAATTGCTTAATGAAACTTCTGAGCAGCAAATTCCATGAGCTTCTCTCTCTCTCTCTCTCTCTCTCTCTCTCTCTTTTATTTGACACCACAATCTTATATTTTAAAAACTAGGCTTTTCATTTTTTCAGAAAAAAAAGTCTCCAGCTCTAATGGCATTGAAGAAAACCTTGAAATGGGAACGAAGTCTAAACTGATGCAGTCCTGTCTTCCTGGGTATTTAAACAATAGCTCTGAAAGGTGTGGATGCCATCTAGACATCTTGGAGTGGAGGGGAGGCTACTGGAGCCTCATGGAGATAATTTCATGTCAACAGTGTGAACTATTTCATGTAACTAAAAAGCAGGGACGATCGTGTTATGAAGATCTGCACAATGAGCTAAGATGTCCCCTTTGGGAATCAGATTTAGGTGGAATTGGGATGGTGAACAGTTTGCGGGATTAACATTAATTATGTTTTCCAATATGAATCACAATGCCCATGAGCTCAGGAGAGGAGCAGAGTCCAACTGTGCATACCGTCCCACCAAAGAAGATTCAAGTTCCCAGCACCCAGGGCTATGTGAACCCCACCAAAAGAGAGCCCAAGCCAAGAAACATATAAGAGCTTAGCAGGGTGTAGGGGTGCATTGCAGAATACATGGATTAGACAGACTCAGTGGGAAATATCAAAGCCCCCAGACCTCAGTATTGCCCAGGAGAGCATATAAACTCCACTGAGAGTATCCAGGCATCACCATGGGAGAGTCAAACCTGTAAAATCCAGCAGAGCACATTCCAGGATCATATTTTGGATTCGAGCAAATTTGCATGAATGGATGGAGTCAGAAAGAGCACCACTACTTATTTTTCCTCAGTTGGACTCTGGATTGAATGTATCCTGAGTCTGAAGCTCGGAGACTGATACAGGAGTCTGAGAGAGCACTTCACCTGACCAATAAGGTTAGGGTCTGTTCCATTATGGAGTACAATATCTCTATGTAGACAAGTATGAGGGGGCAGGGACTAGAATACAAGGAACACAGACCCATCAAGAAAGGACCAGCAGCAAGAAGCATGATAGTGAAAACACGGAAGCTGGGATCTGGCTGCCAACCAGGGAAAGACGCTGATTAGCAAGGGAGCAGCAGTTAGATAGATAAAGGTCTGAAGAAAGTCTGTGGGGAAGCAGCAGGACTGCACAGAGGTGCATCGGAGGAATCATGGGATCACAAAGAAAAATTCTTAAAGGGAAAGGAACCTGCATTCCAGGTGTCTGAGAAACAAGAGATGGGGAGGGGAGCTGTGTGACACTCTTGAATGTCAGATTACATGGGAGGAGCTGGGGTGCTCTTGAAGGGATATGTATATAAACCACTGATGACAAGCTTGAGCTCTGGCCAGTGGGACTTACAAACCAATATGTAATTGCTTCCCAGGAGAGACATGAATTGGAAGGGACAGCCCAGGCACTGGGCCTCAGGATAAACTATAATAAAGAAAAGCCTTCACTGAAGCACTTAACAGATATAGCAAAAGGAGATTGGAATCTATATGATAGGTGAATAGATATACATTAGTAGCCTTATGAAGGGTCTCTCTTTAAGACTGGTGGATATTTAGTGCCCTCCACTATGTCCAGAAAAATCCCAATCCAACTGCACATAAAAAACAACTTGCCACAGCATTGGCTCAAGCAGGAATCTAATCACCAGTGGAATTTCATGTTCTATGTAATAGTGAGGCTACTGGGTCCAAAGAAGGCAGATTTTGAGTAGCCGGGCAGTTGAATTTCCTGATTATCCTTATGCACGTTGGTCATACTCTGTGAAACGACATACTCAACGAGCACAAGTGCAGTTTGAATATTTTTCAGCCCAGTGCAGCAGTTATTTTGTGCAAACACAGCAAGCCTCTGTTTTACCGCTCTCTGATGGACGTATTCACAGCATCAGTTCACCAGAAATATTCATTTATATTTTGAATAAAGGTGGTTACCAATAAAGGCTATTACTTGCTTTTAAATAAAGGTTCCTTAAGATCTCATTCTCTAAAGACAGAGTATAACTCTGTGTGTGTGTGTGTGTGTGTGTGTGTGTTTTCCAGGCTCTCACCAGAACTGACATAACAAGGTTTAAAAATTTAAATTCACCTGTCCTGTCTGTGAATAAACAAAGAGGGCTGTAAAGAGAAAAAAATAGCAGCTTAGATTCAATTCTGTCAAATTCTGTTGGATACGTTTTGGAATTCATGTTTGTTAATAGTGGATTATTGTCACTTCTTAAAGTAGACTCACTGCAAACATGCATTCATTGGGGTTGGATGAGGATGAATGAAGACATGATTTGGCTCACCGGACAAAATTTTTCCCTGGAATTCACCTAGGGATGAATATCGCCCATGGTGTTTATATGCCGTGTCCCTGCTGTTAATATATACAGTGGAGCCCTCTAAATTGGCGCTCCCTGATGGAAAGAGAAATGGGCCAATTACACAATCATCCCAATTATCAAGGCTCCCAGGAATACATTCTACTGGTAGATAGACACTTTTATTTCAGGAATTGTTAAAAAAAGGCATCGTACAAAGCGTTAAAATATGTTTTTAAAGCAATGTGCCGCATAATAAAGCAGGAAATTAGCATGAAGAGAAATCAAAAGGTTTCATAGCAAGCAATCTCTGTGAACAGCACCAGGTGTGGCATTTAATCAGACTATGCATGCCGTTTATCCATTGTTTGCTCCATTTATCCATGTGCATGGGAGACATTGAGATGTATTGCATTGAATCTCTTCCCTAACAATCATCCTAATTAGCTGCACGTCATTTAATTCAGTAGAATCTACTGTATTATACGTAAGAATTGAATCCATCCATCATTATTTATTATTTGTACTGTGCCCAAAGGACACCATAAAAGACCCTAGCACAGTGACAGGCTCTTTACAGGAACATGAATAGAGAGGATCCCTTCCCCAAGGAACTTACAATCTGATGTTAGATGTGGTACAATGAGAAGGTGTCAGACGCTGGTGGGAAGGAAAAGGGTGACAAAAGACAAGAGTTACAGTAACAAGGCCACTTGGTGATTTGGTTTTGGTACACGTCCATCCTGAGCTTCTGTTACATGTTATTGTTATTACAATTTAACTTACTTCTGACCAGGCACATGACTGAAGTGAATTTTAAGGAGGGATTGAAATGAAGAGTGAGTAGTGGCTTCGGGGGGTGCTTCATAGCAAAAGAGAGTTTCCAGCAAGCACAGAAGAGGGAGGAGGCAAAAGGTGTGTCAGGGCAGCTGGGATTATTTGTGGCGCAGAGAGGCTGAGAGGAACATGGTGGGAGACAGGCTCACAGGTGGAGAACAGGGAAAGGTTGTCACCTCAGGCTCCAAGATGAGAAGCCTGGTCACACTTAGTTCCTCAGGCCCAAGGACTAAAGTTTATCTGTGTAGGGAACAAGGAGATGGGGCTTTCTCAGGGGCCAGCACTAGATTGTAGAATGAACTCCCACAGGTGCCACAGGTCTTCACAAACCTCTGCACGAGGAGAGTACAAAAGGGGGGCAAGTGTTGCCATGCTCCCTCCCCAAAAATTGGCAGGTTATCAAGCTCCTCCAGCCAGTGAGAATGAGCAATTCTGGCTTGTGGGCCTCCTCCGGCCCTGGGGCTGCAGTGGAGGACACAGAACATGCCCCTCCAAAAGCAATCAAATTTAGATTCCTGTGCATGCCCCGGCTCCATGTACGAGACACATTTCTTCATCCTGCTTTCTCTAATATAAACACACAGCAGCGAGTACATGTAAAAGCAGAACCCCAAACTCCTACTGAAACAACGTACTTCCCTGCACCTTAGGGAGAGGAAATGAACCACATGGGAGAGAAGTTAGTCGTGTTACTTAATGTGCTGGTTAGAGGTGTTCAGGGATACAATGATGAGGGCAGTACAAGAAGCTGTGTAGAACAGAAAAGACTAAGACCTTGACTGAAGGAATAATCATTTTGAACCTGATGTATGATCACTTGGGAGTCAGTGGAAGGATGATCTGTCCTGCATGACAGGCAAAGCAGATAATTTTAGCAGCCACATTCTGGATCGACTGGAGGGGAACAAGGTAGATATCAAAGTGACCAGAAAGGAGGTAGTTGCAATAGTCAAGGCAGGAGATTATTCAAGCATAGCCTAGCAATGTAGCCATTGGGATAATTAGGAAGGGACAGGTTTTGGAGGGACGGTGGAACAAGACACTGAAAGATTTCATTCAAGCTTGGATAGGAATGGGAATGTGAAGCTGAGGGTTTAGCTGGAGATCACTTCTGCCTTGCAAGCCTGGCTGACAGGAAGTACAGTGAGGTTCAACATTGTAGATGGGTGGCAGAGAAACAGATGGGAACCTTTGAGTCACTCTGTGCACACTTTATTTTGGTAGAGTTTTGCCTGTAATTTATTCATTTTCATAAATATCAGGCCAGATTTATATGGGTGGCACATGGACTGTACTATTATATAACATTAAAAAGTTATACTGCAGCACTGTTGCGTTCCTTCAATCCTAAAAAACAGTGTGGTGGAGTAAACAACCCTCTTACTGAAAGATGAAATGTAGATGATGCCACCTTTACGTGAAAAGTGAAAACTTTGGACTGACATGGCCTCAAGTCTATGTTGGCTTTCATGTTGTGTGGACTAGCCATTCTGACTTCTGAAGCACCACACAGAGCTAGAGAATAAAGCCATCATTATGAAGTGGGGGGGGGGAGGACGCCCTTTTAACTTTTTGCTGTAGAGTTAAGTTCCTCTCAATGTGGTTGCAAAAATAATGAATTCCTACTCCTCGTCCTCTCCATGTTGGTCATGGTGCATTCTGAGTGAAGGACACCAGTGCACAGACTCTGTCTTAATGTGGAATGGATCAGTTTGTCATTGGTTAATATGTTACAACAGGGGTGGGAAACCTATGGCCTGGGGACCAGATGTGGCCCCCAGCTTGCCTGGATCTGGCCTCCGAGGCTCAGGGCCCCATTCCCCACCATCGGAGAGCCTGCACTGGTGCTCTAGCACCACCCCCAACTCCTGCCTTCCCCTCGCAAGGCTGGAGCACACAAAATCTACTAGCCTGGGACCCCCAGGCTCTGGTGTGCAAGGGGAATGTGGGAAGTGTCCTTCTCCTCAGTTGGGGGCCATGTCAGGGAGGGCTTTATTTACTTCTCACTTTTTTGGAGCCCCCAACTGATTTTTCTGTGGGTCAGCAGCCCCTAACCCAAAAAAGTTTCCCCACCCCCGTGTTACAAGGACAGCTGCTGAAAAAGAGTATCTGACCTAACTCACAGCTAGAGTTGTGCTAAGATGATCCAGACTAGCCCAGAGCTGCCTAGAGGGTTAATGTTCCTGGACAGCACTGACTGGACCAGACTGGCTACTGCAGTTAAGAGAGACTTGCTCACAGGCTCCTCCCAGACACTTCCATGGGAGAGGCAGAGAGAAGAGGTTGTAAGTGTCAGCTCAATTTGATTTTAACATTTGGAGTCTTGTGATCTATAGATTCATAGATTCTGAGGCCAGAAGGGACTATTGTGATCATCTACTTCTACTTCCTATATAGCACTGGTCAAAGATCTTCCCCCAAATAATTTCCGGACCATATCATTTAGAAAAGCATCCAATCCTGATTTTAAAATTGTCAGTAATGAAAAACTCACTAGGACCTTTGTCAGATTGTTCCAATGGTAAATTACTTTCTCTGTTAAAAGTTTGACACATTATTTCCAGTCCAAATTGGTCTAGCTTCCATCTTCCAGCCATGGAATTGTGTTATATCTGATTGAAGACAACATTATTAAATATGTTTCCACATAAATACTCATAACCCTTCTCTTCGTTAAACTAAATAGACTGAGCTCCTTGAGCTGATCATATAAGGTATCACAATGGATATGAACATATACAAAATGGAATTTACTTAGATACTGGGAATATTTCACAATATGGTTATAAAGTCCTTTGGAAAATGTGTTTCACATAAATATATTGTTTCACTATAATCTGCATATTTGGGAGTGGCATCAAGTTAAACATACTGCTTGGTGTACGTAGAGGGGTAACAGAATGTTATCCCTTCACTTCTGCAAGCATGCTTTTTCTCAAATGTTTGCACCATTAGCCTCACCTGCATAGTAACTTTCTTGGCATTACAAGGGCAAAGACATTCAACAATAAAATAAATCCCATGTCAGCTGTTTTGTCCCAGCACTGAAGAAAAAAAAAGCTACTCAGACTCCCAGCCCAAAATGCAAACATCTGAACAAAATCTGGAATTAAGATGTGGAGTGTAGCATAGGCACAGGACTAGGGGTGCTGTAGCATTCTCCACATTTTATGCAGGATTCTGCTGCCAGGCCCAAGCTGCTAGTCCAGGGCCTGAGGTCCCGGCTGCTGGCTCCATGCCTAGGGTTCTGCTCCTAGACCCGCAACCTCCCCAAAGGTATGGCCTCAGTCTTAGCCCCCTCACCCATCTTGAGACCCCTCCTCCTAGAGACATGGCCCTGCTCGCAGCCTCAGATTGAGAGGGTAAGGGCACCCCCCCCCATTAAAAATGTTCCAGTGCCACTGGAGTGTAGAACATAATATACATTTTCTCACATTGTTTTTATGTTGTCCAGTGAGAAAGCCCATTCGTCCAATATTATAGCCGCAGTAACTGGGCTTCTGAAGAAACAAATCATTCTGTAGCCAATTAAAATATACACTGCACAAAACTGTTTGTTATTGGTGGTCTCTAAACCAATCTGAGCCTTTTGCTGTGAAAGTTTCTATTACGAAGAACCTAAGAGCAATGGTTAAGGCTTACATGTGATTTGGACAAGTCTGAAAGTCAAAAGAAAATGAAAATACGTGAGTCTTTAATTGACTCACTGACTGGATGGAAACATGTGATCAGTGTCTGATCAATGTTACATCCTCATGAGCTTGTCTAGGAATTATCTGCTCAGGCTTGTTAGATACATATATCTCCAGTACGTAAGATACTGGAGAGAAAATAAATAAAAGGTAAGAAGAAAAATCTGAAAGTGAAAGAAGGGGAGAAAACAGAAGGAGAGGGATTTTCTTTTTTAACAAATTGGAGAGCTGCAAGCATAAAAAGTGATCTGATAATGGTTATATAGTTTAGTAGCTACTATATCAGGGATGTGAGGTTGTTGTGCCAACCTTTTTACTCTATGGGCTCACTGTAGCTCTGGGGCATGTCACACACTTGTGAGAACTTTACCAGAGTGTTGATGCAATATTGTGTCAGTAACTGAGTGATTTGTTTTTTCTCTGGACATTGATTGAAGGAATTCTTATTACATTTTATAGCTTGCTTGGCCTTAGTATGAGAGTCAAGACATAAATTGGACCATAAATTGGCCTATGTCAGAATCTACATTGAAATGACACCAAATACATGTCATCACACCCATGTTTCAGCTAGCAGCAGGAACCTGCCATTGCTTGTCAACCTGATCAAATGCTAGACCTCCTCACAGCCTTGCCATGCACCAGACCTTTGAACAGAATGTAATGAAAGCTATGGAGACATGCCCTGTTATGATACTGCAGTAAGGTGGAGTAAGAAAATTAATGGCATTTGTAGACTAAATTGATTTGCTTCAGCTTATTGCAAAGTAACAGACTCCACTGTGAGCATAGTCTGTATATGCATATAAATAAAAATTGACACAAAAATATATAGATCCACTGAGAGGAAAAGAGAGCATACATAACTGAGATATATTTATCCCACAAGGAAAGCAAGACTTGATAATTCATGAGTGGCAAAGATATAGTTGAGTTATGGAGATATTTTCTCTGGAGTAAGATAAACATGGCATCTCAATTCAGCCCATTATATATTGTGATTGATAGAACCAAATACTTTCAATAGTTTGTTTTTATTTTGAAATGTTTCAATACTATCTTCGAATTTAATTTTCAAACTAAGATAATGTCTCCAGATGCTGATTTAGATTAAAAGAATTACTATTTATCTTGCTGAATTTATGCCCTTGCAAAGAGAAATCAAATGTGTGTTAATTAGAAACTTTCATTTAGCTAATTGTAAGTAGGTAGTTCAGTCTTGATTGGCAAACTATAATATAACGCTGAGTAAAAAAAGAGACCCTCATGACTGCTTGATTTTTCCACAGACCTTATAGCAATCAGTTGTTCCCAGTGTTAATAATGGGAGATTTTAGTTGCTGTTTGAACTTCTGTTTTAGAGAGGCATTCATCCTCCACCTTCACACATACTAGGAATCAAGTGTGGTCCTCAGGCCCGTTTTTCCCTGCACCAGTGCACAGTTGGCACCTTCTCTCAAGATCTTAAAAGCCAGTGCCCCTCTTACAGCTGAACCTTGGGAGGCTGTTATGAAACAGTGTCATGACATAAACATTACATAATATTGCATGAACATTATGGGGCTAACCTCCATTGTGTTACACCAACTTTAAACTAGTCTAAACATGTATAAAACAAGGGTGAATCAAGCCCAATGCCAGGAAGCCATCCTGAGACTATTTTGTTGCTCTTTCTAATTCAGTGACAAGGTAGCTCTCTAGCTATTATCAGTGGACTATCATTGATATTGAAATAGGCAGCATATCCCATATCAGGAATCCATGCCATTTCAATCCTTTGCTATAGGATTATTCCTTACAATCTAAACTCTACGGATAGTGTTTTTCATCCTTGCTGTGAAAATAACCTTGACAATGTGAACTAAATGCAATGTCGACTTCCTGAGTCTGCAGAGCGTTTGAAACAATAGCCCTGAGAGGTGTGAACAGATTCATTTAGTTCAGTGGCATGTTGACTCTGAAACCTAATGATAGTTGTATACACATCAGTATTGCTAACTGATTCATGGATGATCACAATGGCAGAAACATCCAGCTAATGTTTAATCTGAAGTCACAAGACATCTCCAGGTCTCCCTAATGCCTCACTTCACTGCCAAAACTTCCAACTTCGCCACTCACTTCTATGAAGCAGTTATGTTTTGTCAGTACAAAAACCTGCCACAGTCAGGCCTGGTAGTTGGAGCAGAGGTCAAGAAAAGATACGAAGTGTTCAGGCCATATTTAGAGTTGAGGCTGGGCAACTAATATCTCCAGCATGCCATAGGACATGGGTGGAATATGGATTGGCTTGTCTGTATTTTGTGCCTTCCTTGGGTGGCAAAAGGTCCTGCCACTCAGTGTTGGGTTCGTACATGAGGGTGAGGAAATAAAAGGTATGGAGCATGAGCACATATAGCTGTTTCCTGGGCATGATTTGGAGGCACACCATCTGCAAGTCATGCAGCCAGTCAGGTGGTGTGTAAGGAGTTGCCAGGGAGTCTCGCAGGGCAGATGTCTGACAGTAAGGTTCTGTGGGCCCGGGCAAGGAGCTCAAGGAAAGCACAAGACGCAGGCAACAACACTGTCCTCACCTCCTGGAGTACGTGGCAGGTGTCATCAGGAGTGGAGAAGTGAATCATTGTGGCTGAGTGAGCAGCCCCTCTATGGGTTTACCTCACAGCTCTAAGGATGAGAAAGAAACAGTGAATGGTATGTCTCATAGGTAGTTAACGTGAGCAGAAATATGTCAGAGTGTAAGCTGCTGAAAGAAGGAATGCAGCCAGATATTTATGCTCCTCAAAGTTCTACATGACACCCATGGAGAGGTATTTTTCATCTCTTTGACAAGGTGGAAGGAATTCCATAGCAGAAGAGCACCTTGAATCAATTGTAAATCATCTGCCTTGTTATCATTCAGCAATCCATAGTCTTGCCACAGAAGAGACACTATCTTCGTTTTACTGTTTGTACAGCTGTAGCTATTATGTCAAAGTCCACTAAAAAACAACTCTGTAGAAGGCTCTTTAAGGGTTGACATCCTAACACCAATCAGGGCTCCTAAATGTTGAAATAAAAATGTATTCCAAGAATAAATTTGCAGTAACTTTGATTATCTGCCAATGCTGGTTACTTGTGGAAATCTGCCTCTGGTGCACCCACAAGAAGGAGTCTGGAAATCTTTGTTCAAAAATGAGTATTTTTAAAAAACAAACAAACATTGACTTAGCTGTTCTCTTCTGCTCCTCCGCTCGCCTTTTCAATAGCCCATTTCAATGAATTGGTATACATGTATTACTGTATTGGTATATATGTATTACAGATATTTTAATGTTGTAACAGAAATAGGATAATGCAAGGATGGCCAGCTAATTGTTCTGTATCATCTCTTATACCTTATATTGCATTTATAGGACACACATATTTCAGATATATAATTTTGATACATTTTTCATTGACATTTCAAATTTTGACCAAGAAAAGGACAACATGTATATGAAAAGGTTTGCAAAAATATTTGCAAACTTTATGTCCCATATTTTTGACCAATACAACAAACTATACAGTATGAAACTTTATTTTATATAGTATTATATAAAATTATAACAAAATTAACTATCTAGGACAGCATTTAGACATGTGCATAATTTTAAATACGTCCTTAAAGAACTGAAATCAATAGGACTTAAGTTTAAGTTTTGTCATGAACTGGGGCCTTCGTGAAACATAATTCCATTGCAATTTACAAAAGTCAAAACTCAATATCCTGCCAGTCATAAAAGCTGGCCTAATCCAGAGTATGTAACCAAACAAAAAGGAGGCATATTTTCCCCCTCCAGATCTCCACTGGGGGTGCAATAAACAGAAAGGGCTGCTAGGAATCTGGTAGTGACTCCCTGATTCTGAACCACCCAAGCTCCCCTCCTCCCTCCCCCTGCCCCAGAAAGTTAGAGCACCAGGGTTCTTACATCAGTGGAGAACCATCATACACCTAAGCAAGATTGGAGCTGAGTGGAGGAGAGGACAGAGCTGGTTAGCACATTGACCAACATTTCAAATCCATTTCAGGGAGCAGTGCATTTGTCCCCAGCTTCCCCCCGCCCCACACACACACACTGCTACCCCCAATACCCTCTTCCAGCACCCCTACTGCCTGCTTCCAACATCCCCACTGCTTATCCCACTGGCCTCCTCCAGCCTCTCCAACAGCCCCCTTGCCCTCTTCAAAGCCCCATGCTAACCACATTTCATCCCTCCACTCCCAACACTTCCATTGCCATCCCCCTGCCCGCCCCAACCATTCAGTTTCCCTACTTCCTCCTGCCTGCCCAGTGCCTTGTGCTCATTGCACACAATGAGGCAAGGAGAGTGTAGGGCCCACACTGGTAGGGCTACAATAGACCTCAGCCAAAGGAAGCATTTGGAGAGACAGGCAATTACACCCAGGAGAGTGGAGAAAAAAATTCAATTTGAGGGTGCATCTACACTGCAGCTTTTTTCCAGGAAAACAGCTGTTTTTCTGAAAAAACAATACTTGCGTCCACACTGACATTGAGTTCTTCAACAGAAATTCAAAAGAACGGAGGACTTTTTCTGATGGCGGTAAACCTCATTCTATGAGGAAGAAGCCTTTTTCCAAAAAAGCTTTTTTCAGAAAAAGACGTGCGTGGACGCAGAAGAGGGAGTTCTTTCGAAAGAAGAGGCCTCCAGGAAATAACACAGGTGCCCTGGTAGCCACTCTGTCCAGACTAATCACAACTTAGATGCAAGATAGCGTGCAATCAATGTGGATGCTATCATTTGAAAAAGCACATCGCTTTTTCATTGCACTTTTGCTGTGTGGACGCTCTCTTTCTAAATAAGCTTTTCCAGAAGATCTATTCTGGAAAAAGGTTCTTCCGAAAGAAGCCTGTAGTCTAGCCTGAGAAGGGTGTTTGCTGCAGAACAGAGCCATGTGGGTTGGCCCTATCTCTGCTGCACCAACTCCTGGTAGAATGTGTGTGTGTGTGTGTGGTGGGGTGGGGGGGAGAAGTGGGCATTACCCTCTACTATATCCTCTTTCCACTGCATTCAAAGACCTGGGAAGAATGGGGGCATGAACCACCTGCCTTACTCCCTAACCCCCAAATACTATATAGAGTCTCAGGAAGTATGGGGTTGTTCACCCTCCCTGCTTCAGCCAACGTCTGGGGGACAATGAGGCATGATCCCCATCATATGGGCAGGTCTACACTGCAGAGTTATTTCAAAATAACTCCCCTTATTTTAAAATAATAAGGCGAGTGTCCACGCTACCAAGCCTGTTATTTCGAAATAACAACTCCTGCCTGTGAAGAGGAATAAGCTTATTTTGAAACAGTTATTTTGGGAATTATTGTTTTGAAATAACTTATTTCAAAATAACCTGGTAATGTAGACATAGCCATCCCAGTACATGCCTCCACCTCCAATTTGTGTAGTAGCAAAGCTTGCAGATGATACAAAATTACTGAATATAGTAACTCCAAAGCAGACTATAAAAAGTTACAAAAGGATCTGAGAAAGCTGGGTGACTATGCAACAAACGAGCAGATGAAATTCAATGCTGATGAAAACAAAGTAATGCACATTGGGAAATGTAATCCCAACTATATATTCAAAATGATGGGGTCTAAATTAGCTGTTACCACTCAAGAAAGAGATCTTCAAGTCACTATGGATTGTTCCCTGAGAAAGTGCAGCAGCATTCAAAAAGTTAACAGAATGTTAGGAACCATTAAGCAAAGGATAGATAAGAAGACAGAAAATAACATGATGCCACTATATAAATCCACGGTATATGTCCCATTTCCAAAAAAGACATATTACAATTGGAAGATGTGCTGAGAAGGACAATAAAAACTATTAAGAGTATGGAACAGCTTCCATATGAGGAGAGATTTGAAAAACTGGGACCTTTCATCTTGAAAAGAGACAACAAAGGAGGATATAATAGAGTTCTATAAAACTATGGTGTGGAAAAAAATGGATAAAGAAATGTTATTTACCTCCTTGCATAACACAAGAACCAGGGATTACTGAATGAAATTAACAGGCAGCAGATTTGAAACAAACAAAAGGAAGTATTCCTTCACACAACACACAACCTGTGAAGTCAACCTATCGAGCTCATTAACAGGGAATGTTATGAAGGTACTGATCACTTGATTACAGCTGTGAAGCAATGTAATGGTTGTGCCAGGAAAATGGGATGTTCCTGGAATTGGATTGCTTCTCATAAAACCATACAGAAAAGAGACAGAATCAACAGGCAAGAGAAAGGGCATGACTCACCCCCCACCCCCTACACCCATCTAGGAATGTCTTAGCCCCAAGCCTCCCATCTCTCCGGGGAACCTTTAAGAAGGGAAATTGCACAGTTTGCTGCATTCCTCACTCTAGGTGGGGAGTGCAAGGGACAGATGAACCTGAACCTGCCTCAGACAAGGGACATGCACTCCTCCCCTGGCTGTGTCCAGTGTGCTGCAGTGGCCATAGAGAGGTGTTTTTCACTTGGCCAGTGCTGGGGGGTGCAAGCTACACTCTGCAAAGCAGAGTGGAGTGACAGCACCATGAGTAATGCTAATCAAACTAAAAAAATGCAGTTATGGCCTTTTCTTATTCCATTGTGGGAAAGGCACTTAGAATTTAACAGTACTTCAATTCAACAAGATTCTGTGGAAACTAAAATTCTGAAGAATAATTCCCAAAATCTCCAGAATGCAATAGACTCGTGTATGTCATAAAGACCATGCTTGCCACAGAATCTTAACACCGTCCTCTAGAATTATGTAATTGTGTCCCTGCTAAAGGCTGGTTTTAAAAGTCTGTGGGAAGATTATCATTCTCTATTAAGTTCCATCTGACTTTTCCAAGGACTTCTCCACAGCTGGCAGTCCAGGACTGGTGCTCTGGAAGATCAGGGCCAGTGTCACAGCTGTCACTCTTCAGTATGTGTGTCCCCAGTGGCATTCTGTCCACCTGGTCCGGCACAGGGAGAAGGCTGCCAGATACTGTCCTTGGTGCAATGACCTCCAGAACTCATTTCCTTCAGCCATGGCTAGTAAAGCCACAGAGTAGTAGGTATGTATTTCTTAAGTAGACGAGCATTCTATCAATTTGACGTAATGTCAATGCTATACCATGAGATGTCAATTTGTATACACAATGGAGAGTTGTTACCAGTTAAACTCTACCATGAAAAAACACCCTCAGCACTTGAAATTGCCAACAATTGTACAACTATCCACACTGAATCAAATAAGAATTTGAGTGAAACTCACCAAAGGAAAAACATTCAGGATAAAGGCTGAAATGAAATACTTACCACCTTTGTCATGCTCTGAAGAGGGATCTTCAATCCATGGCTGATTTCACTTGCCATATGTGCTGCAATACCAGGGCACAAAGGAGTGAGTTGAGTTTGGTATTTTCACCTTTACTTGCTGGTTCCTTGCTTTTGGGGGCTTTAATGCTGAACCTTTGCGTTATCTGATTTGTGTGTGTGTGTGGTTAAATAAGTATTAATGCAGCTCCTGGGAAAGCTAATGGAGTTGCCTTGGGGACTTGAACAATACCCCAGTGTGCTCTGCATAAATTTCCTTTACTGCAGGTGAACAAAAAGTTATGTTAAGTGAGACAGAGAAGGTAACAGCTGCTGAATCCCTTTTGCTAGTCTAGGGAGAATTGGTACTGCATGTTGCCAGGTGATTGGCGCATTCTTAACCTCTTCTAACCTGTAAAAATAAGAGGGAAAATGAAGGCTTTGGGGAAAGGTTTCTTTCCTAATAAAATATTTCTCTCTTGTTTGTCAAGAATAATCGTATGGCAATGTCAAAATAATTATGAAAGAAACTTATGGAAGAAAGGCCAAGATGCTATGAATACAATTTCACAGGATTCATTCTCTTTATTTTCCATTTTTGCTTCTTTGAAGAAGATAACTCTGTTTTATACTTTACTGTCTTATTAATGGAATGCATTTTGGAAGTCTGCCACTGTTAACAGTATCAGAAGGATTTAGGGCTGCTGAAATACACTTGAAGATTTAATTCTGCTGACTTCAGCTCTGATCCAAAGTAAAAACTGTAACCATAGATTAAATGTTTAGCACTAGATATTGCAATTGCTGTTCCTTGTCGTAAATCCTTGTGTCTATTGCTGTTTCAGACAGCTCTCTAAGGGCCCTTGGCACTAAATGTAACACAAAGCTCTTGAAGGAGGCTCTTTGCTAGGGGGCCAATTCTTGAGGCCTTTTCTCAGTTCTTTCTAGTAAAACTCCCTGTTGCCTAAGTAAGAACCTTGAGATTTGGCTCCATACAGCTACTACTCCTTATTCAAAACTGTCTCTAGACACTCTTGCTCTATTGAGAAATTGAGTAGGTATTCTCACTATTTGAAAATATACATGATTGCTTCCAACAAGAGTGTTTTGGAGAGGGAAACTCAAATGGAGTCCCCTTTTTAGACATTATTTAATCTCATAGGAGAGCCACCTGTACTAACCCCCTCCCCATGTATTGGAACATGTCCAAAGGTAGCAACCCTGCAACTATTTCTCTTCAGGTCACGCATAGATCCACTTTGCTCATATAGCTTTAGAAGCCCCTGATACAGAAACAGTCAGGGCAGGGTGGGGGGGGGGGGAGAGGAGAGATTGGACTAAAGTTGCCAACTTTCTAATTGCACAAAATTGAACACCCCTTCCCCACCCCTTCTCTGAGGCCCTGCCTCCCTGCTTGCTCTGTCCCCCTCCCTCTGTCACTCGCTCTTGCCCAGCCTCATTCAGTCTTGGGCAGCGGGTTGGGGTGTGTGTTTTGGGGGGGAGGACTCCATCTGCGGGGTGGCAGGCTCTGGGGTGGAGCTGGGGATGAAGGATTTGGGATAAAGGAGGGGGTTCATGTCTGGGGAAAGAGATTAGAGTGTGTGGGAGAGGTTGCAGTGTGTGGGCTCCAGGAGAGAGTTGGGTGCAGGAGGGGACTTTGGGCTGGGGTAGGGGATTGAGAAGTGAGGTTCCCACCACACTTACCATGGCTCCCAGGAAGCAGACGCTTCCCAGGTTCCTACAGCCTCTCAGCATATGTGCATCCAGGGGGTACATCTAGACTACAAGCCTCTTTCGAAAGAGGCTTTTTAGAAAGATACTTTCGAAAAAGCCCTTTCAAAAAAGAGCATCTAGACTACAAGCAGATTTTTCAGAAAAGTGAGCCGCTTTTTCGAAAGAGAGTCTAGACGCTCTTTTTCGAAAAAGTACAGTTTGCATTCAATAGCGCCTTTTTTGGAAAGAGTACTTTCGAAAAAAGGTATTATTCCTCATAGAATGAGGTTTACCGCTATCGAAAAAACTGCCACGTTCTTTTGATTTATTTTCGAAAGAACGCGGCTGCAGTCTAGACGTAGGTGAAGTTTTTTCGAAAAAAGGCTACTTTTTTCGAAAAAAAACTGTAGTCTAGGCACACCCAGGGAGACTCTATCAGGAGCATACTGGCAATCAAAATAGGCCCAGGAAATGGGTTAAGAATGGCCCTCCCCATGACGTCACCCCTGTGTGCCCCTCAAGCCCTGCCCCCTTTCCCTGCGTCATGTCCGGCACATGGCGCAAGCGGCAGGTCGGGCTCCGTGCGCCGCATACAGCGCGGACGCAGAACCACTCGGAGTGTGGGGCAACGGTGCGGGGACACGACGGCTCACCGGGAAATTCCCGGTATTCCGCCGGGCCAGTCCGTCCCTGGACTCTGTGTGCTGCCCTTGCAACCACAGGCTCCACCTCCACAGTTCCCATTGGTCACAGTTCCTAGCCAATGGGAGCTGCAGAGCTGGCACTCAGGTAGGGGCTACATGCAGAGCCTCTCTGGCCACCCATGCACCTGGCACCTGGCAGCTGTTTCTGGGAGCTACATGGAACCAGGGCAGGGAGGGAGTCTGCCTTAATGCCAGGCCCTCACTGTGCCACTGACTGGACTTTTCACAGTCCATTTGGCACTGACCAGAGCTGTCAGAGTCTCTTTTTGACCAGATGTTCCACTCAAAAACTGAATTCTAACAGAGGACTCCAGTCATGAACTCTAATTGCTAGAACACTGGGAGCCTTGATTGGTCCCTAACTTCTATTTAAACCAAGCAGAGAAACAGGAAGTTGTACATGTAACTTGGTTTCCCCACTGCCTAGGCCTCCCTTCCTCTATCTGCTCTTACTGCCTGACTCTGATCTGCTGGTAACCCGACTCTTGGCCTGTCTCTGACTCTGACCACATAGTATATGAGCTGGTCTGACTCATGCTCTGACACTAGCTCAGACCACCCAGGTCCTGTTTATGACAGAAACCCAATTGTATATGGAGGAGTTCTGAGGCCATTTATTGGAAAGTATATTGGATAATGGAAGGGTACCAATCAATGGGATGAAAGGGGACAGGGGACTACTGGGTATTCACTGCAACTGTGAAAGACAGAAACAATAGCAGAATCCCTTCCCCAACCTTTGGAGGTATCCAAAACCTTTATTCACCTCTATCCAAAGCCTCTAATCCCACAGGTGATTCATATAAAGCTGAGACACATTAGGCTGGTGGTAGCTCAGTCTGGATTTCCGGGCTGGTGGTCCTCAGTCATCACCTCCTCTTGGGACATGTGAGCCTAAGTCCGACGTGTTCTCCTTCAGTCTCTATCAGTCCCATCACAGTTCTTCTCTGGGAGTCATTCACACCTACATCCAGGCTGTTGAGCACAGATCTCCTGCCTTCCACTGAGAGCCATTGCTAATAATCCTGCCAAGATGATGCCCCTTACACTTTTCATTTCTCCTGAAATCCTCCTTTCTTGGCCTTTTAAAGGGTTGATCCTCCTGGATCTGACTGCGCACACGTAGGTGACGTTTGCTGGCTTATTACGTAGCTAACAGAAGCAAACAATGAATACAAAATTATATTGCCATGGGGAAATTTTACTAATGTGATAATTCATATGAACACTAAAGCATTTGGTTAAAGCTTAAGAGCTACCTTACTTTCTTAGTTATAATTTTATGTGTCTCTGCAGACTTCTTTTTAGGACTTCAGCAGCCATTGACATTTTAATCTTTGTAATGTGGTCATCTGATTTACACTTGGGTTTTTTCCCATAATGAGCAATTCTCTTCAATACTCATTGCTTATTGCACTCAAATGAAGTTATGATCAGATTGCATCTCAATAGTCCCTTCTCTGAAACTGCTGCCTCTCTCCCATGACCTTGAATAGATACAATATGATGTAAATCACAGCCCACAATCTTTAACGTTTTTCTTGTAAAATGTTAGTGCGATGTGTACAATACAGCATGTTTTCAGTGCATCCCAGGGACCAGACTGTCATATGTAAGGACACCGTCACTCTTATTCTTGTAAGAAAATAGAAGGGCCTAAGTGGCTAAGTTTTATGTGAGGAATAAAACTTCAGTGTGCCAGCACCAATACTTGGGCCAGGAACATGGATCAAAACAAGAGTGTGTTGGTGCTTTGGTCTTTGTCACACTCATATGAAGTATTAAAATGTTGATGACCTTGGGGAATGGATAATAATAAAACGGAGAAAATCACTGTCTCAGAATGATGAGTGAAAGTCCTCGGACCCCATCCTAACCAATATAACCTCCAGACAGAGCCATTTCTCTGCGTTGAGTAAATGGGGATCCCTCTATATACCTGGGTATTTATAGTGCACTGCACTCATTATCATAGTATCTGATGGTGCTTCTACACTACAGTTATTCCAGAATAACGGTTGTTATTCTGGAAAAATAATACTAGTGTCCACACAGCAATTGCGTTATTTCGAAAGAAAATTGAAATAATGGAGGGCTTTTTCCAACATTGGTAAACCTCATTCCACAAGGAATAACGCCTGTTCCGGAAAAGCTCTTTTGGAAGAGGGGGTGTGTGGAGCACTACTGCTGCTATGTTGAAATAGCTCCTCACCAGGGCCATTCCATGTTATTCCTCCCCAGTGCCTCCTGGGGCTCTAAACTGAGGTAGCACATCCACATTAGGGGAGCCTGCTTTGGATTAATTTGGAGACTTCCCTGTAGTGTGGACGTTCTGTTTCGAAATAAGCTTTTCCGGAAGATATCTTCCGGAAAAGCTTATTTCGAAAGAAGTTTGCAGTGTAGGCGTACCCTGAGATCCTAGCATCTGGCATACACTATCATCCAGATAGCTGGCCAGGGGCAACCCGGAGTCTGAAATTCAATGTAGAAGAGAGAATCATGAATTCCTGACAGGTGGACATAGCCATATATTGAAGGGGCTCCTGCTTGGTTATACTCCCTGTTCTCACACAGGTCCTGCTGGGGCTTTCAAGCACTAGCAGCCTCCATTTAACTCATTTGCTGGGAGGCTCTTGCATGTTTATAAATGTACTGGAATACTTAGCTGCTGTCATGTGAGGTGTGGATGATGGTTTAACTTATGGTTATTTCTGCTAGAAGTAAGTTTCTATAGGAAAGTGCATAGTTTCCATGAGTACTCTGGTTATTTGACGCAATTAACTACATTAAACTAGCTTGCTGTGTATATGGACTGTCTAATACTATCTACAGTATGAACATAACATTTGTTTTATATAGCCTGAAATACAGATAGAAGAAACTACACATTGATACACTCAGCATATCCCCTATTCACGAGGAATTTGTAACAATCTCTTTACTTAGTTTCCTTTGTTCTTCTCCCATGTGGGCAAACTAGTATTTTATTAATTCTCTTTCCCTCTTACTCTCATGTAGAATGACACAGAGGGGCTGAGTATATACTACTTTCCTCTCCTGTTACTACAGGTCATATAAAATTGATATTGTATTCAGTGCAGATGTGATGACTTTGTCATTCATCAGTTCCCAAAATTGGCTGCTTGGCACACAGGATGATTTAAGTAAAACTGAAGTAATTTTCAAAATTGAAACTTAAGCTGTTTAGTGACATAAGCCAAGAGAGGTTTTTCTTAACACATCCCCCACCCCCTTGCCAAGCACTTCTTTGGCTCACGTGTGCAATTGAACTCTTTTTGAGCCAATTAAAAAGAAAAGAGGACCAGTTTCTTTACTGCAATTTTATGCATACCATAGGGCATCGGTTACTCTAAGATAATTTCCACTATATACACGGCCTGAAGAGGAATAGGAACTTTGAATCTGATTTGCCACATTCTTCTGAACCTCACAAACTGACTTGAAGTGCCTTGGCAAAATGCCTTATCCAAATGAAAGGCCCCAAAATACAGGAAACACTAAATAGAAAGGAGATGGAAAGGTGCCAGGGGAAGTACAGCTCATATGAGTGAGTTCCCTGTCTTGTCTGTTTTGTTACTCACGAGTCTAGGGAGACTACACCACTGGAATGCATGGCTGTATCTTAGGAAAGGGAGGAACCTGCATAGCAGCTATGTCTGGAAAAGCGGCAGAACTTCAGCAGGGAAGCTGATGGATGCCTTCTTTCACGTAGATAGGGCTCGCTACACCTTTGACACTAATAAAAATGATGCAGGAGTATCATTGCAGGGCAGTGGCTAAGAGCTCTAGAGGTGCTTCATTATAACAAAAATACCATGGAAGGTTTTTCTTCTCTGTCCTTCTATTTTGGCATTGAGAAACAGCTATATGTTATTTTCTTCAGTATTTCTTTCAAGACTTGCTTTGAGTTGCCAGAGGTTTACAATGTAGGCAGGGAGACACCTTCACCCGATTATGAACCTGCAGTATAAGGTGTCTTTTTTTCTTCTCAATACCTCTCATTTATCCTTAATTACATTGCTGGGCAATATTTGAGAGGGCTGGTTCTTAATATCATATTGAAGTTTGGCCAGGCAGGTCGGATACACGTTTGATATTGTAACTACCATCAAGCCTAAAATTTAAACTCTGAGGCTATGAACTATAGGGGGGAAGTTCACTTCTGTTCAGAGAGCCTGCATAAGGCATGTATGCCACTTAACCCTAGCCTAAGCCTTAACAGGTTAAGTGGGATTCAAATGGAAATTAGAACTCATAATGACTCTCTGAGTAGGGGTGAATTTCACCTTCTGTATATCATTTCTTGCACCTTCTCCTTGCCCAGTTTCAGGAGAAAACTCCTGTTTTTGTGTTCCTTTCAAGATGATTGGCTCCCCTCTCCTATTGCTCTGGAGTTTGGTCTCTGATTTAGTTACTAGTGCATTTCTAGATAGGTTGAATATTTCCTTTCTTAAGTCTATGTGTTTCTCATTGTACACAATTACATACCTCATATACCATCCCATTTTGAGTGGCTATCATCACACATGCAGTGTGTTTTCTAGAACTAGTCTGGAATTCTCTGACAGAATTTTTTTTTTTCATCAGAGAAAGCCAATACATTGGCACATTTCCCTGAAACATTTCATTTTTAACGAATAAACATTTTCCGATGGAAAAACATTCCATCAGAAAATTTCTGACTCACTCTAACTGCTATCCCCATAGATAGCACTGCTTCCCCTATCTCTAGTAGAGGAAGGGTATTTGTAACTATTGAGAGAGCCTATATGAGATTCTTTTGGTCTGGTAATTCAACCCCACGCACTCACCATTTGCTGGGAGGCTCTTTCATGTTTATAAATGTACGGGAATACTTAGCTGCTCTCATGTGAGGTATGGAAGATGGTTTAACTTATGGTTATTTCTGCTAGAAGTAAGTTTCTGTAGGAAAGTACATCGTTTCCATGAGTACTTTGGTTATTTGACTCCTCCCACTTTTCTACTAGCTCCATCCTGTTTGAACTTTATGACGACCTTGTGCGTTATATTAAGTAAAGTTTATAAATATTGGTTTTTACTCAGGATTTCAGCTTTTGTAGTAAAATGATGGGGTATTTTTTCATACACAAGCCATGAGAAAAATGGCCCTTAGATATTGGTCCAGATTCAACAAGCAGGTGCACAGATGTGTAAATTATACCTCTTTGCACCAGGCTCAGCACTCCAGGGGGACTCACTTGCAGGCATGGCAGGTGGTACTACTGCTGCTGCAGACCTCCCTCTGGGTTTTCAAACAGAAGGAGCTGATTTAGTTTCCCGCTGAGGATTCCTAGGAGCACCACTGGAGGATGCTCTGAAGGAACAGGCTGAATTGACCAGACTAGCCATGACCCTTTGCTACCCAACAGCATTTGCTTTCTGAGTTGCATTGTCTACTCTCTAGCCCCAAGGTGAGGGAAGGTTGTGGCCATGATGTGCCACATCCTACTTCTCCCAGCAAGATTTTTCCCTCTGGGTTTATAACAGCAAAAGCCAGTATAAATCTCGTCTGAATCTGGTCCATTATTGGAGAGAATGAACAAAGAACCCAGGACTCAAAATACAGTTATTTTAAGGACCATTATTGTAATTTTATAAATAAATATATACATGGTATTCTCATGTTCTTGTTAGGAGTTAGTGGCTCAGATCATTTGGTCTGTCTGGACCCCCCACTCCACAGGACCAGTATGGTGAGCAGGCAGGGGTAACTTTAAGCCACTGTTTTCTTCCCCAAATCCCCAGCTCTGCTAGCCTCAGTTTGGCCCAGAGCACAAGATAGAACAGCAACAGCCCTGCTCAAACTTATCCATGGCTGAACCCCACCAAAAGATCTTTCTGGGTGCTGGAAACTGACAGAGGGTATGTCTACACTACAAAGTTAATTCGAACTAACAGCCGTTAGTTCGAATTAACTTTCATAGAGGCTATACATACAAACCGCTAGTTCGAACTGAATTCGAACTAGCGGAGCGCTTAATTCGAACTAGGTAAACTTCATTCTACGAGGAGTAATGCCTAGTTCGAATTAAGTAGTTTGAATTAAGGGCTGTGTAGCCACTTAATTCGAACTAGTTGGAGGCTAGCCCTTCCCAGCTTGCCCTGGTGGCCACTCTGGGCCAAAGCAGGGAAACTTTTCTGCCCCCCTCCCGGCCCCGGAGCCCTTAAAGGGGCACAGTCTGGCTACAGTGCTCGTGCCAGTTGCAAGCCTGCCAGCACCCAGCCAGCAGACCCTGCACCTGGCACAGCATGAGCCACCCACCCGCTGCCACCCAGACCTCCGCCTCTTCCCAGGACCAGGCTGGCGGCTCCCAGGAGCCTGCCCGGGGCCGCAAGAGGCGGGCGCCCACCTGGACTAGTGCGGAGATCGTGGACCTCATCGAGGTTTGGGGGGAGGCCTCCAACATCCACGACCTCCGCACTAGGCACAGGAATGCGGCCGTCTAGGGCAGGATACTGCCAGCCTGGCCACCAAAGGCCACATGCGAACCCAGGAGCAGGTCTGCATGAAAATCAAGTTGGTCCAGTGAAACCCCCGACCCTGAGCCCTGAGCTTAGAACATAAGAACATAAGACTGGTGTGACTGGGTCAGACCAAAGGTCTATCTAGCCCAGTAGCCTGTCTCCCGACAGCGACCAACACCAGGTACCCTGGAGGGGATGGACCGAAGACAATGACCAAGTGATTTGTCTCGTGCCATCCATCTCCAGCCTTCCACAAACAGAGGCCAGGGACACCGTTCCTACCCCTGGCTAATAGCACTCCATGGACCCAACCTCCATGAATTTATCTAACTTCTCTTTAAACTCTGTTATAGTTCTAGCCTTCACAGCCTCCTGTGGCAAGGAGTTCCACAGGTTGACTATGTGCTGTGTGAAGAAGAACTTTCACTTATTAGTTTTAAACCTGCTGTCCATTCATTTCATTTGGAGTCCTCTAGTCCTTCTATTATGGGAACCAATGAAGAACTTTTCTTTATTCACCCTCTCTACACCACTCATGCTTTTATAGACCTCTATCATATCCCCCCCTCAGTCTCCTCTTTTCTAAGCTGAAAAGTCCCAGTCTCTTTAGCCTCTCTTCATATGGGACCTGTTCTAAACCCCTAATCATTGTAGTTGCCCTTTTCTGAACCCTTTCCAAGGCCAAAATATCTTTTTTGAGGTTAGGAGACCACATCTGTACACAGTACTGAAGATATGGTGTACCATAGTTTTATACTTCCCCTCCTCCTTCTTTCCCTGGCTTCCCCCTTCCAGCTCCCTCCTCCCAGGTTTCCCCCTCCCCTCTCCCACTCTCTCTCTTCCCCTCTCTCACCTCCTTTTCCCAGTCTCCCCAGAGGTTTATCCCACCCCCCCCAGTTTTGTTAAATAAAGAGAGTTTCTATTTTTGAACACACGTGTCCTTTATTTTTTACATCAGGAAGGGGGGCTAGGGAGGGGTAAGTGGAAAGAGGTGAGGGAGGAATGGGGCATGAGCCCCTGATGGGGAGGACTGGGGTGGCTCTGCGGGCTCCTCGGGGTGGAAGCTCTCCTGCAGGGCCTCCTGGATCCTGACAGCCCCCCGATTGACCCCCCCGGATGGCAGCCTGCGGCAAGTGCAGCCGGGCTGATGGCCAAGTGCTGTGATGTGCCGAGTGAGGGCACTCAGGGCAGTCCAAGTCAGGACTGCTTTGCTATCCCTCATTGAGGTAGACAAGCAAGCGGGAAACCCTGAGAACTGTCTGTCCGCGGTGGGGGTCGGGTCCCTTTAAGCACAGCCCTCAGCTAGCCTGAGGCAGCAGCTCCACACTCTAAGTCCTAACCTGATGCCCTGCCGGCACTGGTTCCGGCCAGCCTTAACGTCGGTTCAGGGTCCACTCAATGTGGGCATGCTAGTTCGAATTAGCAAAATGCTAATTCGAATTAGTTTTTATGTCTAGAAGCACTAATTCAAATTAGCTTAGTTCGAATTTACTAATTCGAATTAAGTTAGTTCGAATTAGTGCTATAGTGTAGACATACCCAGAATGAAGTAATGTTCCAGTCCTCTTCCCATAGCCAGGTGCCACCACAGCCCTGATGCACTCACCAGGACCTGGGATGGGAAGGGTAGAAGTGGCATAGGTTAGGGTAATGTGTTACCGCTTGGGGATTTGTCTGAACAAGAGGATTCTCCATGAAATTGGTTACATCTATACAGAACCACAAAGAGTATGTCTACACTAGAGCTGGAAAGTGTTACTCCTGCTCAAGGAAGGCTAAAAACAGAAGTGCAGATGTGACTGTCAAAGTTCAATTTCACCTGAGACCATTGGTATGAACATGGGTTGGCTAGCTCCTCCTGCTGCTCGTGCCAACATGGCTACACTTCTGTTTTCAGTGTAGTACCAAAGCTCGTGAGGGTATGTGTTCTGGAATTAGAATTTACACCTTCCAGTGCCAGTGTAAACACACCCAAAGGAAACAATATCAAGGCCAGACTGTGACCCAATACTTGTAGAAACGGGCGCTATATGATGCTGATGTTTTAATTTCACCAGCTTCCCCATTTCATTTGGCAGGAGTAAAATTCAAAAGTGCCCCCCCTTCTCCATAAATTAGGGACTTTCTTGTAATAATTTCCCTAATCAATTACTGGCTCTGCCCACTGAGACTAGCAAATGATTTTTCATTATTTCTCTCTCTCTCTCTCTCTCTCTCTCTCTCGGTTTTGTTGCTCTGAAATAATATGTAAAATTATCTGAAAAACAGTGTTCACAGGTTATGAAGTACCACTAACCTTGAACAGCATATTTGTCTACACTTAATAGTCTTTGCTACGTATTAGTCCAGTGGCATTACAAATTCAAACCCTCTATATAAATATATACCCTCACTAGCTCTGATCATGGTACTATATATATATATTGTTCATGGCCCTTTGTGTCATCAGGAAATTAAAGTTTGCAGCTGGTCTCTTCATCTTAGTTAATCATGCGAACATGAAATCCTTAAAGGTCCATGCAATGGTCCCTGCGGGGGCCCCACTCAGCACTTCTCTACAGCATGACATTGTTTTTCAGCTGTGTTTTTTATCTTTTTCCCTCTTCTGTTCTGAGCTCCTGCTGCTTTTAGCTTCAGTAGCAGACTGCCATGTGGCACTTTATCATGGGCTGTCCAAAACTGCACAGTAACCATAGCCCACATGGCAACTTGCTCAAAAGTTTAAGAGGCTAGCTCTTCTATTCTCGATACTGCATTTGTCCATGCTCAGGGTCTATATCTTTAGGTAGGTTAGTGTTATGCAAGTAGCAGTCCTCTGTATAATTTGTTTTGTTTTTCATGCCATAGATGCAAGGCAGCAGTGATAATTTCAAGGGTGCATGTCACTTTCCTATTTTTTGTGTCCTGTGTTGTATGAAATAGGTGCTTGCTTTCCAAGAACTGGCTTGTATTATGATAATAAATCATAGATTTTCTCACAGGTGATTTTAATACCTAGCATCACTTTCTGGAATGTGTCCTAGATTTGCATTTCCTTGGGTAATTTCTCTGTTGGCCTTACTGACCCTTGACAGAAGCTGATTTGTAGTTAACTTTGTCCTCTCTTTTAAGACTCAGTTTGAAACACTGAGTCAATACTTCATTTAAAGTGTGGGTATGTGTGTGGGGGTAGAAGAAGGGAAATCTTCTCTAGTCTCTTCAGTTTCATTTCCTGTACCATTGTGTTCTAACTTTCTCCCTGGCTGATTTCCACTGTGTGTAGGTGAACAGAAAATCTCTGCATTTTTTCCTACTACAGGTCCTTTAAAATTTTAATTAGCTTCTCATTATCCTTTGATACTTAATGCTCACATAGGACTTAATGTTGTTGTTTTTTTCAGGTCATGTTTCTACACAGTGATTAATTTTTTTTCTTCCTTATTCTTATATCTGTTTTGTCGTTTTAAAGATCGCAGGTTTTTTTATAAGGCTCTAATCTTTTGGACCCTAATCCAGCAAAGCATTTAAGCATGCGCTTTACTCTGTGCATGTGGGAAGTCCAACTGAAGTCAATGGGATTAGTCAGATGCTTAAAATTAAGCATGTGCTGGGCTGGGGCCTTGGAGAATGCAGCTTCCTAAGAATTCCTTTGCCTTCTGGGCTACACAAAAGATTGCATAGTAGTGCTCCATTTAGTCTTATGCCTGATGGCACCCAACAGAATTAGGGTATGTCTACACTACAGAGCGCTATTTCGAATTAACTTATTTCAAATTAGTTAATTCGAAATAAGCTAATTCGAAATAACGCATCTAGACACAAAATCTAATTCGAAATAGCGTTTTGCTATTTCAAAATAGCGCGTCCACACCGATTGGACGCTGGATCGCATTTAAGGGCAGCTGAAACCAGTTCCAGCAGGGCATCAGGTCAGTAGTTGCTTTGTGTGGCTGCTATCTGAGGCTCGTGCTTAAAGGGACCCCCCTGGACAGCCGGTTCTCAGCTTTCCCTCCTGCTTGCCTACCTCGCCGAGGGACAGCAAAGCATTTTCCTCTCCGCCTGCTTTGGTCGCTCTCATTTGGGACATCATAGCACTCGACACCATGGAGCCAGAGCCGCCCCTGGGCACTCTGGTGCTCATGTTGAATGTCTTGCTGCAAGCCTGACAGCAATTGCTGGAGGCTGCCTGGCATCTTCTGCTGCAGGCCAGCCCCCTGGCCCTCCCTCTGCCCCCCCTGGGGGCCCTGGAGGAGCGGCACCCAAACGCCAGCGTTGCCCGCCGCATCTGGCGTCTGGACACCAGCAGCGACTGGTGGGACCACATCGTCCTGGAGCGCTGGGGAGACCAACAGTGGACCCAGAACTTCAGGATGAAGAAGGACACCTTCCTCGAGCTCTGCGAGTGGCTCACCCCTGCTCTGCGGCAACGGGACACACACATGAGGCCCGCCATTCCCCTCCACAAGCGGGTGGCCATCGCCCTCTGGAAGCTCTCTACGCCAGATAGCTACCGATCCATGGGGAACCAGTTCGGCATGGGGAGATCCACCGTTGGAGCGGTGGTCATGCAGGTACGGCACTCACTGGCCACTGGGCCAGGAGGGGGGGCTGCAAGGAGGACATGGGCTGCCCCAGGGAAAATGGGGGCGGGGGAGGTGGTGTAAGTGACCTCCCCGGGAGGGTTCAGTCTGTCCCAGCCACACTACAGACCGCCCACAGTGGCCAGGATTGCAGGGGGGGTTGCTCCTGGGAGTGGAGCGTGGGGCAGTGGTGGGGAACGAATACTCCCAGCCCCCTGGGTGCCCCAGTGACCCTCAGTTTTGTGTGTCTCTCTGCAGGTGGTCAAGGCCATCAACAGGGTGCTGCTCCGCAGAGTTGTCCACCTCACCGACCTGGACGTGGTCATCCAGGGGTTCGGTGCCCTCAGCTTCCCCAACTGCAGGGGGGCAATCGACGGGATGCACATCCCCATCCGTGCCCTGGAACACCAAGCCTCCCTCTACTTCAACAGGAAGGGGTACTTCTCCGTGATCCTGCAGGCCGTGTCTGACCACCGGGGCCAGTTCACAGACATCAATGTGGGTTGGTCCGGCAAGACACACGACACGCGGGTGTACCGCAACTCCTCCGTGTGCCAGAGGCTGCACGCCGGGACTTTCTTCCCCGACCATCACATCAGGGTCGGGGACATGGACATGCCAGTGTGCCTGCTGGGGGATGCGGCCTACCCCCTACAGCCCTGGCTGATGAAGCCGTACACGGGACACCTCAACCCCTCCCGGTAGGCCTTCAATGCCAGGCTCAGCAGGGCCCGCATTGTGGTCGAGGGGGCCTTCGGCCGACTGAAAGCATGATTTAGATGCCTCCTTACCCTCCTCGACCTCTCCAGCACAATATTCCGCACATGGTGGCAGCGTGCTGTGTGCTGCACAATCTATGTGAGAGGAAGGGGGAGGCTTTCCTGGATGGCAGAGGCTGCCTGCCTGGCTGGCTAGTACGCACAGCCCCACACGGCTGCCAGCCGAGAGGCCCTTCGGGGGGCTGTCCACATCCGGGAAGCCCTGCAGGAGAGCTTCCAGGCGGATGAGGACTGAAGTCCCCCTGGCGTGCCCCACTGGGGCCTTGTGCCTTACATTCCACCCCCACCTCCTTCCCCTTTCCCCTCCCTAACCCCTCTTCCTGATATACAATAAAAACACCTGTGTTGCCACAAAAAAATCTCTTTATTTAATATAACTGGGGTGAGGGGAGGGGGGGAATGAGGGCGGGAGAGGGGAGGGGGGAAACCTGGGAGGAGGGAGCTGGAAGGGGGAGGCAAGGGGAGGAAGGGGGAGGGGAAGCTCAGGTTTGGGGGTCTTGCTGGCCCTCCCGTCTTGCAGCACTGCGGGTGCGGGGGCCTCGGCATTCCCGGGGGGGGAGTGGGTATGGAGGGTGGGGCAGGAGGGACAGGGGAGTGGAAGAAGCGGGAGGGGGAGCAGGGGTGGGAGGAGGAATGATAGCTGGGGCGGCCGCAGGGGCTGGAGCAGCAGGAGGCAGCAATCGGTCCGCCAGGGCCTGCAGGTGCTCACGGAGGACACGGCCCTGCTCCCGCAAGCTCTCCCACCACAGTTGCAGGTCCTCTTGCACCCACTGCTCCTGGCTATGGACCTGGTGTCCCTGTAACCACAGCTGCTGCCTCTGGAACTCCTCCTGGTTGCGGGTGCGCCTGCTGGCCCGGGTGCAGGTGGATGGTCAACGCGGGGTGGTGTGTCCTGCACTCGCAGTGGTGCAGCTGTGGTGAAACAAGAGAAGTGGTCAGTTCTCCTTGGGGACACAGCGGGTGAAACCCAGCCCCCCTTTGCAAGGCAAGGACGGCAGGTCTCCGCACCATCACATCCTGCTATCCTCGGGAGTGTGAGCTGGCCCAGGACTGCACCCTAGCCCCTGTGCTGCCTATAGTGTAGTGTGTGTGGGGGCGAGGGGAGATGTGCCCTGCCTCTGTATAGAGGGGGCATCTGGAGGGAGGACAGTGTCTCTCCCCGGGGTCAGGAGCCTGTCATGTGCCTTCATGCATAGACGCGTGTGGGGAACAGGCCAGGGCCCCTGCATGGCACCCAGCTGGGGCCACAAGTCCCAGCTGGCATGGCAGATGCATAGGTTGCCACCTGCTCCATGGTTGGCAAGGCCCACATGCATGGTCCCTGGGCTACCCCTCCCCCGACCCGCCCCGCATAAGGGGACCGTGATTGCACTCACATGTGGAGGCCTCCCCGGCCTCGGCTGAGGCTGGTGATGGGCTCTCCAGTACGGCTCGGGGGTCCTGGGTGCAGGGCACGCTCCCAGCAGGCTCCTGGCTGCCATCCTCCTCCTCTTCCTCCTCTTCCCCTGTGTCGGGGCAGGGCCCTCTGCCCCGGGGTCGATGACGACCGGGCAGCACAGACCATCTGACCCCCCAGGATGCGGTCCAGGGCCTCGAACTGAGGGCAGGCCTCTGGGTCAGCCCCTGGTTGGGAGGCCCTGGCATAGGCCTGCCACAGCTCTTTGATCTTGCTCCGCACCTGCTCCTGGCTGCACATGTGGCCTCTAGTGGCCAGGATGGCAGCCATGCGGCTGTAGACGGCTGCATTCCTGCGCCTAGTGCGGAGATCGTGGGCATTGGAGGCCTCCCCCAAACCTCAATGAGGTCACAATCTCCGCACTAAACCAGGAAGGCACCCGCCTTTTGCGGCCCCTGGCAGGCTCCTGGGAGCCTCCAGCCTGGTCCTGGGGAGTGGTGGAGGGCTGGGTGGCAGCGGGTTGCTGGCTCATGCTGTGCCAGGTGCACGGTCTGCTGGCTGTGTGCTGGCAGGCTGGCAACTGGCACAGGCACTGTGGCCAGAGTCTGCCCCTTTAAGGGCTCCAGGGCTGGTGGGGGAGCAGACGAGTTTTCCTGGTTGTGCCCAGAGTGGCCACCAGGGCTCCCTGGGAAGGCTGGAGGCCCCCTAATTCGAAATAAGTGTCTACACAGCACTTATTTCGAATTAGCTATTTTGAATTTGGTGTTATTCCTCATAGAATGAGGTTTACCAAATTCGAAATAAGGGCTCCGCTATTTCAAATTTATTTCGAAATAGCGGTTTGCCTGTGTAGATGCTATTAAAGTTAATTCGAAATAACTGGTGTTATTGCGAATTAACTTTGTAGTGTAGACATACCCTTCGAGCAAGACACTTTAGATGAACATCTAAAACCCCCAAAATACCCATTTTTGCAATGTATTTTAAGAGGACATGTTTATTTTTCATGATTCATTTAAATTTAATACAGGTATTTATGCGATATCCTCGGTGTGCACAAGACTTTACAGATGTAAAAGAAAGGAAGTTCCCTGCCCCAATGAGTTTGTAATCCACTGAGCTACAATACAGGCAAAGGGAGCTGAAATGGATACAACAGGAAAAACTCAGATGAGTGCGGGCCTGGTTTTGCAAGCAGTTGAGCACCCTCATTTCCCATTGATTTCAGTGAGAATTGAAGGTGCTCA
Organism: Pelochelys cantorii; assembly: GCA_032595735.1. Classification (NCBI taxonomy): domain Eukaryota; kingdom Metazoa; phylum Chordata; order Testudines; family Trionychidae; genus Pelochelys; species Pelochelys cantorii. Next base: position 78,454,090 of record CM064327.1, read on the forward strand.
GCTCCTCTAGGAAGTTCTGAGTGCCTTGCAGGATAAGCCCGTTGGTTCATTTATGAGTGCCATTTTTCTGGTTTGTGCACTCTGCACTACTGAGGAGAGGTGAAAAGGTCAACTCTCAGTCCTAAAGCTGTCAGGTTTTGGATTGCCCTAATTTACTTCAGATGCCTAAATCCCAGGAGGTTGATCCAATAGCCTGCAACCTCTGAAGCACAGGGAACCAAGGCTATATCTCCTGTCTCAGGTGATGTGCTCTAGGGCCAACCACAGGGAGGGGAATGAGGTAGGAACTGCTATGGTGGCACTCAGCTACTCAAAGTAGGGAGCTGAATTTTGCCTGTGTTTGGATTTGCTGCCAGGGAACACTGGATGGGAAATTAGAACCTGGTGACTTTGGAGTAGAATTTCATTGCTGAAATCCTTAACTCTGCAGTGCACCAAACCTTGAGGACTTTATTCCATCTATACTCCATGCCTGTGATGTGAATAAACACCAAGTCAGCAGCTAAAGGGCTTAGGATTTAGCCTGAGCAAAGGAGTGGGGGTTCACAGATAATTGCCATGGTAATCTGACAGAATAAATAATTAAACTGTTATCTCAAGGTGTGAACAGATGGTTTCTTACATAAAATGTTTAATATACTTGATGCAATGGATACCCCATGCTCCTTTTGTTAGAGGTCATTATATCAGATTTTTATTGACAGTAAGGCCCTTTTATTTATACAGGTTGAATCTCTCTAGTCCAGCACTCTCTGGTCCAGAAACATCTGTGGTGCGGCATGATTTTAGTTAGCTGGATGTCCACTTACCATGGGTGTGGCCAAGTTTCCTGCAATCTCCTAAAGTTTGTTTATAGCCACCAGTCCTGGCTGTCAGTGTTCTGTGCTGTTATTTAGCTCAAATTTACCCATAAATGTCAAGAGCCCAATAAGCAGTGAAAGTGTTGGTAATGCTGCTAGACAATATTGACCTCCTGTGGTTTGGCAAATTTTCTAGATTGGCATCGGTCAGGTCCTGAGGGTGCCAGACTAGAGAGGTTCAACCTGTACCTATTCTAGGGTTCCCTTGCACTGACAGAACATTGTAAGTATGAAGGTCTTCTGCTAAAGCTTTAAAAGTAATTCCTTCTGGAATCCTTAATTTTTACTGAGGTAGTACCCTAGGAACCCCACTCATAGGCCAAGATCCAATTATGTTAGGCACTGTAAAAATACAGAGCTAAACGAGGGTCCCATAACAGACCCTCATCCTGTTCTAGGGACTAGCTGCTAAAGGCGAACAAAGACGTCATTATTATAGATGTAGTATATAAGAATTGGGTAGTTTCCCTTTAAATAATTTGTGATCTTTCCAGGGGTGCTCCCTGTGTTCCATATTTCAGAGGCATCAAAACCCTGCAGTGTGTATGTGTAGTGAGGTGTTGTGGGTTCTAAACGTTCAGTAAACACAGTCCTTTTAACCCCGTCCTATCTGTGTGGCTCCTTTATGTTAAGTATGCTGTGTAAAGAGCAAAAGACAGAACAGGGGGTTACACATGGATAGCAGAAAGTTCCCTCATGATTGTAGTTACAGTACTTCCCTGCACCTACGTGTTTTGGACAGTATCATAGCTCATTCCTAAAACGGTTGTCTTCTGCAGTCCTTAGGTAAGACAGCAGCCTGCATAAGAAAGTGACTGCAACTGGAAAGAAAGGGCCCAACCATGTTCCCTCTGAAGTCAAAAGTAGGGTTGCTACTGACTAGAGTAGGAGCAGGATTGGGCCCCCCAGTGGCATTAAAGATTTCAATGTCATTTGGAAAGGATAACATTTCACTTCCCGGCTTTGTGATTGGCTGGACTCTTTCTTGTCATATAACCCTAATTAATTTATATTGTGTGTGTCATGGGGGAAGACGAGATCCAGACAGAAACCTTTGTAATGGGATTTTACCCTGAGCCAGGCAGAAATAATTAGCTAGATCCATCTTTTTCAGTTTCAATTGCTGTTCCTAAATGATTTATATTAGGGAGGTGAAATCATACACAGTCACACCTTGTCTCTACATGCTTTTCTTATCTCCTGATACAGAATTAAATTCTATACTCTGTCTCCAGCAGAGGGTCAGAACTAATATCAAACTCATAGACATTCTGAGCTTGCTCATTCTTTATGCCATTATCTCCACACTGACTGCTAGATAACGTATGCTGCTACATTTGAGCTTTCACATCTAGTTTCCCTATCTATTTTGATTTCTGCATGTATATGCTATTGGGGGATGTTCAAGTGTAGGATGAAGGGAGTTACAGACTTTACTCCTGTTAACAAAACTGAGGCTGTGCATGTAGCTCCTTAAGTACCATAATGTTCAAAAAATTCACCCCCTTATACCAAAATTGTGATTATTTTATACACCACTGGTCCCGGCATTTTGTTTCTAATGAATACTTTGGCTTCCCTCTAACTGGGATAAACTACACCAAAACTCCTAGGTACCATTTCTCTTTATTCTGCCCAATTTCTACTTCCTTCTGCCTTAACTGATGCTGCCTCAGAAATGCAGATTTCTCTACTTATCTTAGGTCATTTCCCAACAGGTCCACATAAACTTTTTGTGGGCCCAGCCCCCATCATATTTGCAAGCCCTCACTGTGGTAACTGGGTGTGGCAGGGGGTGTCCCCAGAGCAAGGGGCCAGAGGAGGACAATGAGGCACAGCGTGGTGGGAATGACCCCCCTTAGCCCAGCACAAGGACACTGTTTACAGACCCACAACTGCCAGACACACACTGGCATGCCCCTTCCTATGGGGACAGGTCTGTACCACACTGTCCCCTCCGCCCAGTGCCTTGCCCTTATGCCCAGCGCCTCCTGCCCAGTGTCCCTCCCCCACTGACCTCCCACCACAACTACCCAGCACCCTGCACACCATACCCCCTGCTTAGCACCCTCCACCAACAGACAACCCCCCACTGCTCAGCATGCTCCTTACAATCCCACCATCACAGCTACACATCAACCCATATTCCTGAGGGAATTCTTCATAAAAAAATAAAAATTCTATGCACAATATTTAAAAATTCTATAAATTTATTTTGTCAATCAATAAATGTGGAAGCTCCAGCCTGTTAGTGGGGAGCACAGGCCACTGGCTGCATGGAGGTGGGAGATCACCCTGCAGCCTCCTTTGCCCGCTGGGACAGGGACTTCACAGTGAGGCTGCACCTGACCCTGACAAAGTGCAAGGGCCAGACCTGCCATAGAAATACTCTGGGGCCCTGCCCCTCTGCACCAGGAGCATCAGATGTGAGCAAGAAGGCTCAACCTGGCAGCAGGATGCAAGTGCAGAGAGGGACTTAGTATGTGAGGATCCAGGTGGGGGTAAGAGGACTCTGTGTGGGGCAAGCTGGGTGCAGGTGGCTCAGAAGAGGATCTGGATACACAAGAGCTTGTTGGGAGGCTCCAGGTGCAGGAGCAATGGAACTCTGCAGGAGGGCCAAGTCAAGATGGGTGGGACTCAGCAGAGGCTGCCTAGGTGTGGGAAGCTCAGAAGATGGGGGGGTCTGGGTGCAGATAGTTGGAGTTCAGTGGTTTCAGTTTCAGGAGTGGGGTTCATAGGTGTGGTACAGGGGATGGGAGGCTTGCCAGGATGAGAATTCAATGAGCCTGCTTAACAGGGGAGCTCCAGCTGCTACCAAGATGATGCCACACAATGGGCTCCTGCTTCCCCCCATCCTGATTCCTGTATCCCCTCTTGTCTCCATCCCAAGCCCCTTCCCCACTGCTCCATCTCCTCCCTATCCCACCCCACTCCTTACCCACTGCCTCTTTCCCCCCACCCTAGCCTGCCCCCTGCCCTGCCCCTTCAGGGGCATGCACTGTTGTACAAAACACAGGGAGGGGAGCACAGCCAGCACTAGGATCCAAAAGGTGATATTCAGCTGCAAAGTCAGAGGAGCAGCACCCTTTTTTTTCACCCAGGTAGCTCTGTGGTCGCAGAAATGGGGGAGGGCAGTGACATATGACCTCACAGCCTGTGTGCCCTCCATCCCTTGACTCTATTTGCAGGGCAATGTCCTCCCCCACCCATTGACACCCCTTGGCATGCCCAATCTCTCCCCACCCCCACCCCCCACCTTCCGTTTCCCTTTGCAATTCCTTCACTTTCCACAGGGAAGCAGAAAAATCTGGAGGGGAACCTGTTTTCATTCCTCTGGGCCCAGGAGTACCCCTCACAGGCCCTCACTGCCCAGCCCTTCTCCCCACCCACTGAGACCCACTCCCCCCTCCCCCCCAGTGCTTCCTGGAGCATGCCACACAGGGGTCCAGGAAGAATTCAAAGGACCCAGGGCTCTAGCCACTGCTGCTTCCATAGTAACAGCAGTGGCAGCCTGGAGCCCTAGGCCCTTTTGAATTGATGGGACTTGAGCAGTTGCCACCTTTGCTTCTCCCCCCCCCCCCGTTTCTCCCCCCCCCCCAACAGCAGGCCTGCCTGCCCAGGCCAGGTTCCCTCAGGACCCACTTGCCTGGATCCCACCTGAGCCCCCAGTGTTGCTCCCCATACTGGTCAAGAATGACCCAACCTCTGCATCAGTCCCAGCTAGCTTAGGAGGTGGAAAGGGCCCACAGGTGGTGGGTAGCAGAGAGACCCTCCCATCCCCCAGCCAGAGCCATGCTGGGAAGCAGGGCAGGCAGCCCTCTGTGGGATGTGACCCCTGAGAGCAGGGCCCAGGACACAGAGAAGATCTGGGATAGTTGGGTGAGAGGAACATGGGGAAGGGCCAGTGAGGAGTACAGGATCTTTCTAAAAATCGCCCCATTGTCAAAAAAACCACGTCTAAACTGCGGTTTCAGTTTCGAAATGGTGCTTGTTCAAAACAGCGCCATGATGCGATTATGCAAATGAAGTGCGGGATATTTAAATCCCTGCTTCATTTGCACTTTCAAAGTGCTTCATTTACATCCCTCTGCCAACAGAGGGGTGTAGTTTAGACGTAGCCCCAGACACTCATGATAGGATCCTCATTGCTATATCCAAGATAAGACTATCCAACCGGCCTTACATCGCCTACCTTTTGTCCTTCAAATCCAGACTATACGTCTAGTCTCAGGATGCTTCCTATCAATGGAAATACACTCAGGGAGTCTCAGTCTTCCATGCTATTCTTTCCCCTTTCCCAGAGCTTTCCCTTTCTTTACCATACTGAGCAATTGTTCTTATTAATTATTCCAGCTAACAGAAATTATCAGCAGTGTGCACCTCCAGCCACAATGAGGAATTGGCTGGAAAGATTCACTTTACCGTGGATTGCCCAGCAAGTTAAAAGGTTATCCCTTTTCTTTCCCACACTCCTTTCTGGGAGGGTAGTTATTGCCAGTCGCTACACACACTAGCCCTGCTTAACTGTGGACTAAAGTAGGTACACTGAAAGAAAGGAATTTTGATAGTACTGGTTAATGTAGAGGCACAGACTGAAAGTGATCAGTGAATCAGGTTTCAGAGTTTAGTCTGGGATTCTTAAACACTCTATCAAAGTCTCCAATCTAGAATCTGTATTTAATTTGCAATTATTTATACTTATGGGCCAAATGCTGAAATCTTTGCTCAGATCCTGATCCTACAATGGGCAAAGGCTCACCTAAGAATTAGAGCCTCCGATTTTTTTCAGTCATTACTCAAGTGCAACTTCCATTGACTTACAACCATGTAAGGATTTGGCCCTTTTTTGATCTGTAAATTTGTCAAGTTTTATATCTCACTGCAGAACTGCACTGGTGTTTTTAAAATCACATGTTTCTTTAGTACAAGCAAAAAAGAAAGGAAGAAACAAGATTTTTTTTAAAAAAAACCCTGTTGCAAAATGAGATAATTAAAAAAAATTGATTTTATTTATCCAAAATTGCTTGCAATTTGTCTGAGCGGAAAAGTTTTTTAATGACATTATAGTGAAAATAGAGCGCTCTGGCTAAATTCTTTCAACACTCAGTAAAGCAGATGACTGGGAACCATAATGGAATTGAAGCTGTCAAGGGCATTTGCTTTTTTAATGCTAACATGTTTTTTGTTATTAAGAAACAAAAATCAAGTGCTATATGATTAACATAGCTTCTGACGGGGATATTGGAACCCATCTGGCTTATAGTTTGCCCACTTTTTTTTAAAAAAAAGCCTGAGCTTATAAAGTTGTCACACTGCAGTTTAGCTTCTGGCTTCTGCAATTGCAAACTGGCAGCCAGTGTCCAATGGACTGCCATGTAAGGTATACTCTTGTAAAAGATAACATGCATTATTGACGCAGTACCCACAACACATGCCAAGTAAAGCACAGTACCCACAGACATACTGGGTAAGGAAAGCTTGTATCATGGTTAAAGTGTTGCTGCTACTCAATCTGGTTCCAAGTGAGTAGCTCTAGACACAAGCCAGTTTTCAAAGACAAGGGATGAGATCAAATGTGATATGCCATCATTTTAGGATTGATACTGCATATTATTTAAGGAAGTTATTCAAGGCTAAAATAATATACCAAGTGCCCTTTATTAACTTTGGAGGTACACTGAACAGATCAGCTTCATAATTTTAAAAACTGTGGCATAATTGTTGATGAGACCAGTGATTAAAAAGCCTCACTCCTTCACAAATGTATTTATATAAGCTTCTCTAACATTGGGGGAATTTGTTCTCTCAGTGTGCTTCATTAGTGTAGCTTACCACCACAAAAACTGGCTGTATTGAGAAAGATTGCACCATTATCAAATAATTAGGAGTGCCTTAGCAGGTGCATACACTTACCTTTGTAATTAAATCCTTGTTAAAACACCAAAACCCAGAGATTTAAATGGTTGCCTGATCCCAGAGGATGTAGCCCAGAAAGTTATTCTATAAGGTAGACGACATTTGGGAGCAGTGATATTGAGCAGAGAATCTTTGTCTCTTGGGATGTTTACACAGCACATCTGCACACATCATGAGATGCAATAAAAATTGCAATGACAATACTAGGCAAACACCTACCATACCAGAAACCAGGCAAGCCAAGCATGAGTCTGCATGGAATCACATGCTATCCACGTGAGCTTTTACACTTCCACTGTTTGCAAATGTACAGACATTTCCCCAGTGACAGTAATGATGATAAAAATTAATAGTTATTCATTGTCTACTATTTGTTGCAAAGACCTATACAGTAGAAAGACTTATCTGACTGCATTCCAGAACATAGATTCTGAAATCTTACCAGATTGGCACAGAAAGATAAAATGGCTGCATTTTCAGCTATTTTAGAAGGACTTGCAATCTACTATATAATTTATAATTTGTCTGTTTGATCAAGAACTCCTCTTAAACAGTAAGAGCTAGGACCACCAAATTTGGTATACAGCTTCCTCTTACCATAACTTACAGCAGTAAGAGTTTGGTTGTGCCACAAAAACAGGATATGCCTGGAATAGTATTCCTTCTCATAAAACCAAACAGAAAGGAGAGAGAATCACCAAATCAAATCAGTCCTCAAAACTGACATAACTGAGCAAATGTTGAAAGAGACTGAACCAAGAGGAGTCCAAAAAATAGGATGAACCTGAATCGCTTCTCAATAAACCTTACAGAAAAGAGATAAAATGGAGAAATTTGGAGTAGTGCTTTGTTTTGGCACAGCTAAATCAATGCTTTAGGTTTGAAAATGAGAAGAAAATGTTATTGGAAAACAAATTGACAATATCCCTTTTTTGTTAAAACATCGCAAATGGTAAGAGTTGATAGCGATGAAGAAACAATGCACTTGATGGAATTCCCATTTTAAAAATGTACTAAAAAATTAAATGAAAAATTGTAACAATCTCTTTTTTTAAGAAAACCAAAATACAAATTAATAAAAATAGCACTTTTTGAGAAATACAATCATTTAAATAAATCATGTACATTTTCCTTTTATTTACAAAAACGCCCTTAATTGAGGTAAGAACCAGAACAACATTGTGCAAATCTACTAGTTGTAAATAAAACGGTAAGGTAAGCATTATAATCCCAATACTTTCAATCTATAGAATCAAATCTCTGGTATATTATACCTATATTTTCATATATATATATATATGGAGAGAGAGAGAGAGAGAGACATGAATATGTCTGCGTCAGTAAAAAAAATTAGTGACAAGATTAGAGGACATATCATAACAAATTACCTTCATTGAGTTAGCACTCTTACTTTTGGCACCAGAACTGATCTATCTTAGTTGACTGGAGATAGTAGCTTTTTCACCTTAAAGAATTTAAGAGCTATCTCTTATTACTTTAGCTGGCTACCTACATTTGGCCTCCAAGATCTTATTGATTCAAAAACCTGCTTTGAACTTTGGTTTTGGAATGCCTTGGGGAAAACAATATAAAAATGATCATAACTCTCAAGCAGATTGGAACAACATTCTTTTCCAGTGCTTAAAAGTACTCCTCTAGAGCAATGTGCCAAGGTCCTTCCATATAAATAACTCACTTTTAGAGCGGTTTGGGAATTATTTGGCCAGAAAATGACAATTTGTCAAAACTGAAAATTTTCACAGGAAAAGATTAGTTCAGATGAAACTCTCATGGAAAAATTTGTCCGGTCTGGGATGGCATTTCTGATCAAAACCAGAGAGAGACAGAGAACCACCAAATCTACAAGACTCCCAGGCCTGCAAAGTTAAGCTTAAAGATTCAAAGGAAGCACTGACAAAAATATTCTCATACATTTGACATGGTATTTCTATACCATAGCCATTTCTGGAATAGTGCTCTTGGACAAATAGAGTAAATTCTTAAAATCTATTTAGACAAAGTTGCATCAGTGCCAGTATTGAAATTCATCAACTCTACACAATTTGTGTCAAGGAGAAAAAACATGATTTCTCAAAGTTAGCACAGGCAGCCAAAAAATTGTATTGAAGGACTGCAAAATCAAAACCATGGTATGTATTGATGTATGGGCTATTGCCTTCTGAATATAGCTAAATATGAGAGAACTCCCATTACTGGTATTAATAAAATAGAGTCAATGATCTCACATGAAAAGTGTTTGAGGAGTCATATTGTGAATAATTGGCCCCTGGGAGGGGCTTCTTTGCACTTGCTCTTAACACATATTCTTGTGATCTGGCTATGATTGAGATTTACATATTAACAGCATCAAGTGATGAGCTTCTTTTATAGCATTCTTCTATTTTTGTTTGTTTGTTTTCTCACCCAAATTCATTTTCTTTCTTCTTTTCTAGAATTCCTTAGTGTAACTCATATGTTGTTAAGATGTTGTTTACTTACCTGGCGTAATCCCTTGATACTCAATTGTCTACATTCTCTAGATAAGTACAACTTTTTTCTGATTCAAAAATTCTAATGAAAAAAAAAAGCATAAATACAGCACAATCTTCAAAGCCTCCTTATCTGCGTGACTGTGATGCTAGCTCTCAACGGTAGCAAGACTGGGCATTGCCACACCTAACTTTTAGATGCTTGAAAATCCTGGAGAGCCACCTGAATAGGTACCTATGCTCCCTGTGCAATGAATGAAGAGAAAGAGAGAGAGAGAGAATGGGATCCACCAAAGCCAGCCCACTAAGCAAGGGACTGCCTAAACTAGCCAATGGGAGATGCTAAGAAGAGGGGTGTGGCCTAACCCTAGCTCTCCTCACAGAGTTAAGCACCTCTCTCCAGATAGCAGGGAAGTTCCTATCTCAGTTTGTAATCCATTGCCAGGATCCCCTCTCCCAGAGCAAGGTGGTTTAGGCACACAAGCCATTTCTTATAAGAAACTGAGGAAATAGGAAGAGTTGCTTTCTGACAACTTTTAGCCCAGTGGGTAGAGCACTCCCACAGCATGCAGGAAATCCAACTTCAATTGTTCACTCTTCCTGTGGAGAAGCAATTTGGATGTGGACCTCCCAGCCATCTGTAGAGTGCCCAAACCACTGGGTTCTGGAATATTCTGATGTGAGGCTTCCTAAGCTGTTCCACTGTGGATTAATAAATAGTCACTGGAGCAGGAGGACTAGAATCCGAGTGTCCCTTTCTTCCCCACCATCAGGCTATAGAGTCATTCTCAGTCTCTTTCTCTGGCTCAGTAATGATTGTAGTATTTGTACAAAGTTCTACAGCTTCCAGAGGAGAGACTGAGGAAGTCTCCACATCAGACTACACCATATCCAAGGAGTTAGGGCATAGCCCAGGAGTTAGGGCATTCCTCTTTGATTTTGAAAAGTATGCTTTTTGGATTGGGTGCCACTGACAAGACAGGCATTCTCCTGCCTATTTTCTGAAAAGAAAGAATCTTTTCATTCCTAGGCAGATGGTATAATCAGAACCGACTTAGCCCCTGGTTCTCCAGCCCATGAGGCAAGACATTCTGTTACATGGACCAAGTTTCAGGCTATAGTGAATGTTTGTGGTATTTATAAGTGTTCAGTATCAAGAATATAGTCTGCAAAACATAGAAGACATTTAAGCACACTAGCAGGAATTTCTATGATAAAAACCTGGCTGAATAACCACTATTTTGTCCATGAGTATGAGAACATGGCATGACTTTTTAATAGTTTGAGATGTATGTAGTTTTGTATTTTGGATCTTTGGATTTAGACATATGGAAAGCATTTAGGAATCTTTCCCTCTTGAGCAGACACATATTCTAGGCTGAATCTAGGCATATAGATCTATCTCCTGCTTTTCTTTAACTTGGTGAATATCTGAAAGAGCGAAAATTGAGGAGTGTATCACATGGCACTGTGTTTTACACCTAAAGGAAGAGGGAGTTCTTCAAATCAATCAGTAGCAAACCTCTCTAGCTGATTATGGAGCAGATCTGAAAACAGATTTTCTTTGCTCAAAGAGATAGTGGGCATGCCTACACAGGGAGTTACTGCATGGAAACCCAAGGGTGTGAATCTACAAGGTCAACAGCTTGATATGCACTAACTCCCCATGTTAACATTGCTACAGTGCAATGAAATTCGGCAAACTGTGACTTAGTCTATTACACTTTGAAGCAGCAGTGCAGTGATGGTGACATAGATGCTTTGATGTGAGGCACATTAGTGTATGCGTTGTGGGTTGTGAAACTTCAGGGCTCCGGAAGAATGCAGATGACCTGTATAGATAAGGAGTCTTGAATACAAGACAGCAAAACACATTTATGTAATTCTGACCTATTAAGAGGTAACTTCTTGTGTACTTGCAGTGTGTGAAGTCTAAAAGATAAAATGCATAAAAGACCTACAGAAATAAAGTTGAGTGAAGCTTTGTAATATGATTTGTGAAACTTTTGCAGGGAATCTTAGAGTTTAAGCTTCAGGCAAAATAGCTGTGCAGAGTAAGTTTTTTCTCTTAAACTTTTTTGTTGGTGTGAAATAGGATAGATAGAGTAGAGAGGGATGTAAGAATATCAAATACTTTTTGCATTATTATTTGCTATGTAATGCAGAAAAGAAATAAAAAAATTGAAAGAAATGAGCAGCAAATGCACTTAGTGGAAGAACCTAACATTTTACTATTAAATTTCTATTGTGACAAATAGACCTACAAAATACCTGGGAGGAGGAGCGGATAGTTAAGGGATTTTGGTAACAAGATTACAAAGCCTTTCACTTCTAGGTCATTGGCTCAAATGGAGCCCAAACGACTAATGAACTGACTGAAAATTATTGTCATCAGACAGATGTTCAGTGGTCTATGAAAGTTCCATTCGCTGGGATGGAATGTGGTTGCCGTTTAAAAGGGCACAGCAGTACACCTCTCTAGTTTAGAACAGAAAGTGAAGAAGACTATCATCTCCGGTTGATACTAATCCCTGGGTCAGGGTGGAGAAGAGATGAACTGAAGCAGGCAGAAGATGGTCATAACATTGGGGTTAACATCATTACTCTTACAGGAAGTGCCAGAGCATTTTAATGAACTCTTCAGAAAGAGATCAACAAAATGTACCTTACCAGTTTGCTGAGTGTTGTTTCACCATTCCCCCTCGGGAAAGGCTGCCAACTATTGAACCTTGCAGCACTTAGGGGTCTGTCATGAAAACACTGGCTCAGCCCTGCTTAGTTCCGGAGAGCTGCTGAGTTTACAGCTTATGTGGGTATGGTTTCAGTGACGGTCTCACTCAAAGAAATCTTTGTATGTGTTGGGCTTGAAGCTATGTGTAAAAGAAAGATATTCTCTTCTTTGGCTTCCTGTCCACATACTGGTTGTAAATGTAAGCACTTATCTTCAACTTGTGAATACACCTTATTTTCAGGATAAAGCTATGGTATCTATGAGTGACGTAAGGACTCAAGCTTTATGGTAGCCTTGGTTCATTATGTGGTAGGAGCTTTTGGAAGCCAATATTATCTCCAGAGAAGTATATCTTTATATTCAGGAGAATCATCTCCGCCACTTCCCAGTTCATAGCTAGTAGTGCTGGGTGATTTTTAAAAAAAATGTTTCCCCTTTTGTCTTTAAAATCCTGTGGAAATGAAGTTGTGTTTTCCCATTCTTCTTTTCCTAATCTCCTTTTTGGAGATGGTGGTAGAGAGGTTGATGCAGTACGGCCCTGTGCCAGTTACACAGTGAAAATAGAAGATACTGCTGACTTGTGGTTATGCAAATCAAGAGGGATTCCTCTTTCCCAGCCAGTTTATCTCCTTCAGTGCAAGTGCTGTTCTGCTGTCATTCAGCAGATGGTGCAGGAGATATGCCATCCAAAAAAACAGAACCAAATATTTGATTTGAATGAGTACATTAAAGATTACCCACTTCTCCCTTCAAATTATCTACATTTTGCAATGAACACAAAAGGCAGGGTTTGGATCATGACTGTTCTTATAAAAAGGATTTCCTGCAGCTGATACTGAGTGCCTTCTTTAGGGAGAGCTTGCTGTCAGATATTCAATACCACGGTACCTGAACAAGTCTGGATCATTCATGGGGAAAGGTTGTGTTCTTGTTTTATTTTATACGACTAATCATCCAACCCTACTACAGCAGAACCCCATCTAATTTAGTGGAATGGAAGCTGTAGAATTTATTTGGATTTGAATCAGTCTCTCATCCTCATAGCGGTTACAAACAGCTCACGGGTCTCATTACTCAGACTGAGCTCCCTTCCATCCTGGGACCAGTCTCCCTAGTTCAAAGTCTTAGTCTTCCAGACAATCTTCCAGCTGCAGAGATGGGGGTTGGAGGGAAAAGGCCAAGTGATGATGTCACTGTCCCTCTTTAATACTTTCTTCCAGCTACTAGAAAGAGCCTTGCTGTGATATGGATCAGGCCACCCTCATTGTGTAAGTGCCCTCTCCTAGCAGCCAGCAGGACAGTGGGTTCTTCCTCGTGGGACATTGCCCATCTTGCTCTTGAAATGCCCGCTGTGGGCATCTCCCAACCTCACAACATATTTCACTAGCCCATATAGCATTACTTCATAACTTCACATGCAATGATAATACCAACAATACAGTAGGATATTAATGTTCAACAGATCAAGATATTTTAAATGATACCTCACAAGGCATACTTTGTACAAAACCTGTTGTAATCATATGACAGTGGTGAATATAGGGACTACAGGGTGCTACTTTGAGGATACAGAGTGTCACAGATGCCTCTCCATTTACCAATATTGGTGCCAACCTATTACAAGAGAGACTGATTTAATGATATTTCTGGAAGGGTGAAGTAACAGAAATCATATGTAACAGCTTTTTTTTTCTGACCAGAGATCATTTACCATTTATTCCTTCAAATCTCTCCTCTTCTCCCCCACACTCTATATGTCTACACTAGTTTTTTTTTGTGGAAGAGACAATGCAAATGAAGTGCTCATTAGCATTTTCTCATGCTTCATTTGCATAATCTCTTCTGATGCTTTTTGCACGAGAGGTTTTTACACAAAAACTAGCTGTGTAGATGGATCCGTTTTGTGCAAAAAAAAACCTTTTGCGCAAGATCTGTATACCTCCTTTTTTGAGGCATATGGAGCTTGCGCAAGCCTGTTTCAACTGTTAAGTTTGAACTGATAGTGGGTTCCTAAAAACAATGTGCCAGACAATCAGATATATGGGCAGCATTTGAATCTCTCCTGTGTGAATCTCTCCTATGTGGCTGCCTAAGGTACAGCTTACAAGGAACATTGATTGTGATACTGTTTTCCACAAGGAAAACATTGAATATGTTTAGTTTTCTTCTTGATCCCCAATTTATTTGTTGCATAACTATCTCTTCTCTATCACTCAGGCTTCTGTGCTGAAGTCATCTTTGACACATCTTTTTCCTTTTATCTAGGCCTCCAGACTGTCACTAACTCTTTCTGCTGCTCTGTCCACAACATATGGAAAATCAATCTCTTTTTGCCCCAATAGACAAAAAAATGTGTTTACATCCTAGATATTTTCCATTCTTAATTACTATAATTTCCTACTTTCTAGCCTCTCTAATGTCCACATTGCTTCTGTGCATCCCTCCAAAACACCATTGTTAATATTATCTTGCTAATTGATCTATCATACAATATCACTCTCCTTTTTAAATGGATCCAGTTAGAACAAATTTAAACATTCCATCCCACAACCCTGTCCTGGCTCATATTTCATATCTCATATCTTAACATAAGAACGGCCATACCGGGTCAGCCTAATATCCTGTCTTTTGACAGAGACCAGTTCCAAGTGCCCCAGAGAGAATGAACACAGGTGACCACCAAGTGATCCTATTTCCCTGTTGCTCATTCCCAACTTCTGACAAAGAGAGGCTAGGGACACCATCTCTGCCCATCCTGGCTCATAGCCATTGATGAACCGATCCCCCATGAATGTATCTAGTTCTTTTCTGAACCCTGATATAGTTTTGGCCTTCACAACATCCTCTGGCAAAGAGTTCCACAAGTTGACTATGAGTTGTGTGAAGAAATACTTCCTTTTGTTTTAAACTTGCTGCCCATTAATTTCATTTGGTGATCCCTAGTAGCTGTGTTAATAGAAAGCGTAAATAGCACTTCCTTATCTACTTTTTCTACACCAGTCATGATTGGTCTAAGTTAGGATAGTGGACAGCTTCACCAGGCCCCTGGGCAAAGTGGAGTGGGGGGGCAGCTATGCACTCCTGGAAGGAGTTAGGCCTTGGGTGGAAGGGGTGAGGATGAGGCAGCCAGACCTCAGTGCTGCCTGGAGCATGCTGCACAGAGCTCCAGCAACAATTTTAAAGAGCCTGGGGGTCCAGCTGCCACCGCTGCTACAGTTGTGGTGGCCAAGAGCCCTGGGTTCTTTTGAACTGTCGGGCCCTAGGGCAGCTGTCCCCCTTTGCCTCCCACTCCTGGCGGTAGGCCTGACTTTAATCATATTCCCGCCTTCGTCATCTCTTTTCCAAGCTGAAAAGTCTTATTTACCTCTTCTCATTCAGAAGCTATTCCATACCCCTAATCATTTCTGTTGCCCTTTTCTAAACTTTTCCAGTTCCACCAAATCATGATGAGTAAGGAAAGTCAACAGCAGAGTTTCTCCCATCGACCTCCCATAGTGAGGAGACCGCAGAAACTTGATCTAAAGTATGTCGACTCCATCTACGCTATTTCATGGAGCTGGAGTTGTGCATCTTCCTTAGTGTAGATCTAGACTAAGAGAACAGTTTCCAGATTCACAGTGTAAAGCAGAAGTCTCATCACTGTCCCATTTCGTTATAATCCAAACAAACACAATGGTTTATGCTTTATCTGTACATTACTGATTTTTCAGTACTTTTAGTACATCCAGCACAACTAGATTAACTAGCTAAGGAATCTTTTATTATTAGCTCATTAACTCATATCTGAAATAGGTATGGTAGTGACCAAAGGTTGTTACTTCAGCATTATAATTTAATTAAGACCAAGATAGACACATGTCTTTAACACACTGAAGATAGTGCTTTAACTTTCTTAGATTCTGCAAGGCATAAACGACAAGACCAGCTTTGCGACTGCCAAAGTCAAACAGCTAGAGAGCTAGATGGTCATCTAGTTGCCAGATGTCTGGCTGTGTAACTTTCTGGCACTAAACAGAGTGTAGAGACAGATTTATGGATTGGTTCAATTAACATTACAGTTACCATCTGACAACTGGTGGCCTTAACCCAGTTCCTAGAGGACAGAAATCACCATCACAACTGGTAGACTATTTGATACAATTGTTGGCAGTCATAGAAGAGAGGACAAGGACTGAATGAGCACAGAGACCAAATAACTATTTTGCCCCAAAAGGTAGTCTCTTCAGTTCTGGATAACAAGGGTAGTTTGGGGAAGTTTTGCTGCCACTGCTTGCAGAGCATGTGTACTGGTACTAGAAAACTTCATGTTCTACTACAACTTCAACAAGTACTACATTCACTGGGTACTGAAACAATTTGTCTGGGGGGGAAGGAGAGGGCTGAGAGACATTGAACCAAACTGTAAACCCTGTATATGATGGAAACCATTTCAAAACAGGGGTTCTAGCAGCACCCCAGCACCTGTAGTTCCAGCACCCATGCTGACTGACAATTTTTTAAATACTTGAAGAAACTCCCCTCTTCATTTTTTTCAGTTTTTGAATTTTTTTTCCTGATTTTTGGTTTTGGTTTTGGGAGGGGATTTTGTGAAAAGATTAACATATTTTTAAAAATGGATAGCGGCAAAGAGCCTGTCAGAATGCAAGTGCAGCTTTAAAGGGACACATTTTCAAAGGAAGAAGTACAAGGTACACTTGCAGAAATGAGTTTGCACCCAAAATGGCCACAGGCCACCCCAACCCATACTATTACAACTAGAACATTCAGGGTGTGTCTAGACTGCATCCCTCTGTCGGCAGAGGGATGCAGATTAGGCAGGTCGACATTGCAAATGAGGCAGGGATTTAAATATCCTGTGCCTAATTTGCATAAAAATGGCCACCGCGTTTTGCCGACTCAGCACTTTCTCGGCAAAAAGAGGCAGTCTAGAGGGGGATCTGTTGAGAAAGAAAGCCTTTTTCAACAGATCCCTTATGCCTCCTGCAAGGAGGTTTACAGGATCTGTCAAAAAAGGCTTTCTTTCTCGACAGATCCCCCTCTAGACTGCCACTTTTTGCCAACAAAGTGCTGAGTCGGCAAAACGCGGTGGCCATTTTTATGCAAATTAGGCACGGGATATTTAAATCCCTGCCTCATTTGCAATATCGACCTGCCTAATCTGCATCCCTCTGCTGACAGAGGGATGCAGTCTAGACATGCCCTCACATATAAGAACAGGAATAGTTACCCTTTTTGTGGAGATTTGCAGGTATACTTATTACATAAATGGCATTTGATCTTTGGCAAATGTCCATTCGGTTTCCCACTTGATTTGCAGGGTAAGTTGAAAAGTATGAAAAATACAAAAGAAAGAAGGCAATAAACCTCCCACCTGCAGCTGAGATTTCCATTTTGCCAAGATCCCACTGTTAGCAACAACTTTGAATATGACTTTTGAGACATGAGGGGTTGTAGGGGGTCTCCTGTTTTTGCTCCTGCAGATATTTCACTGTGTCAGCCAGTAACAGCATCCCATCTTCATGTAAGTTACTTTTGAATATTAATCTATAAATTCAAATGCCAATAAATGTGTAAGAAAATCACCCCCGCCCTTTAAAATGCTGAAAACAAAAGATTCCATTACTCTCCTATTCTCTTCACAATTCAGAAGAACAATGATATGTTCAGGACTAAACAAAGCAATGAGAGAGCTTTTTATGGTTTATATTTCAACTGTACTTCATTGATTTGTAATATTTTTTGCAGATACAGCATAATTATAACCAAAACCGCAAATCCTGCATATAATACATGCAATTAGTTAAGAGACACCTAATACTTTACAAGCTGTGACAGGAAAAAAATAAAAAAAAGATTAAATATTTTGCTCTAGCCCTGGGATTCTCTTGTTCTGCTTTGTGGGTTAGCAGTAACATGAGACATCATACCTTCTACTCCATTCCCATTCCCTGTACAAAAGGATTCAAGATGAGCAGATATGAGTCAAAGGTATTCATCTGACAAAAGCACTTACATGGTAAACAGCTGCTACCACAGAAGATGTTCCTTGGCTGTCATTTTAGTTTGAAAGGTGTCATTAACATTAATTTTGACAAATATCCTCTCCTTGGGGAATCTGAGCCTGAACCACAACCTTTTATTCATGTGAGTAATCCCTATGTACATGATGGGCCCTGACTTGTTATGTTTCCCCTAACACAGAACAGGACTTTGAGTCTGATCTATTAGGGAAGAAGAAAAACAAAGAAAGCATGAACAAATATAATTGTGCAGCAGAGAGCACCCTGTATAAACTCCTTCCAAGGCTAGCCCTCACCAGATTCACCAGCAAGTTCCATATATTTAAAGAGACAGTACACAGAAGACAAGAATCACAACATTTCCCCCTTTATTTTAGCTACAGATATCATGTTATTCATATTAATTAGGGTGACCATATTTCCCTATGGTGAATATGGGACACCTGGTAAAATTGCTCAAATGCAAGTGAGTTCAATGGCAATCAACCAGAGAACTATGTGGTATTCCACCTGCCAAAGCATGCTATATAAAACTCTGGGGGCCCACCAGGGAAAGGCTGGGCTGAGCGGGGAAGGGGAAGGTGCGAGTATAGGTGTAGTATGACTTTTATTTTGGGGTCATGGGCCAGCAGGACTGGGGAGGCAGCACCCCTTCCACTATGGTTCACCCCAGCAGGTCACCCAGCCTGTCTTGATTGTGGTAGCAGGGAGGTGCAACCAAAACTTATAACTCAAAGAGGGGAGAACTGAGCTCAAAAAGTTTGAAAACAGCTCAGGGTATGGGGAGTGGGTAGCTCAGGGCACAGAAAGAGGAATAGCTAGGGGATGTGTGCAGATAGGCTGCTAGCTCATGGTGCAGGCAGGAGTAACTAGGGACTGTGCAGCCTGGGAGTAGCCTGGGCAGGGGGCGGGACAGGCAGAGGGTAACTAAGTGCTGTGTGCGGCTAGGGAGTAGCCCAGGGGGCAGGGAAGGAGTAGCTAGTGGCTGTATGTGGCCAGGGGATAGCTAGATGCTGGTCCCTGAGAGCTCTGCAAGCCATGGAGCCAGGTCTTCCACCCACCCTGGGCCCTACCAGCTGTATGAGAAAAGGGGGCTGGGAGCTGAGGAGCAGCTCAACCCTCCTGGCCCACCACTGCATGGACTATGGCACCAGCCAGAGGAACAGCTGCCCCCCATTGCCTGGCTCTGGCTTCCCACCTCCAAACCAGCCAGGGGGCAAGGAGAGAGGAGAGGTGGGTCTGTCCCTGGGACTTCCCTGCACTTCCACTGGGGGGCAACATCCGCAGCGGATGCCAGGGATTGGGGCTTCAGCCCTGTGGCCTGAAAGGGCTGGCAGAAACCACTCCCCCTTTGTGAAACCCCACACACCCTTACCCCTCTGTCACACACACAGACTGCCTCGCCTGCTGGCTTCCTTTTTCTAGCTCTGCACCCTGCCTGAGAGTACCATCTGCTGGCCACCGCCTGCCCACATTCTCCCACCAGGAGGCTGCTGTGACTGCGCTGACACCAACTGACCAGGAAGGGGAGAAGAAACAGGGGACAATTTGCCAGTTTTTTTTTTTAAAGTTAGGACACTTGCAAGAGGGCTTAAACAAGGGACTGTGCCATTAAAAATGGGGCAGATGGTCACCCAAATATTAATGGTCTCAGTGGAGATTTGAGGGGGGAGAAAGGAGAATCTCCAAATCCCCCAGGTAAAGCAACAATATTTACTTTCTCCAACTTTCAGTTGGGGACCCTCTCCTGTACTACTCCCTTTCTCCCTTCATAGCAGTCTGTTAATTTCTAATACGTGGTTTATTTATTGAGAAGATTGTTGTGACTTGTGTTGGTGTTTCAAGTAATTAGCTATCCATCCAAAACAATTCTTCTTTGTCTCTGCTACATTTTATAGAATGAAAAGACACCTGTTGCCTATGTCAATTTTTGCCAGAAGAGAAGAAAACGAAGTTAAGAGAGGAAGATTGGATTG
Organism: Pelochelys cantorii; assembly: GCA_032595735.1. Taxonomy (NCBI): domain Eukaryota; kingdom Metazoa; phylum Chordata; order Testudines; family Trionychidae; genus Pelochelys; species Pelochelys cantorii. Next base: position 78,474,082 of record CM064327.1, read on the forward strand.
GATAAATCACAGTAATATGTTTGGAGAGGCAGATGTTACCTTAATTGTTCTCTGCCCCTTCCCCACAAATGATATGACCCGCTAACCCAACCATTCAAACACTCCAGGAATTTCCAGCTAATTCCTTCCAGGGGACAAATCCTGCACTCCTTAATTGCATGACTCCAATGGGGCTGCCTATGAAATGAAGAGAACAAGATCATCAATCACATTCTGGAGTTCAGAGACAACCACAGTACATTGGAAACTGTTCTGACTTCTCAGTGTGCCCAGGGTTAACAAATCACTGAACTGGCATTCTCCTTCCAGAGCTTCCTTCTTGTGAAATGCTCTTTCACACTGACATGAGACACAGAGCGTTCAAGGCAACTGAACTAGGTCAACAACTTGCAGACATATTCAATGATGCTACAGAAGAATCAGTGCAGAAAATGACACATGGCATTTTTTTAATTTCCAGTCAAATCTGTTAGATAGTTTTAATGAGGTTCTTGGAGGTATGGCCACTAAAGTGAGCCTTTTTCTGAATCCTGCCACAGTCTCAGGTCCTTGTGGGTGGAGCACGCATAAGATTGGAGGGATGTACATTCACAATGAATCTATAGTTCTCTCACATCTGGGAGCTCCTTGATCAGAGACACAATACTTCTTCCCCAATGGCTGCTCTGACTGTCAGGCTCCTTGTGATGCTCCCTCCTTCACCAGTCATCCCTAAACCAAGATAGGTTCTCTCCTTGTCTTCTGGCCCCTCAAGCCTGGCGTTGGCTGCAGGTATAGCCAGCTAGGCCCACCAAATCTCCTTAACCTTTTGCATGTGTGAGATTTCTCAGCTTCATCACAGTTCATCACCTCTTACTCTCACTCCTCACCCTCTGTTCTGATGTCTCATACTTGCTATCTGGTCACCCCATGCTGGAAGCCCTGTTACTATGACTCTACTGGAGCTGTGCTGCCAAGGATGAGAAAGGGGCCGGGTGGCAACATGTAAGAACATAAGAATGGCCATACTGGATCAGACCAGTGCTCCTTCTAGACCAGTATCCTGTCTTCTGACAGTGGCCAGCGCCAGATGCTTCAGAGAGAATACAGCCACTCCCCGAGTTACGAACAAGTTACAGACCAACACTTGGTCCGTAACTGAAGTGTTCGTAACTCGGATCCCATAGAGTTACATGGCGACTGCGCTGTTCGTAAGCACGGATCGCCGTTCGTAACTCGGATCCGCATTTATGACCGCTTTGGTCGTAAGTGCGTATGGTCGTAAGTGGAGGTGGTCATAACTCGGGGAGTGGCTGTAAACAAAACAGAGCAATTATTGAGTGATATATCCCTTGTTGTCCAGTCCCAGCTTCTGGCAGTCAGAGTGTTAGTGATACCAGGAGCATGGTGCTGTGTCCCTGACTATCTTGGCTTATAGTCATTGATTGATCGCTCCTCTAGGAAATTATCTATTTTAACCCAGTTACAATTTAGCTTTCACAAGTTCCATAGGTTGACTGTGCATTGTATGAAAAAATACTTCCTTCTGTTTTAAACTTGTGCCTCGTTAATTTCATTGGGTGACCCTGGGCTCTTGTGTTACACGAAGGGGTAAATAAAATTTCCTTATTTACTTTCTCCATACCATTCATGAGTTTATAAACCTCATCAAATCCCCTGCAATCATCTCTTTTCAAACTGAACCATCCCAGTCTCTTTTATGTCTCCGTGGAAGCAGTTCTATACCTCTAATCATTTTTGTTGCTCTTTTCTGAACCTTTTCCAATTCTAATATATCCTTTTTGAGAGGGGGCAACTAGAGCTGCACACAGCATTCAAGGTGTGGGGATACCATAGATTTATATAATGATATTCTCTGTCTTTTTAGCTATCCCTTTCCTAATGGTTTCTAACATTCTGTTAGGTTTTTGACTGCTGCTACACATTGAAGTGACATATCAGAGAACTATCTATGACTCCAAAATTCTTTTTTGCTTGATAGCAGCTAATTTAAACCCCATCACTGAGATAGTTGAGATTATGAGTTTCAATGTGCATCGCTTTCTACATATCTACACTGAATTTCATCTGCAATTTTGTGCCCACTCGACCAGTTTAGTGAGATCCCTTTGGAACACTCTGAAGTGAACTTTGGACTTAACACAGAATCAATTGGTCTCTACGAAGAAATGCTTGACCTCTTGCAAATCCCGTAAGATTTCCTGGTTATCTGGTCCAAATACTCTGTCTATTGCAAATGGGACAGCTGAGGAAAGAGACAAATATGCACGTATGTCTGTCTTGATTGGATGGCCCAAAGAAAACTACTCAAGTAAGTTCCCTGTCTTCTACGCAGGTTATTGTGGGTACACGAATGATCAAATCTATTGTTAGACCTCTTAGAAATCTTTCTCCTTGAAACCAAAAAGGAGATTATCAGGCTATTTACCAGATTTCTTACATGCACCCTGAAATAATACTGTAAATAATACATTTATTAACATAAATGAACAATGAAGGAAATGCATTGAGATTGAATTTGAACTAATTAAATTGTATACGAATAGTCCATAGGCTATTACCGAAAATTAAATTCTCCAAATACAGAGGTAATCTAAATCTGTTTGTTACTGCTTTTCCTAATATGGGTGAGGGGTGGGGGGAGGACAGTATTCTTTCTGACACCATTTGGCATAAAATAAGACCATGGTATAGATATGTGACCTCTGCACTGTTAACATGTAAGAGTTAAAATTCTGTTTTGCTAACAGGAATTCTAATTTATTCCCCACATCAGAGATGCAAACACATCAGATATTAAACCTAAGGGGATCTGATGCCATGCATTGCAGGCTTCCTTTGAGAGCTCCAAGGGACATAAAGGTATTTGCTGTTTCCTTTTTTTCTCCTCTCTAGAGGCATCTGGCTTAATCAGGTGGTTCAGATTCCACATGGTCACATTTATTGTATGGCTCACACTCCATTATCTCTTTTCCAACATTCTATCTTCCTTTGTCTTTCCCAAGAACTTTTATCCAGAAGCAAAATATTTGTTTATTTCTGGAATGTCCATCTGGTGGGAAGAGGATGAGAAACAGTTGCATGTCAGTGACACTCCCTGGTCATCAGGAAGGTTGTTACAGTGCACCACGTGTCTGTGTTCTTTGTGTCACTTCTCCCTCCAGAACTGTAAGATGTACAGCTGCTCCGAGTTGCTGTTTTAGGAATCTGGCACTGAGAAGTCTTCTGTTGCAATAGTAGATGGAATTTCTTTATATGTATGCACACCCTTTTATAAATCACATACACTTAGTGTTGCAGCAGCCAGGTTCCATAGCATCCAAGAATGTTATAACTGAAAATAAATCACGAGTAAAAGAAATGTATACTTAATGTTTATTGCAGTGAAGCTGGGATGACAGCCTACTCTCAAGTGGCTGAGAAAGTGAAGAAAGTGCTATTCTATTTGTTCATTTTCCCTCAATGGACTTTTTGCCACCCCTGTTAGAAGAAAAATATATATCAGAAAATATTATCAGAAAATAATGCAAAATAATTTGTTTGCTGTATTGCTGTACTCATGTTGTATGCAGTGGTTACCAGCATTTTCTCCCCACCACATAATTTTTCCATTCTGTTATATCACCTTCTATTTACAATCCTCAGGTTGCACAGGGGTTCATTCACCACTCCTGGTAGCACGCTGTGGTGTAGCAGCTGTCTCCCTCTGTGACACTGAACATTTGCCTGCTCATTTGCCTGACAGGCCCCAATGTCTGACTCCAGACTGTGGCTGGAGGCAAACTCCAGATGAAGCTGAGAGCACATCTATGGGTCCCCTCAATGCCTCCCTCCCTTCTAACAAAGTTTTCCTTCCTTGATCCTCCCAAGCTCTCATTCTTATGAATTAGGTTGCTCCTAACGTGCCAAGCTTCTTGCCTGCACCCGTCATCAAAATCTACGCAACCCCAGTTTCACAGCTTCTGAAAGAGGGTATAGTAAAGATCTCCCACCTTTCATAGCTGATGGACACCCAATTAAATTTTCTCAGAAATCCTAAGCTATTTTGGGATCACTCTGAATTTCCCTCCATCCTCCCAAATATAAATAGTAGGTACGTGAATATCATAAGAAGAAATTGGATGAATTACATTCTTAATAACTTGTCCATCTTTTCCCATAACTTGATGCTTGAGTTCATGAGAAATAACTAACCATGGGCATGGGAATCCTGAATACAAAAATTGCCTCCATGTGTGCAATTTAGAAGAGACATTTGTTAAATTCTAAAGGCTAGCAAGGTTCTCTTGTTAGAAAAAAATAGGCTCCAAACAGGCCCACCAATTTCATGCATTCTACTACAAGTTACCACATTAAACAAAAGGTGGCACAGAAGGTCAGCCATCTTATACTGCTTAGAACGAAACTAAAAACATGAATGAAATCATGTGTCTGAATTAAGGATTAGAAAGAGATTTTTTTCTTTTTACTAGGTATATGGAAAAAACGTTGTTCATGGCAGAAATGTACTGATGAGTCCTTAGTGTCGGCAGATGGCTCAGGGCTGATAAAGTTTTCCCTTTTCTTTGGATTCGTCCAGTTCAGCCCTTCTTGGCCAGGTCAACAGTGACCTGAAAATGTAACTTTTTTCAGATACAGTCTTTTAGCTGCTCAAAATTCTCTGTTTCTTCAAACATTCCTGCTAAAAAAAATAAGTAATTGTAATAATATTGTAATAAAGCCACAAGAAAAAAAGGACAGGAATGCAGGCAAAGCAAAATCAGTTTTTTAATTCAAATAAAAATTCACAGAAAAAAACACTGAGGTATGAGCTCACCCTAGTAAAGTGTGATTGTAGACAAAGTTTTCAGGAATGTTGCAACAGAGCATGTTTATTTTATTTTAGATACAACAGTAGAGCAATAATATAATGTGCAACAGTTACACACAACCTCCCTCCATGCACTTACCCCTACTCACAGAACATGCTATGTTCAAAAATCTTGGGGAAAGATGTTTGGAGCAAACTCCAAGCTGAGAAAGGTCTCAGTTAAATTAAACAGAATAGAGTTTGATCACTGATTTAATCATTTAACATATGTGAAGAGGAGTGTATATAAAGTAAGGAAAAGTGTCATTGGCTTGGGGCTACTGAATAAGTGGAACCACCAGTTGCATTATTAAAAGAAGTTCTGCCTCTAATTTTTTTCCTGCGGCAGGTAAAACCAAAAGATTCTTCTCAAATGTCAAAACGCCACAGTTAGTGAATTTAGTGTTGGAGACAAAATTCCCAGTGCTTCTTCAGGTAAAACAAACTTTAAGGAGGATTCTAGCACTTTTGTAATGATGGAATACAACCTAAGGCAATATAAATTCATAATCTCTCAGGATGAATGGCCTTTAAAAATGCAACAGATTACCTAACTCACCATTTAAATGGGATTTTTCTCTGGCAGCAATACAATGCATATAATACATACTATGAAATTGCATGTGAACTGGATACCTCCATTATCTTTGCGTTTTTCATTTAGACTTGATGCAATAACATCTTTATAATAATAAATAGTATAGTTTAGCATCTAAGCACCATACCTGGCCCCCCTATCTAGCTGGTTAGTGTTATATAAACAGCACAAAGTAGCTGGTTGGAAAGCCGCCCTAAATAGGTAGATGGAATTCCTCCGGTATTGGGGAATTCCCAACATCCATAAAACCAGTGTCGGCTATATAATCTATGCCTCCCACTTCGAGTGTCTCCACTCAGCTTCACAGACACATCAGGACAACCTGGAGGTGTTGGTGAGGGTATCTAGAGCATCCTGCATTCCAGAAATTCCTAGCTAGTGGAACAGTTTCTAAGGGTATGTCTACACTACAGCATTATTTCAAAATATCTTAATTCGAAATAGTTAATTCAAAATAAGTTATTTCAAAATAATGCGTCTATACACAAAATACAATTCGAAATAGCTTTTTGCTAAACCGAAATAGCACATCCACACTGATTGGATGCTGAATCACATTTAAGGCCAGCTGAAACCGGTTCCGGCAGGGCATCAGGTCAGTAGTTGCTTTGTGTGGCTGCTGACTGAGGCTATCTGAGGCTTGTGCTTAAAGGAACCCCCCTGGACAGCCGGTTCTCAGCTTTCCCTGCTTGCTTGCCTACCTCGCTGAGGGACAGCAAAGCATTTTTCTCTCTGACTGCTTGGTTGCCCTCACTCGGGACACCACAGCACTCGGCACCATGGAGCCAGAGTCGCCCCTGGGCACTATGGTGCTTCCTTTGGATCTTTTGCTGCAAGCCTGGCAGCAAGTGCTGGAGACTGCCTGGCACCATCTGCAGTAGCCCAACCCCCAGGTCCTCTTCTGGACCCCCCCTGGGGGCCGTGGAGGAGCAGCGCCTGGACGCCAGGAGTGACTGGTGGGACCACATCATCCTGGAGCGCTGGGGAGACCAACAGTGGACCCAGAACTTCAGGATGAAGAAGGACACCTTCCTCGAGCTCTGCGAGTAGCTCGCCCCTGCTCTGCAGCAACGGGACATGCACATGAGGCCTGCCATTCCCCTCCACAAGCATCTGGCCATCAACCTATGGAAGCTCTCCATGCCGTATAGCTACCGATCCATCAGCAACCAGTTCGGCATGGGGAAATCCATCGTCGGAGCAGTGCTCATCCAGGTATGGCAGTCTCCGGCCATTGTGCCAGGGGACGTGGGGGGGGGCAAGGAGTGGATGGGCTGCCCCAGGGAAAAGGCGGGGAGGGGATGCAAGTCCCCTCCATGGGAGGATTTGTTCTGTCCCAGCCGCATTTCGGACTGCCTGCAGTGGCCAGGATTGGGGGGGGCGCGGGCGTTGCTCCTGGGAAGTGGGGGCAGTGGTGGGGAAGGAGCACTCTCACAGCCACCCTGGAACCCCAGTGACTCTCGGTGGTTTTCTGTGTCCCTCTGCAGGTGGTCAAGGTCATCAATAGAGTGCTGCTCCGCAGAGTCGTCCACCTCACCAATGTGGATGTGGTCATAGAGGGGTTTGGCAGCCTGGGCTTCCCCAACTGTGGGGGGGGGGGCAATTGACGGGACACACATCCCCATCCATGCCCGGGAACACCAGGCCTCCCTCTACATTAACCAGAAGGGGTATTTCTCGGTCATCCTGCAGGCTGTGTCTGACCACCAGGGCCTCTTCCTGGACATCAACGTGGGCTGGTCTGGCAAAGCACACAACGCGTGGGTGTACCGCAACTCCTCTGTGTGCCAGAGGCTGCATGCCAGGACCGTCTTCCCCAACCGCCACATCAGGGTCGGGGACGTGGACATGCTTGTGTGCCTGGTGGGGGATGTGGCCTACCTGCTACGACCCTGGCTCATGAAGCCCTATACGGGACACTTCAACCCCTCCCGACAGGCCTTTAATGCCAGGCTCAGCAGGGCCTGCATTGTGGTGGAGGGGGCCTTTGGCCAGATGAAGGCCTGATTTCGATGCCTCCTCACCCACCTCGACCTCTCCGAGAGGAATATTCTGCACGTGGTGGCAGCGTGCTGTGTGCTGCACAATTTGTGTGAGCGGAATGAGGAGGCTTTCCTGCCAGCCTGGATGGCAGAGGCCGACCACTTGGCTGGCCTGTACACGCAGCCCCGCATGGCTGCCAGCCGGGAGGCCCATCGGGGGGTTGTCCATATCTGGGAGGCCCTGCGGGAGAGCTTCCACATGGAACAGGACTGAAGTCTCCCTGGCGTGCCCCACTGGGGCCTTGTGCCTTATTCCACCCTCACATCCTTCCAGTTACCCCACCCTAGCCCCCTTCCTGGGCTACATCTAGACTACTGTCGACGGAGCCATGTAAAGTAGTTTTTTTGGCATAGTCAAAGAAGCGGGGATTTAAATAATCCCCCCTTCATTAAAATAAAAATGGCCACCATGCTGTGCCAACGATCAGCTGATCCGGCACAGCGCGGCAGTCTTGACACGGCGTGGTCGACAAGGGAAGCCTTTGTTGACCGCTCCGGTAAACCTCATTTCACGAGGCATACCGGAGCAGTCGACAAAGGCTTCCCTTGTCGACCGCACCGCGTCTAGACTGCCACGCTGTGCCAGATCAGCTGATCGTTGACTATGATCAAATCTGATCTTTGACTATGCCGAATAAACTATTTTACATGGCTCCGTCGATGGAGCCATGTAGTCTAGACGTAGCCCTAATGTCAAATAAAATACATGTATTTTCAAAAATATAAACTGTGTTTATGTAACAAAACTGGGGGGGGCATGAAACTCTGGGGAGACTGGGGAAAGGAGGCAGGAGAAGGGAAGAGAGAGGGTGGGAAAGGGGAGGGGGAAAACTGGGAGGAGGGAGCTGGAAGGGGGAAGCAAGGGGAAGAATGGGGAGGGAAAGCTCAGCACTCAGGGGTGGGGGCCTCGCCGGGCCAACTGTCTCCCAGCACAGTGGGTGCAGGGGCCTCGGTGTCCCTTGGGGGATGGGGAGGAGGGTGCGGAGGTTGAGGTGGGGGGTGCGGAGATTGAGGAAGAGGGTGTGGAGGTTGAGGACGGAGAGCTGGGAGGGGGAGAAGGAGTGGGAGGAGGAGCAGGAGCTGGGGATGCAGCAGGTGCTGGAGTGGTGTGAGGCAGCACGCTCTGCATCAGGGGCTGCAGATGGGCACAGATGGCACGACCCTGGGCAAGCTGCTCCCACCGGAACTCCAAATCTAGTTCCACCCAGTGGTCGAGGGTGCAGTGCAGGGCTCACAGTGCCCCCAGGCGCTGCTCTTGGTACCCCTGCAGGGTTCGGCTGGTCCCCCTGCGGAGCCCTCATGTACGGGACCATGTCCCAGGCGGGGTGGTGCACCCTGCATGTGCAGCTGGTGCGGCTGTGAAGAAGGAAGAGAAGTGGTCAGTTCTCCCTGGGGACACAGTTGGTGAAGCCCAGCCCCACCGAGAGGTGAGGATGACCGTGGCCTGCACCATCAGAGCCGATGTGCTTCCACAGAGGCCATGGTCAGATTGTCCGGCTAGCCCTGGGAGTGGAAGCTGCCCCGAGACCACACCCATGCCCCTGTGCTGTATATAGTGCGGCCGAGGTGGGGGGGAGATGTCCCCTGCCTCTGTGTAGAGGGGGCTTGTGAAGGGAGGGTGTCCTGCTGTGTCCCGCCCTGGGGTCAGGGGCATGTCAGGTCTCTTCACACACACGTGTGGCTATCAGGCCATGGCCCCTGTGTGGCACGCAGCTGGAGCCACCTGCCCAGGGTGGCACGGCACGTGCTCACACGTGCACAGGTGGCTGCATGATCCGTGGTAAGCAAGGCCCACGCGTGCGGTCCCTGGTCTCCCTCTCCAACCCCCCAGGAAGGGGACAGTGATGGCACGTACATGGTGTGGCCTCCCTGGACGACCCTGGTGACTCTGCTGCTGGGACAGCTCGGGGGTCCGGCTGGCATGGCACCCTCCATGGCAGCTCCTCCTCCACGCCCTGGTCAGGGCCCTCTGCTCCCAGCTCGCTGCCCCCTGGGCTGGCACGGACCGTCCCGCCCCCCAGGATGTGGTCCAGGGCCTTGAAATAGGGGCAGGTGTGCCCCTGTTGCGAGCTGCCCCGTGTGGCCCTGGCATATCCCTGCCGCAATTCTTTAATTTTCATGCACACCTGTTCTTGGGTGCGCATGTGGCCTTTTGTGGCCACGGTGGCAGTTATGCGGCTGTAGACAGCCGCGTTCCTCCATCTAGTGCGGAGATCATGGACAGTGGAGGCCTCCCCCCAAACCTCAATGAGGTCCATGATCTCCGCACTAGTCCAGGATGGCGCCCGCCTTTTCCAGCCCCTGGCTGGCTCCTGGGAGCTGGGGGACTGGGCGGTGGAGGGCTGGCTGGGTCTGGCTGCCCGGCTCATCTTGGGGCCACTGGGTCAGGGTCAGTGACTGCTGGCTCTGTGCTTGCAGGCCCGTAGCTGGCACAGGCACTGTGGCCAGAATCTACCCCTTTAAGGGCTCCAGGGCTGAGGGAGAGGAGAGGAGTTTTCCTGGTTTGGCCCAGAGTGGCCACCAAGGCTCCCTGGGAAGGGCTGGAGGCCCCCTATTTCAAAATAAGCGTCTACACAGCGCTTATTTCAAATTAGCTATTTCAGATTTGGCATTATTCCTTGTAGAATGAGGTTTAACTAATTCGAATTAAGCGCCCCGCTATTTCAAATTTATTTTGAAATAGCGGTTTGCCTGTATAGACGCTATTAAAGTTAATTCGAAATAACGGCTGTTATTTTGAATTAACTTTGATGTGTAGACATACCCTAAGGGATTATTTCTGGGGTAATTTAGGTTTGTCTGCATCGCCCCACATTTTAGAATGGGGGGCGGGAGAGACCATGCTCTGGCATAGTGTGCTGTAATGCCCCCATGCGTACTCTGTGGATGAAATGTAAAAAGTACCTAATTCATGTGAATGTAATCCTCTTTAAGACTGTGTTAAGACGAACGAGGTACCATTTAGTCTGCACAGCAGCACCTGCATGGGGGAAGTTACTATGCAGCACACTAGTGTGCACTCCCATTCACACCCTGGTAGTCCAGTCTGTGGGGCCAGGTAGATGTGAGCAGTTCTTAGACTGCCAGGGCTGACCTGGCTCCTGCCTGTTTCCAGGACTGGGGGGCATGGAAAATGTACAAATTGGATCACCCTGGTCTGGCATCCTAGGGATCTGACGGGTCCTGAAGGAAGGAGTTTGCCAGACCAAGGGAGCTCAGCCCTTCTGCTGACAGATTCCAGGCTCTCCTGCAATCTGTCAGCAAATCGCCAGGCTCATCTACCTCTGGGCCCCTTGGCTCCTAGCTCTTCGGCCAGCCCCGGGTCTTCTGGGGCTCCACTGGCCCAAGGCTGCCAGACTCAGTTACTCTGGGGCCGCCAGGGCTCTGCTGCCCCAGGGCTGCTGGGGCTCCACTGTCCTGGGGCCCAGTGGAGCTCCATGGCCAGCCTCAGGGCCGCCAGCACTCCGCACCCCAAGGCTGCCCCAGGGCGCGAGGACTCCGTTGCCCTGAGCAGGGGCTCTCTGATCTAGCAACATCCATGGTCCTGCCATACCATGGATGTTGCTGGACCAGAGAGTTCTGAACCAGAGAGGTTCAACCTGTACCTTGGAACCTCTTTCCACTTACAAAAGGTCTCATGGAGAGCACAGCCCAGCAAGATCTGAGGATCTGGCCTATAATATATAACAGAGTTCTTTGGGAACATATTTACTGCCAATGGCAATATTTTTTTAAACAAAATTGTCCCCGCAAGCTTGCATAAAAATGACTGGGATGTGTATGCAGGATAAAATTGATCTGTGATGCCAGGCCCAATGGGCTGTTTGCACTAGTGAAGACCCACATTGGAGCCAGGCAGGGAGACCTCATGTAGAGCCAACATCCCCTTCAGATGAAAGAATCTTTTCACTGGTCCCATGCAGTTTGATCCAGAAAATGATAATGGGCATGCATTGGGAAAAGGCTCATATTTAGTGGGTGTGGGCCAGGCTGCCACACACCAACATGCCAACAGCTTTCAGTGTGATCCTAAGCTGCCATTTGAAAGTAAATCTCCAGCTTTCGTGGTTGCTGAAATAGCTAGAGAAAGTTAAACCGAGTGCAGCTGCTACAACGATGTTTCCCTGCATTTCCACAACCTAGAATAGCTCTGAGAAGTGGAACCTGCCCAATTCATTGCAGTGCATGAGAACGCACATGTCTAATGATAATACTTTAAATGTCAACTCTGTTAGCAATCTCACAGCTCCTCACATATTTGAGAAAGGTGAGAGGGGACCATCCTATGAAGATTTTCAGAATCTATTGTGTGTGAATGTTTACTCTGCCACCATCAGTGAGTGGACTTGGGAGATACTTCCACTTCCCCCACCTCCCATCAAGGAATGTAGCAGCGTGTATGATGGCATCTGTACCCGCTCAAAAGGGAGCCAAGCTAAAGAAGCCCAACAGAGCTCAGGATATACAAAGGCCCCACTGAGGGAAAGCTGCTCAATCCAATCACCCAGGCTATGTCTACACAGCAATGTTATTTTGAAATAACTAGTGTTATTTTGAAATAACAGAGTCCACGTCTACACAGCCGGCAGTTATTTTTACATAATGTCGAAATACTGTCAAGCTGGAGGACTTCTTACTCCGACTCCTGTAACCCTCCTTTTATGAGGAGTAAGGGAAGTCTGAAGAAGAGTGCTCTATTTCAAAATAAGTGCTGTATAGACAGCACTAAAATTTGAAATAAGCTATGCAAATCATAGACATCTAACTTTTCTAAGTGATTTTAACTTGTTCTTTTTTTATTTTATCTTCTAAACCTATCTCCTTCCCACTAGCATTCACTATGTTAAGCATTCCTTCATCATCATCAAACTTCTTGGTGAAGACCAAAACAAAGAAGTCATTAAGCACCTTTGCCATTTCTAAGTTTTCTGTTAATGTTTCTCCCTCCTCACTGAGCAGTGGGCCTACCCCGTCCTTGGTCTTCCTCTTGCTTCTAATATATTTATAGAATGTCTTCTTGTTTCCCTTTATGTCTGTAGCTAGTTTGAGCTCGTTTTGTGCCTTTGCCTTTCTAATCTTGGCCCTGCATACCTGTATTGTTTGCTTATATTCATCCTTTATAATGTATCCTAGTTTCCACTTTTTATATGACTCCTTTTTTATTTTTAGATCATGCAAGATCTCCTGGTTAAGCCAAGGTGGTCTTTTTCCATACTTTCTATCTTTCCTACGCAGCAGAAGAGCTTGCTTTTGGGCCCTTAATAATGTCCCTTTGAAAAACTGCCAACTCCCTTCAGTTGTTTTTCCCCTTAGTCTTGCTTCCCAAGGGATCTTATCTACCAGCTGTCTGAGCTTACCAAAATCTGCCTTCCTGAAATCCATTGTCTTTATTTTGCTGTTCCCCATTCTACCATATCTTAGAATAATGAACTCTATGATTTCATGATCACTTTCACCCAAGCAATTGACATAGCTCAATTTGCGTAGCTTATTTCAAGTTAAGCCCTGCTGTGTAGATGCACCCCCCAGAAGTAGGATCATATGTTGAACATCTACACAGTCTACTGTGAGCAGCTTCTTATGGGCAGAAGCTATTTTATGGGTGGAGCTTGGGAAAGTACTATCACCTCTTTTCCTCTGTGTGAATGCTGGAATTGGCAGTGAGACAGGATAGAAGCTGTTGTTCCAGAAGCCCCTGGGATCCCAACAACTAGGGTGCATCTACACAGCAGGGCTTAACTCAAAATAAGCTATGCAAATTGAGCTACGTCTACACAGCACTTATTTCAAAATAGAGCACTCTTCCTCCAACTTCCCTTACTCCTCGTAAGATGAGGGTTACAGGAGTCAGAGTTAGAAGTCCTCCAGCTTAACAGTATTTTGACATTATTTCAAAATAACTTCCTGCTGTGTAGACACGGACTAAGTTATTTTGAAATAATGCTAGTTATTTCAAAATAATGTTGCTGTGCAGACATACACCTAGGCTACGTCTAGACTACAAGCCTCTTTCAAAAGAGGTTTTTTTGAAAGAATTTTTCGAAAAAGCCTCTTTCAAAAGAGAGCGTCTAGACTACAAGCAGATTTTTCAAAAGAGAGAGCTGCTTTTTCGAAAGAGAGTCTAGACACTCTCTTTCGAAAAAGCACAGTTTGCATTCAATAGCACCTTTTTTCAAAAGAGTACATTCGAAAAAAGGCATTATTCCTCGTAAAATGAGGTTTACCATGATCGAAAAAACTGCCTCATTCTTTCGATTTACTTTCGAAGAATGCGGCTGCAGTCTAGACGCAGGTGATGTTTTTTCAAAAAAAGGCTACTTTTTTAAAAAAAACTCTGTAGTCTAGACACACCCCTAGAGTGCAAGGACTGCAGCTGCTGTCCAGTTCATAGGTTACGTAGAGCCCACAGACCCTGGATGTTGGCAGGAGGAACTGAACCTGCAGTCTTAGGGGCTAAAGCCATGTACCGCTACAGCTTGAGCTAAAAGCCAGGTGCCACTCAGCTAAGGATGGTAGAGCAGGCTTGACTCTCCCTTGTCAGTGATCTCAGTGCCTCTGGGTTAGTTATAACAGTGGATAAGAAGGGGGTGGGAAGTATCTCTGTTGCAGTTTTGTATGTTGGTCCCAGACTGAGTAGTTTTTACTTCTCCACCTGGCTGCACTCCTGCAGCCTGACCTCCATCCACAGTCATAACTGTCAGTATAATAGAGTGAGGCCCAGTAAAAGACAAGGAAAATTCAATAGCTCAACTATTTGCATAATTTTAAAAAGCAATTTTTTAAAAACAAAACTGGTGACAGGATTTGAATCCTGTCCAGGCTGGTAGTGATCAACAGCTGTTGCCATCTGATGGATGCCTGGCGACCTGTGTGAAGTGAGTTTGGTGGTCTCACTGCAGTTCTGGAGGCGCAGGTGTGCACATTGCAAAGCCAACTTAACACGAATTAGCATCCTCCCTGAAAAATCTCAGCAGGGAGAGAAGGAACAGGACAGGCAAGAAGCGCAGGCTACCTTTTCACTGTTAAAAATGGTAGTTCGAGTTCAAAAGTGACACACATTGGTGGGGAGTGGAGGAGCCTGAAATATTCTGTCTGTGCTTCACCTTTGCTGTGAGAGGATTTTAGTCTATGTGGCTGTCCATCTCACACCTTACATGGACAATAAGATTTTAAAAATGCAAAAAAAAATATTTCTCTTATCTTATCTTGCCTTCCTAATTCCATTCTTTTTTCTTTTTCTGCAGTACACTCAGTTTCAAGAGGTTCCATTGATCTGTGGGTATCTTTCCTAAATGCATTTTTCTGTTTTATTATCTTTGTACATTTTTATTTGTACTGCCGCTGAGTGTTTGTGTATATAATATAAAACTTTCAGTAAATACAATAAAAAGGAAAAAAAATGAGGGCAGTTGAGCATCTACTTCGTGTAGACAATTTCCAGGATTACATACACAAAATAGAGTACTCGTTGTGCAAATGGAAAGCTAGATGGACAACTACTCCTTTGTCTTTGCTAACACCAATTTTGCATATGAAATTGTGTTAAATGCAAGCACAAAATAGGTATATTATTATCTAAGCACATTTTTGAAAATCAGATTTTAAATTTTCATTCTTTCTCACACAAAAGTGGGAAAGACAATCTGAAATTAACCCAAACCTCTTTTAATTAGGCCCTTTGCTAAAACACAATTCACCCAAATGAAATTTTATTGCATCTCATCTAAGAACACTTACACCAAATAGTAGATGTGTTTTATAAGAGCCATTATATAAAATCCTCAGACAAAAGACATAAATGAACAGACATTTAACCGAAATCAAGCTACTAATAACAGAACCCTGACAAATAAATATCTCCTATAGAAATAAGTTAAAAATTTTCTGTACACAGTTTATGAAGGTGATAGTTTCTTCTCCAGATGATTCTCAGACAGTGATTCTCTAGACTCAATTATGAAAGAATTCATATTTTTCCTTTATAATTAGTCATAAAATGTGACTAATGCATACCATGTTTTGAGCCTAAACTGAAGGAGATAAGATTGAAACTGAGCAAACATTTAATTTAAGTAATTTAAGTTTGCATTCACTTTACACAGAGAAAAGTGAGAAAAATAAATCCTTGCATATCTCACTGTATTTTACCTACATTTTTCTGCCTAGAATGATTCACCTAGACCTGTACCACTACATAATGAATTTTATTCCGCTATACATTTTGGACATTCAAGAATTAATAAATCTTTAGAGAAAAATCCAGTTCAGAACCTGTACAGTGCAGATTTCAAGTTCTTTTCCTGAAGTTTTGATTAGGATGCTCATTTACTGAAGTGAGGTTTGGACTTTAATGCCATAAGTGTAAAACACAGCTTAACTTGCTGGTGCAGAGGCAGCCATCTCCTGAGGTTTGTTTCAGAACTGCTGGAAACCAATTTGCCTTACTTGGTTTAGTGCTTCATTTCAGGCTGCCAAACTGACTGGTTTACATCACAAGATTTTTTTTATAGATTGTGCATAAGAACAAAATTTTTCAGTGCCTTGGGCCTATTTTGTATGTGTGTGGGGGGGGGAGGGGGAGGGTGTTCCTTGTGGGCCTCCCTAATATATAGAAAACAGAAAATTTTGTCTTTGACCACCAAAGACATGAAAATTCAGAAGACTTCAAACCTTTCCCCTACAGTACACTCAGGAATGAGCAAAGCCAAAGTCATATAGGAAGAGTCACACATGGGAGGAGACACTGAATTTTTGGAAAAAAAGATTTCAATAGCTATCTTTCACTAGTAATGTTTGCATTATTCACTCACTAGAAGACTTGCTTTTGTCTTTAATTCAAGTAATTTTTGTTTCTCTTCATTTAAATCATTGTTCTGTGGTAAGGCTGGGATGAGGGGTTCTGGGTATGCAGGCTGCCCCAGGGAGAGAGGACTCTCTCACCGCAACAGCTTGGTGTCAGGTGAGAAGTGCCTCTCCATGGCCGCTCCAGCAGGCACAGTCGGGAGAGGGATGCACGTCTCCCGGATGGAGCAGGTCCTGGTTTGTCAGCCTCCTGCACTCCCCAGCCAGAGTGAAGAATGCATCAAACTATGCACTTTCCCCTCACTCCCTGATGAAAGGGAACAGCCAGCGATGTTCCTGTACAAATCTGGGAAGGGGGAAGTTTCAACCCCCACTCCCTAATGGGTGTTTGGAGGGTGGGAAGCTCAGGGGCTGGTGCAGTCCCAAATGGGGGGAGGGGTGCCTCCAGCCAGCCCCTTTCAACTGCCCAGTGATTCTGTCTTTTCTGTATGGTTTTGTGAGAAGCAATTCCATTTCAGGCACGCCCCATTTTCCTGGTACAACCAAACCCTTACCTTGCTTTTAAGTTATGATAAAAGGAAACTGTATACTGAATTTGGTGGTCCTAGCTCTTACTGTTTATGAGGTTTCTTGAACAGACAGACAGACAGACAAATTATCTCAAATAAATGGTAGATTACTGGTTAGTGCACAATGTTATCCAAAAATCAGTCATTCTTGGTGAGAATAAGGATATGTTCAGAAAAATTCCATCAGCAACACATTGAAATGTCCCTTTCTAGAAAACTTTAACCAAATCTTAAAATATGGAAAAGTTTGGATAAATATGTTTCATTTCAGTTCTCTAGAGAAGGCAGAATTGAACCAGTGTTAGCAATTGGAAAATTATAGAGGGATGCCGTTATTTTTAGGTACAGCTAAATAAGAATAATGTTAAGAGCAGAGTGAAATCTTGTTAAGATTTGAGTTAAAACCTCATTAAGATTGATGACTGTGAACTTCAATTAATGTAATAGTAAGGATAAGGTAAACATTAACCCCCACCTCATACAAAGGGATTATGTGAACTCACTCAGGAATTTTGAAATGTATGGGCAGAGAGTTTTTTACTGAGTATTGTTTTGAGTAAAGGTGTGTTTGTTATAACAGAACAACACAGAGCCAGAGAAGGATAGAGAGCCAGAAGAAAGTTAAGTAGGAGCCTTTAAGCATGATATGACCCAGGAGGAGCTTAGAGAAAGCTTTGGGTCCAGTGACGGCAAAACTGCTTAGTGGTTGAAACCAAAATAGCTATCCCCTGCTTTGGTTCCTGCTGCATTTGGAGAAGCAGGAATTTGTAACATTTTTATAAATAAACAAGATTTCTTCAAAGAAAATGCCAGAATCCATCTCAATTTCTACTCCCAAATCCAAACTTTCAGATCAAAAAGGGGCAACAATAATATAGGCCAAATTTTTTAAAATTAAGCACATGAGCTGTACAAGTCCTAATATGCTATCTACTTTTCAAGGCATCCTGACATTATCTTTTAACTCAGTTTTTAATGTTGTACAGAAGGCAGAAAAAAGAGACTATTAATACCTTAAATACAAACAACAGTGTACCTTGATAGCATAAAGCATGTTTGTGAAAGTAAAAGCCCAACGTGTCCCTTACTCCTGCACAAAAGAGAGCCAGGATTTGTCCTGATATTTGTAAAACACTTATAAGTGTTCCTCCCAAATTACATTAACATGAAGTGTGTTGCCACCAAGCATCTATACTAAAATTCCTTTCCCTCACTAGAGTGAGAATGGCCATGCTGACTACCAGCACTTGAGTTGCTGTGTCCACTCTAGCATACCACTATTTATATGAGTCACTAACCATGGGGCATATCCCATGATTCTTTGCACTGCAGTAAGTTGAGCCGTACTATGAATTCTTTCCCAGTGATTTGTGGGGAAACGTATCTGTCTTTTCTAAGAATATGGGGTGAATTATAGGGAGATGTGGGAGAACTAGACGAACTCCAGTGGAGGTAGTCTGTGTTCATGCCACAAAGCGGCCATGTTAGCAGCCACCATGTTGTGCTAACTCAAATATTTAGTCTATACCCCTGTTGGCTAAGTTATAAGCATCATCACGCTCAAGTTAAAGGTTTTAGGGCATGGGTAGGGCTAAAGTTATACCTTGAATTAATTCTGGGAGTGACCCTCTATGGAGAGAAAATTAAGGACATGGACAGGGAAATCTTTCAGGAAACCTTCGATACAATCAAGCTTGAAAAGAAAGCATCAGCCGAAGTTTAGATTCTGTTAAGTGTTATTTGGTTTACCAAGAAAGCTACACCTTAGGAAAGGGTCAGTTTGACCTTATGGTGTCACATATTTTTGGCAGGGTGGGAGTGCCACTTGCTCACACAAAGAAATTCAAAGACTGCCTATCCTAAACCATGCCACGGCACTCAGTTGTTGCATTGATATCCCCCAGCATAGCATAATCTTATGTATTATATGTGCTGCAATAGGCAAAATGGAATGAGTTAAAAATGACATGGCAGCCTTCATTACTGATTTTTCTTGCTGTTGGTAATTGCATTGTTACTTTACCATTGTCTCCTTGGGCCATGTTCCGAAGTCTTTACACAATTATGATCCATAGCATATTCCCACCCAGGGAAGTAAAGAGATGTAAAGGTGGTGTGAGATACCTCTTTCCTCCCCTGTGCGAGCTACTTGTATTGCTGTTCAGCAACCTCAATAAGACCACTACATCCCTCCTGACTATGTAGGACGGGAATGGGTGGAGCTTGTTCCACACTGCCTCCCTCCCAACCTGCCGGTTATCTTAGAAGGGATACTAATTTGTTTCAAGCTTACAGACCGATGCATATTACCTCTTCTCTGGAGCAAGAGGGAACTCAGGGACAGGATCATGACTGATTCATAACCTGGACCCTGCAAAAGTGACAAGGAGTCCTGTGGCACCTTATAGACTAACAGATTTATTGGAGCATAAGCTTTTGTGGGCAAAGACCCACTTCATCAGATGCGTGTAGTGGAAATGCAGGCCAGAATAAGGTTAATTCAGTCAGGGAGGGTGAGGCCCACTTCTAGCAGCTGATGTGGAGGTGTGAACACCAAGAGAGGAGAAACTGCTTTTGTAGTTGGCTAGCCATTCACAGTCTTTGTTTAATCCTAAAGTGATGGTGTCAAATTATTGCCTTATTCTGGCCTGCATATTTATAACTGCCTCTGGAATTTTCCACGACATGCATCTGACGAAGTGGGTCTTTGCCCACGAAAGCTTATGCTCCAATAAATCTGTTAGTCTATAAGGTGCCACAGGACTCCTTGTTGCTTTTGCAGATCCAGACTAACACAGCTACCCCTCTGAATCTGGACCCTGGTCTGCTTCTGGACCGCACAACTATGTGCTACCATTTCCTCTGTATTTATGGCAAAGTCACAATCTAACCCTTTGTGTTCTCAGTCCTTATGTTGACTCAGGTAGGGAGACCAGGATTTGGCCCCCTGTTAATATGATGACTGATACTGTGACTATTTTTTCCCACAGAGTGCTGCACAGTTAGAGTATTTCTGAAAGCTCTGCATAAACTGTAAACAAGGTAGAAGAGTCAGGTCTGTAATGAGCATTTTCTCTGCAGAAATTATGCTCATGCAGTGATGAAGCTGTTCATTCATCTGAACTCATCTCACTTTGTGACATGTATTTCTTCTCATGGTGTAGTTGCTATAAATCCATAACAGTGCTACAGTACATTCATATTAGATATTAGCTGCAACTGAGTTTGAACATTGTCATTTAACAAAGCGGGAGAGCCTGGCATAAAACAAAACAAAACATATGTGATTTAATGGGGTTAGATGGGGTACAGGAACTCTATGATTTTTATGGATGCACAGTTTGTCAGGAGTTTGGTAATTTAGAAAAGTTCTTGATGGAAACATATGAATATACCAGTCAAGGTAATAATTAATTCCCTTGAGGAAATGCTCATTAAAGAAAAGTCTGCTACAAGAAAGAACATTCTAAAAAGCTAGAAAATCACAATGTAAGTTAGCTGCCAATTAAGCCTTCATGGGACTGAGAAACGAAAATGAAGGCAACACTATAGCTTTCTGACTAGTGATTTGATCTTCAAGATAACCTCCAAACTGCAATGTTTCACTTACTACATCCCTCCCTCTGAAATACATCTCTGTTGATACCATAACACTGACCATTTATCCTTACATAAGTGGAAGAATTCCATTACTCGTAAATGCAAATAATTAGGAACAGCGACAAAGGCACCTTTCCCATAAGTGAGTCCATACAGAAACATGGAAAATCTTTCTATTTTCCACTATGGTATATTCCAGAGATACAACTTTGCAATAAATAAGAGTCCAGTGATTCTTCTGATAGATACTTGACTACATATTTATGGGATCGGTCATCAGGGCATCCTGTCTATATGCATATATGTGAAGAACAGATTTAATAAGATATGTGTGTACACGAGCCTATGTTCACTGAGCAGGATGATAGTCTAA
This sequence comes from Pelochelys cantorii, assembly GCA_032595735.1. Lineage (NCBI taxonomy): Eukaryota > Metazoa > Chordata > Testudines > Trionychidae > Pelochelys > Pelochelys cantorii. The sequence goes on from CM064327.1 coordinate 78,494,915, forward strand.
AAATACATTCCGCCAATAATTTTAATTCAGGAAGCATTTTTTTAGGATAAAATGCTCTCAGAATACATACAGGGCCCAAACCAGCAACCTTTGTACTTCCTCCCACTAATTGTTACAGCAGGTCAAATTCTAATCTCACTGACCCTGGCATAAACTGAAACCAAGAGAGTTACACCAGTGTAAAATTGGTGCATGTGGAATGAGAACTGGGCTTCCCCTGTGAAATCAATCTTCTAAAGCCAAATTGTCACAATATTCCAGACAGTCAGCACGTTGTAGGCACAGACCCATCCGAAAACATGCTACCAGATGTGCCCAGTGGCAGAGAAGTTGTTGTATCACAGGGCAGGAAGCCACATTAGGTTGGCTGCATACACTGTGGAACTCCTGCTTGGGGCAGCGGAGTCCTGCCGCCCCAGGGCAGCCTCATGGCTGCAGAGTGCTGGCAGCCTATGGCTCCACCAACCCCGGGACAGTGGAGTCCTGGAGCAGCAGAGCCACAGAGCAGCAGAGCTCCGGCGGCCCTGCTGCCAGGGCTCTGCTGCTCCACAATTCTGTGGCTCTGCTGCTCCGGGGCTCTGCTGTCCTGGTGGCCAGCCGGCACTCTGCAGCCCCTGCAGGACTCAGTATGGCTGTACTTATGGTCCTATAATTCCCTCTGCATGCAGTTGCTTTTGGCCTAATCCAAAAACCAGTGAAGTCAATGGGCATCCATCGAAGATCAGGTAATTTAATTATGTTTGTGTGTGGACTTTGCTCTTGAAGGACAATTGCATAGGAATGGGCAGGATTTTGCCCTTTATATTTATTTACCTTTTATACAGAATTATCTTCCTTTCTATAAAGTATACTCCAACTTATGGTAATAAGGCCTGAATATGATACACTGTAATAAAGGTAAGTACTATATCTATTGCCAAGAGAAGAAAGCTGTCTAAAGGGGCCACTAATATATATTGTAAATTTGTATGCAAAATAGAGTTTGGACTTGGCTGAGCACAAGGAAAGTGGAGGCTGTCTGGGAGCGGGTTGTGGTTCCCTGATTACTGGCTGCATTATTCAGCACCAATCTGGCCCCAGAATCAGCTAGGGCACCCTTATGCCAGTAGAAGATTACTGGCCACTTCATGCCTTCTACACTCGCAGGGATGGCAGCTGGTGCAGAAGTTATTTCTACGGAGCTTACACAACTGGGTAGCTCTCTTCAGCAAGGGCTACACTTAGCTGGCCACTTACAACCACAATCTGGTACCTGTGCATCACCTGAGCAGCACAAAGGAGGCTGGCTGCTTGCAGAGTATTCAGTGCCTTTTTTCTTGTTCAAGTGTTTGGGACCAAGTCTATAGTTTTCCAAGCATCTGCTGAAAATCAGTGGAGACTGAGGGTGCACACTGCTGTATGGGAACAGACTTGTCATTTGTTGTCTGGACTGTGGCTAGTAATGGAAATATTACTTTCTATCAAACACAACTCAGTTTTAAATGTCGCTGTTAAAAGTATCCTATTATTCTAAACCTCCGAAAGATCACCAGAGTATACAGTGGCTCTATTTTCTCATAGGCAGAGCTCTTAGATTGAACTGGGTAACACACATGCATCAGTAGTATTTAATCCCATGTATAGATATACACCTACACCCAATGCAGACACGTAAATAGCATTTGAGATATACTGTGTGTGTAAGGGGACTGCTAGCCCCTTACTAAAACTCAGTGGGAGTTTTTGATTGGACAGCTCCCAGTACCAAAAGGGGAAGAAGGGTCCATGAGAAATCAGGACCCTGAGACAGACAGACCCCAGAGACAATGGAAAGCAGCCAACACTCCAGCTCAGCCTGACTGACAGGTTGGACAGGCCAGTGAGGAAATTAAGAGACCAGGTCCTGTTCTCCGTGTGAGCTGGGATTTTCTGGGTCTCTCTGAGAGAAAACAGAGAGAGCTAAGAAGAGCAGCAAGAAGAGCAAGCTGTGTGGAGAGACAGACCTGCAGTGCCAGAGCCCAAGGAGCCCAGACCCTGCACTAAGGGGCAGTTCTGAAGCAACAGAGCCAGGCACACACACAGCCCAAGGAGTGCAAGCTGTGCTGAGGGGCAGTTCTGCAGTAACAGAGCCAGGCACACACAACCCAAGGAGCGCAGACCCTGTGTTGAGCAGCAGACTTGCAGTGATCAGAGAGCCAAAGGGGACAGAGAAGCATCACAAAGAGCTGGAGACGGGCAAAGCAGCACAGTCTGCAGCTGGGTGTGGTGAGCAGCTGGGACCAGCAAAGTGGGGGGAGAGGCTCTGGGCAGGGAGATACCACCAGCCAAGAGGCCCTGCAGGCCAGACTGGGAGAGGGGTCCTGCCACCTAGAGCCTGAGGCCGTGTGGTCACTGCCAGAGCAAGCGTGTCCAGCCTGCAGCCCCCCTGCAGCACAGCCAGGGCCTGAGAGAGAGCCCTGGGACCTATAAGGAACAGACTGTGAGCTGTCCTTACACTCTGCAGACTGCTGTTTGTGATGTCCCCATGCTACAGAGCAGGACCTTGTGTTCTCATTTAACCTTTCTCATTTTTTCTTATTCTTTTCTCTTTAATCAGTTGACGTTTAATAAATTGTATTTGCTTTGAACTGTATGAAATGATCACTGGGTCAAGAAAGCATGCAGTGTGAAGAGAGCACCCCGGAGTGGGGACACCCTAGCTCCTGCCCCAAGTGACTACAAGGTTGGGGATTAAGCCCCAGGAAACCTGGGCCCAGCCTTGTTGGGATTTCGAGGACTCTGCTACTCAGGAGAGTGGAAGGGGAGCCCTCAGGGTCAGGGAGGCCGTTGGGTAAAGGAAGTGGGAGCGGGGACTCAGATCCTTCTGTTGGTCCATTTCACCGGGATAGTATAGAAGCCAGGAAAGTTCCCCACAATAGCGGGACCGTTCCCCCACTTACATGTGCATGGTGCAAAGGGGAAACAACATGGATAGTGTTCTCATGCTTTCTCCTCCCCTTTACACACCAAAGAAGAAACTAGCCCATCAAAAGCTAGAAGATTCTAAAGCAAGAATGGACCACTCTGAGTCTCTAGGGTTATGTCTACCCTGCGGCGCTATTTTGGGATACTTCCAGTATCTTCCAAAATAGCTATTCCATGTCTTTTGAGCAGGCCCGTTATTTCAAAATATAACAGGCTCACTATTCCAATGTCCCTGTAAACCTTGTTACATGAGGGTTAAGGGACATTTCGGATTTGTGCTTTATTTAGAAGTTTGATGCTGTGTAGACAAATTGCATACCTTATTTCGAGGTAAGGGTACAGTGTAGACTCACCCTAGAATGGTAAAGGTAAAACTGAATCTCCCTTTGAAAATGTTAAATCTACAAATCTCTTCCTTATTTTGGCCTTAGTCCTACAAAAGGATATAGCTAAGCAGACCCGTAAACTCATGGCATCCCATTATAGACATAATGACTTCAGTGGACTTTGGCTGAGGTTCATAAAAGAGGACACCTTTGAAGTTCTGTGCTTGAGTCCAGGGAGGCTGTTCTACATCTTCTGTGAACCTTGCTCTTCTCCCAGACAAGGACCTCAAGTGGGACTTGATGCTGACCCCCCTACTGAAATAGCTTTTCTCATCTTTGACTCGCTTGTACATGGTCAGGAATCAGGGACGGCAGCAGAGCCAATCTCTAGGATACCTCGCAAGCCCAGCTGGCCTGTAATAGGCTGCCTAATTGGCTACGCCACCTGTTTGATTGGAAGTGTCAGCAGATGGGTTATTAAGCGCTGCAGCAGCAGTTTGGTGGTATTTGCCCACGGCTATGATAGTGTCTGTGTGTTCCCAGTCCTGCTCCTATCTTTTCTGCAGCCTTGCCTCTCTTCAAGTAACCTAGTCCTGATCCTTGGTTCTGATTCCTGACTTTTGCCCCGCCTTCTGATTCCAGCTGTGACTCTGGACTCCAAGCCCTGTCTATGGACTCCAGCTCTAACCACTGGGCATAGCTGGCAACATCCCGGACGCTGCTTGTCAAAAGTAAGCCAAAATTCCAGGCCTAAGTTGTCTAGCTATTGTGAATATTGAAGGATTACCACTTTTGTAGGAATTTCTCTGTGACCAATGTGGGGCTAGGTCAATGTTTATGTGAGGGTGTATAACAGACCCAAAAATGTCATCTGTCACACTAAAGGGAAATATGTAACTCCTTTGCTGAACCTTCTGGCAAGGCACATTAACCATTGCCAAGAGGTCAGTCTGAAAAACAAAAGAAGCCAGGAGGTGCAGTATTTTGTGGCCTGCAGCATGTCAATGTAGTAAAAGGCATGTTTCAGCGGGCAAGGAGATGTCACGGCCAAAAAGGTGTCTTGTGACATGCCTTTCACTTCAGCAAGAAGAATGGCACAAAGCAGTACATCCCCCCCCTTTCATATTTTGCATAAGCAATTTGCGGCCTCTGTGCTCCCTGCTACATAGCGCTCTCAAAAAGTTACAGGAAACGGAGCCAAAATGCATTTGAATTTTAGTAGAAAATTAGTTTTGTTCTGATTTTACCTGGATTATTTAATAAGTGAGGAATATTAACCCATGTTTTAATTATCTTCAACAAACCCCTCCCTCACACACATATCCTGATATCTAATCAATCATTAGCTTATGGACCCAGACTCCTCCAGAGAGAACCATAAATCCATATATCATTGCATGCTGGGTGCAGGATTTTGCATTTCATCTCCGATGTAGATGAAACTCATGTAAAATCACAGAGAGGCACGAAACCCCATATTGTTCTGTTGGAAGAGGTTCACAGGTTGTTTATTTCATCATTTGTGTTCAATGGGTTAGATTCACAGACTGTATTACTGACCCCCATAGAGACAGTCAAGGTGATAGGTATACATTTGTGGGCTATATTCATATTTGGTTAGCCTAGTATGTGAGGGTTTTTATAAACTCAAGGATTCTGATCTTTTTTAATAAAGTTAAGGTTAAAAAATGAATGATGGTGGGCAGTAGAATGAGAAACATCACAAAGCCAGGCACAGAGCAGGAGGGTGGGGAGGAAAGAAGAAAACTCAGATTTTCTATGTTTCTATTGCAGGTGTTTGACTCAGTTTATCTGTTGTCACTGTCACATCCTTCACAAAAAAAGGCTTTTGCCATTGTGACAAACCCAGGCAAGTGTGGCTGGGCACAGTACAGCAAGTAGGGTAATGGAAATGGCCATTACCAGCAAACTAGAAACAAAAAATGTTAAAAGCCAGAAGGAGATTTAGGTGTTTATTAAATTCTATTGGAGGATATGGCTGCTTCAGCACCCAGGAGTGACATCCAGGGAAAAACTCTTCTGGAGGCACGGAGTCAGGGCCAACACCAGGACTTAGGATTTATCTGAGTGCATGGAAGCTAGTTTAACTACAAGAAAAACTGACTAAATACACAGTAATTGACAAAACTTCCCAGTGTAAAATCCACCATAAACTGAATGTCTGGTTGCAGGTAAAGGATTCTGCTTCCAGTTGTTTTCCCCATCCTTGCCAGTCCAGGAAGACAGCCCTGTGTTTGGATACCAAAGGTCCTTCCTGAATAGATAAACTCTTCTCAGTCATACTAGGTCCTCTTCTATGTATTAATGAGAGGGAAGTGCCAGATCCCCAATGATGCACATCTCACATTATACTCAGGCCTGCAGCTACAGCCTGCGACATCACACTCATCCTCAGCTCATTGGGAACCTCCAACAAACCCACTGAGCTGCAGGGAGGATGGGTTGCCCTGCAGTGTCTCCTCCTGGGCATGAGGGCACAATGGAACAACTGCTCTGCAACCACCCAACTTCTCTGCTCCTCATTAGCTCAGTCACTATGGAGCAGCAATGAGAAGACAGAGCCTCATGCCCAGCCCCTGCTGCTGAACCCCTGCTGCTCCAGCCCCCCAATCAGCCTCCAGCCACCTGCGCTACCACCTCAGTCGGCCCTGTGCACCTTGCCCAGTATCCCCCTGCTGCCAAAGCCCCTACCCCGCTCACTTATCCCATCATTTTCCATGCACTGAATCAATCCCGGCCAGCATTTCTCACTGCCCCTTCTCCCACTCTGCTCACGTGTTACGGTACTTCTTGCCTCAGCACCCACCCCACTCACCTGCCCCAGGATGACCTCCTCTCATCCTACAACCTCAGTGTCCCAGAGCCCACCCCACCCACCTTCACTAGCATTCCCATCTACTGTAGTGCCCATCCCACCCCCTACCCCTTCACTGCCTTTTCCTCAATTCCACTCACCTACGCGAGTGCCTCCTGGGTGGCTCAGCATGCTTCCACCACCCATCTGCCCTAGCACCCACCTTAGGCACCTCACTACTGCACCCACTTACCCAGACTCCCCCATCAAACCTCCAGTCTTTCAGCTGCCTCACACCCTCTCCCCACCTGCCCAGCATGGAGCTCAACTACCTGGCTCTGGGCAGCATAAGGGCATGGGTCACTTGCCGTTTTAAACTAGTGTAAATGGGGCAGGGAATTCGGGAGAAGAAGAGGGGAGCAGGTGCAGACTCTGACTGGGAGGTGCTTACCCTAAGTGGCTCCTGGCCAGCAGTCCAGCGGGAACCTCAGGCTGGCTCGTTCCCTGCCTGCCACGACTGCACGCCACTCAAAGCATCCGGCTGCTGGGGCCAGCATTGCATCTCTCCACCTCATGCCCTTTTTGGGAGTGGGGGGACTTTGCATGTTGCATATGCCCTCAAGCACATCCCAGGCAGCTTCTGTTGGTTGGAAATCGGCCAATGGGAGCTGCGAGGATTGTGCTGGAAGCAGGGACAGTGCACAGACCCTCCCCCCATCAGGCACAAGTAGTAGAGATGCGCATTGCCCCAGCAGTTGGCTGCTTTGAGCACCATGCAGAAGCACTACAAGCAGGGAGCCTGCCTGATCGTCCCGATGAGCTGCAGATTTGGCCAACGGGCTGTATTTTGCCTGAACCCTGGCTTAAATGATCACATGTTACTTTTCCACAGTTGCCAGTAGAGGGAACATTTAGAGCACAGGAGCACAAGAACATTTAGAGCACAGGTTCCCTGCTCTCAGAGCAGCAAGTGTTGTAACGTGCCAGTGTGAACCAGGCTACAGCTATTAGCTACTCCCCTCACAGAGGTGGCTTACATAGAGCAATGGGAGAGCTCTCTCCCAGATCTGGTGCCATGGCCACACTTTCAGGTTAAAGCACTGCTTGCAGCTGCACTTTAAAATGTTAAGTGTAGACAAAGCCTCACTCCAAAGCATGAGTGTGCTAGAACGTCTCAATAACAGTTATACAAAGGTTTTTAACATGAGCACTATAATGTATTTTCCCCCTAATCTCATTCTTGGAAATAGCTGGAATGTTTTTGCTGAAACTTTCGAACAACATTCAGCCTGAGGCAGATACCCAGCATGAAAAATTTCAGCCTGAATGGTTAGTTTGGCTAATTGATAAACAACTGAAAACAAGACATAATGGGAACTATTGGCAACCTTAGCTCTAGTCTAAGCAATGCTAGCAGCTTTGCCTATAATTGTCGTATTAACTGACAAATATTTTTAATGAAATTATAAGAAGAAAGAGCAGATATAAAGAGACCATCCTGGCTTAACCAATGATCTGAAATCTTCAATGATCTGAAACTCAAAAAAGGATCCCACAAAAATGAAAACTAGATCAAATTACACAGGATTAATGTATACTAATAACACAAGTACATAGGGGAAAATTAGAAAGGCCAAGGCACAAAATGAGCTCAATCTAGCTAAAGACATAAAGTGTAATAAGAAAACATTCTCCAAATACATTAAAAGCAAGAGGAAAACCAAGGACAAGGGGTAGGCCTGTTACTTGGGGGAGGGGTGGGGGAGAGAGAGACAAATAACAGACTATGTACAAATGGCAGAAAGGCTAAATTATTTTTTTGCTTTAGTTTTCAACAAAATGTTTAGGTAGCAACATAGTGAATGCCACAAAAAACAATGTAGGAGCAGGGGCTAAAATAGGGAAAGAACAAGTTAAAATTACTCAGACAAGTTAGATGTCTTCAAGTCACCAGGGCCTGATGAAATACATCTTAGAATTCTCAAGGAGCTGATAGAGGAGATATCTGTATCATTAGCAATTATCTTCACAGAGTCATGGAAGACAGGTGAGATTCCAGAGGATTGGAAAAGGACAGTAAGGATTGGAAAAGGAAGTAAGGACAACCCAGGGAATTACAGACCAGACAGCTTAATTTCATTACCCAGAAAGATAATGGAGCAAATAATTAAGCAATCAATTTGCAGACACCAGGAAGATAAGTAACTGTCAGCATGGATTTGTCAAGAACAAATCATGTCAAACCAACCTAATAGCTTTCTTTGATAGAATAACAAGTCTTGTGGATGGGAGAAAGCTGTAGGTGTGGTATATCTTGATTTTAGTAAGGCTTTCGATACTGTCTCACATTACCATCTCATAAACAAAATAGGGAAGTACAATCTAGATGGAGCTCTTATAAAGTGGGTATATAAGTGGTTAAAAAATTGCTCCAGAGAGTAGTTATCATGGTTCACAGTCAAGTGGAAGGACATATCAAGTAGGGTCCCATAGGGAACAGTTCTGGGTCCAGTTCTATTCAATATCTTCACCAGTGATTTAGATCATGACAGAGAGAGTACACTTTTATAGTTTGTAGATGATACCATGCTGGGAGTGGTTGCAAGTGCTCTGGAAGATAGGATGAAAATTCAGAAATGATCTGGAGTCTGGACAAACTGGAGAAATGATCTAAAGTAAATAAGATGAAATTCAATAAGGACAAATACAAAATACTTCACTTAAGAAGGAACAATCAATTGCATGCATAAATATGAAAAAAATTACTACCCAGAAAGGAGTACTTCAGAAAGGGATCTGAGGGTGATAGTGGGTCACAAGCTAAATATGAATCAATAGTGTAAAACTGTTGCAAAACAAAAAACATAAATATCACTCTGGGACATTAGTAATTCTCCCAATCTCCTCTGCGCAGATTAGGTCTCAGCTGAAATAGTGTGTCCAGTTCTTGGTGTCATATTTCAGGAAAGATGTGGACAAATCGATAAAGGCCAGAGAAGAGCAACAGTGATTAAAAATCTAGAAAATATGATCTATGAGAAAAGACTGAAAAAATGTTTTAATTTGTAAAAGAGAAGACTGAGGGGGGACATAACAGTCCTCGAGTACATACCGCATTGTTCCGAGGAGGGAGAAAAAATGTTATCCTTAACCTTTAAGGCTAGGACAAGAAGCTATGGTCTTAAACCGAAGCAAGGGTAGTTTAGGTTGGACATTAGGAACATTTTCTTTATAGTCAAAATGGTTAATTGTCTAGAGATGTTATGGAATTTTCATCCTTGGAGATATTTAAAAGCAGGTCAGACAAACACCTGTCAGGCATGGTCTAGATCAGTGTTTCTGAAAGTGTGCCACAAAATCACTTTGAGAAACACATTAACTGGCCGCCCTGGTTTGTTTATTTACTGGCACTGTGGCCACAGAGCCTCGTGGCTCCCATTGGCTCCATTTCATCTTCTGCAGCCAAGGGGAGCCATGGGAAGTGGAGGCTCTGTGGCCGCAGCGCCAGTAAATAAACAAACCAGGGCAGCCAGCTAATGTGTTTCTTGAAGTGATTTCACGGCACACATTCAGAAACACTGATCTAGACCATGCCTGACAGGTGTTTGTCTGACCTGCTTTTAAAATCTCCAAGGATGAAAATTCCATAACATCTCTAGACAATTAACCATTTTGACTATAAAGAAAATGTTCCTAATGTCCAACCGAAACTACCCTTGCTTCAGTTAAGACCATAGCTTAGTCCTGCCATGAGTGCAGGGAACTGCACTAAAAGACCTCTTGAGGCCCTTTCCAGTCATATTGTTCTATGATATTTTAAGATATAATTATGCACAAGGTGACTGGACTGTGCATATTTGAGATTTTGACCTTTACTATGTTTTTCTGACTGCTTGATTTCTCAACAGTAATGTTTCATTCATGCTTTAGTTTTACAAAAAAAAGCAGCATAATTTTTATAAATGCTAATGGAGCTTCTTAATGCCATGGTCTAAAATTATTTGTTTGGATGCCTCTTGAATGCTAATATCTTTAGCTGAGGCCTCTGAAACTCATCTGCCCCTGAGTATAGACTGGACCCCCCCAACCTCCCTGGACAAAGTTCTTTTGAATACCCAATAAATATTTTACACAATATCTGTTACCTTGTATATTAAAGTGCTTAGCATTTTAGACCCATTTAACACTTATACCACTAAAATACTTGGTACTAGCTAAATTTCTACCTATTAAGATGAATTGATGCTGATATTTGATTAAGTAGCTTTCCTATTTCATTCTCATTAGGCTAAATCATTTTCCAGGGAAACAATCTCCATTCAGCAAGTCTCCATTAAGTAGAATACATTCATATACTGGTGTAGTATCTTTCTGTATCACCTTATAAATTGCAAGCAAGGGGACAGGAAATTCTATGATTTTCTACTCAGACCTTCTTTTAAATCAGGGTGTGTGGGAGGGGCCTGTTTCTACCATATATGGAACAGAAATGAGGTGCAGAGCTCTAAACTCAGGGATAACAGATCTTGGAATAATTTTCAGTGACAAAGAGAATCCAAGCAGAAACACAGCACTGGTGCCCATGCTTTCCCAACCTCTTGGAGCTGTGCCGTTATGACATGGTTGCTGAATGCTCAGTCAACACCCAATTCCTCAGGGGAACACTTCTGAGCAAGAATCACCAATGTAGATAATGATGAGTAGGTGAGTATTATGAAGATATTTAGCATGGCATTCTGGATTCAGTGCTATTTGCTGGAGCTATGCTGCCACTAATAGCGATACGCCCATCAACTAAATCACTGTGAACAATTAGGAAGAACTCTGTGTAGTTTGAAAGCTTGTCTGTTTCAACAACGGACATTAGTCCAGTAAAATTTTTACCATCCCCACCCACACTCTCATATGCATAATTAAATAAACTATTTTTTCCTTGGGGCCATATTTAATTGTTACTGCCTTCTCAACCAATATTTAAAACCCAAAACTTACACACACATGCTCCTTTATTTCCTTTAGTGGAGGTCACCTTGTTTTCTTGTTTTAAATAACATATATTTGATGTTCTCAGCACATTTAGCCTGAAAATTGAGCCTTTTAACCAGTCTGTGACATTATACAGTACTAGCTCTAAACTCCACACTGTGACAGTTCATCAAAACATGTCCATGCCCAGTTTTCTGCTTGGATATCATCATTCTGTGACCATGAAAGCATAAAACTGGATACTGTACGAGTAGTCAGTATCACTACAACTTGCCTAAACAAAAATAAAATAGCTTTTCATGCTTATTGATCTTGATTTTTTTTTTGCCATTTTTATGCTTCATCAACTATAATCACAGTCAGGATGTGTTTTGTAGAAGGAACTGAAGTTTCCCCTCTGAGTAGTTTAGACATTTCACATTTTAGCTGCTCCCACAAACATTTCTATTTTTTTTCTAAATGCAGTCCTTTCCAAGGACTTTTTTTTTAAAAAAAGGTTGATCTTTAAGTAATACATGTGATATTAGTTTTTCCGTTTTAAAATAATCACATTATTGCAGACATTTTAATAGCTGTAGAGGTTGCTATGTATTAACATGATTCATGGTCCTTGACAGCAGTGTCTCTGAAAATCCCACAGGAATGCAAAATACAAAACTCCACACACGTTCAAATTTTACTGCCTGCAGCTAAAAGAGGGGAAAAAAACCTTAAAACTGTTGAAACCCTTCAACTTTAAAAGCATTAATAGATGGTCCTGGGGGATTAAATCTAAATCTTAATGTGTAAAAATCAAGTTAATAACCACAGAGATTAATATGGTTGCATTTGATTATTGTGATAATGCAAACAATTAGTACAGCTAAAGTGAGATATATTAGCCTCCTACTTGCCCCACACATCTGCAAAGCATTGGAAATAGATGGAAATAAAACATTTTTCTGGGAGGCTTTTTTTTCTTTGTCTTATTTTCTCTGTAGCTGACTCACTTTTGAAATTATAATTTTCAGCATTTATTTTTGAGCTCTTTTTTTGTAAAATATCTATAAAATCAGCTGCCATAATCAGATATCATCAATTCTATATTGTCAGGAAACCATCTATACGTTGCTTACCTGTACTAATAATTAGATAAATTTTAATGATCAATTAAATTGTTAGGTATTTTTTAAAGATAGGAAAACCATGCATATGGACCAGCTTGACAAAAATATGGGCTTCTTCCTACTCCAGTTTAATTCAATGGGATTAATTCCAGACTTGAACGGGAGCAGAATTAGGCATCTAATCTATATTTTAGACAGAGTTGGAACTGCCATCTCTACGTCAGTCTGCCTGACATTCCTATTATAAAACCCTGTTCTCAGTTGCTTATAACTTGGATAAATTTTAACTGTTGGATTGAAAATTCATGAGCCCAATGTTTGTGTCAGGTTGATTTTTTTTCTGGAAAAAGTCCATCCATTTCCAAACTCTGAACTGAGGGAAGTGTTCTTTTTTTCTTGTTAAAAGTATTCTTGCAACCATTTAATTGAGAGAAGGGACACTGGGAACAGTACAGAATGAGGGCAAAAAGACTCAACTTGGATGAAGACACCAAAGGAGGGAAACTGGACTGCGTGATGGAGACCTGGAAGCTGACATGAGGACTGGTTGGGCAAGACAACTGGGGCAGGGTAAAGGATCCAGGGTTTGAAGACTTGGACCAGCTGGGCAAGGAGTTAGAAGAAGAGACTGAGATTCTGAGCCTGGTAGTGAGGATTGAGAGATGGGGCTGTGGAAGACTGTAATTTGGACAGGGAGCCCAGAGCAGGCAACTAGAACTTGCAAGATGAGGAGACTGGGACAGGGATTTTAGATCCAGGGAGCTGGAGGAAGATTGGGATGAGGAGCTGGCACTGAGGGGAGCTAAAGGACAGACTAAAGGGGTAAGGGCAAAACGGTCAGGCTTATGGGAAAGAGGTGCAGAAAGATCTGTGATCATTACATACTCCTTTCCTGAACCTGGCACAGAAATCAAGATTCTGGAATCTCACAATTCCTTTTTTGACAGCCAATGTGTGCGAAACCTGTTGGCAAAGCATATGTCTCATCCTCCCCGCCCCCCAAAAATATTTATTTACTTACAGGATGACATCTTTCTACTGTTATCAGTTACTTAGCTGAAGCAGCAGAGGTCTATATTCTGAATCAAATGTTACAACCATGCTGATAAGCCAGGTGGCTGGCAATATGATATCACATGGTAGAATTTCTGTTGTTTCACTTTGCTTTTTTAGGAAATTATACACAAAAACCATGTTGAAAGAGTGTTAAAGTTGCAAAGTCAAGCACTCAAAAGCTGGGAAATACCAAAATTGAGATTGCCTGTGCAATTTAATTCAGCCCACTTGTGTGCATGCATACATATCATATGTATGATACAGTCTGTAATTATATGATCACATTCTGTATTTTACAGCAGACTTTAACTTCATTTAGTACATAGGATGGGCCTTCTATAGGGATAAATCAAATTTGTGGAGGCTGTTTTCTATAGGACTTGATTGTTTGGCTACGGCTACACTGCTATTTTTTTGCGGAAGAGGATATGCAAATTGTGCTCTCAGTTGCATATCTTCCGATTCTTTTTGTGGAAGAGGTTTCGCCACTAAAAAGCCCCATGTAGACGGGGCCATTTGTCAGAAAAAAACCCTTTTTCACAAGATCCTGTAAACCTTGATTTTTGAGGAATAAGGGATCTTGCGAAAAAGGAGTTTTTTTCAACAAATGTCCCCGTCTACATGGGGCTTTTTAGCTGCAAAACCTCTTCCGCAAAAAGAATCGGAAGAAGATATGCAAATTAGAGCACAATTTGCATATCCTCTTCCACAAAAAAACGGCAGTATAGCCATAGCCTTTGATTGCTTGATTGAGGCAGAACATGGGAGTGAATGAAGCAGGAAAATGCAAAAAGAGGAAGAAAGGCTTCATGGTTAAGGCAGCTGAATGCTTCTCTGGAGAATAGGACTCTATCTCTGCCTCTGCAATGGAGTTCCAAAATGTGATTCTGTGCCAGCCACTTAAAACAAGCTTTTCATTGGTAGTCACTAAGGGTACATCTAAACTACAAGCCTCTTTCGAAAGAGGCTTTTTCGCAAGAGCTCTTTTGAAAGAGATCATCTAGACAGACACAAGACTTTTGAAAAAGTGATCTGCTTTTTCGAAAGAGAGCACCCAGGTAATCTGGACGTTCTCTTTCGAAAAAGCCCTGTTTGCGTTCAAGAACACCTTTTTTCGAAAGAGCTCTTTTGAAAAAAGGCGTTCTTCCTCATAAAAGTAGGTTTACCAATATAAAAAAAATGCTGCATTCTTTTTTTATTTAATTTTGAAAGAACATGACGGCAGTCTAGATGCAGGTGAAGTTTTTTCGAAAAAAGGATACTTTTTTTGAAAAAACGCCGTAGTCTAGACACACCCTAATTATGCTTTACTTATTTTCTGGGTGACCAGTTTGAGACCCAAGCATTAGATTTGCAGAAGTGCTGACCACTCACAGCTGCAGCTGAAGTCAACTGGAGCTCTGCTTCAATATATTAAAATGCTATAAAATATGAAGTACCCTAAAAAAAAATCAGGCGCTGATGGTTACTTTAGATCAGTGGTGGGCAACCCATGGTCCGAGGGCTGCAAGCAGCCCATTGAGGTTCTGTGTGTGGCCCACGAGACATTTTGTTTACCGTTGCCCATGCACAGAGTTGCCAGATTCTGTTAGTGTTCATCCATGTAGCTTTTTTCCTACCAATATTACAAAAGTGATATGCACTTAATGCAAGGGCATGTGAAGTGAGGTATATGCTGATTACATACAACGTTGTGAGAGTGATGCACTCCCTCTGCATCCAATCAAAGCAAGGCTATGGTTCAGTTGGAACACCCCTCAAATTCTAGGTATGCAAGCACAGTTAGCAAAACTACCCTATCCCTGGAGACCATTTTGGTTATGACAATCTTGTGGCCCTCTGAGATGAAGAGCCACTCATGAAGCCCACTCACTACCCTAGGTAGCCCCTCACTGCTTTAGCCTTTAACTTTTATGTGTCTCGGTTTCCCATCAATCAAACAGAGACACCATCTCTTCATCTCCTGGGGCACTGTGAAAATAGAGAGAGTACCACAGAAAAGCCTATGAGGGAAGTAATAATTATGTCTTCACAGCAAGGTTTGAATTGTGTGCAGTAAATAAGGCCCGGGTCCACACATGCTATTCAATGTGTTATTGCTGCTCATTCAGAAGATCCTATCCATTCTGCGCACTGAATGAGGCAGAGCTCATTGTATTGATCATGTAATTAAAATATTTAGCATAATGAATATGAACAAATGGGATGAATTAAGGTCTTAGAGCAGCCTTAATGGTGGCATTTCTAACTTTTGAGCACTTGATTTTGAATCTTAATAATTTTCTTCTGGTTTTATGATGTGTGATATTTATTTATATCACTGTTGTATCTGTGTGCCTCTTGAATAGTCAAAATAAAAATGTGCTAGATCATATTCCCCAAATGGGCCTCTTCCATACATGGAACATATATACATACTTCTGGAGGCCCTACAGAGGGCTCTCTGTGTCATCCAGGGTTCACACAAGTATGTGATTGGAGTTGGGATCCCCTGGGAAGGAAAGTGATTAGGCCAGGGCAGAGCCAGGGAGAACACACCCTGCCAGCACCAGAGAAGTTATTCAAAAAATGTTAATACAGTCCTAAGCTTTTCCATGGAACCTTGCCTTGGGGAACAATGGCCTTTCCTGCTGTGAACCAAACTCCACTCTCCTCTTCCTCCTGCCATGATGGGAGGGAATCTCAGGAAGGGAATCCTCACAGAGATTCCTTGTAAAATTTCACCTTGCACAGCTCATCTCTTGGAAGGGGACAAGTCAGTATGAAAAATATCAACTTGATGTGTTTGGAGGTGGTTTGTGTGTGTGTGTTGTCTGCATATATGCAATAACTGGATTTTACAGGGGATAGTTTGATACTTGGGCTGATGAAGTTGCATATTTTTAGACATACCTGCTAATTTTTGATAGCTAGAAATCTGTGCAGAAACACAAGAGATATCTTTACCTCAGCTGAAATACATTGGATTTGGAGAGCTCTTTTGAGGGTCAGATTGAAAAAAGTAACAGTAAACATATAAATATGGCAACTATGCATTTCTGTTATAGAGCATTTTACATGTGGGAGAATGCTCCATTGTCTTGCAAAAGTGAGAACTTTGGGATTGAAACTGATGACAGTAATTAAGATGATTTAAAAGAAAAGGCCCAGCTGTAGAAATGAATGAAAAAGAGAAGTTTTTCCAACATTTTACTGAATGATAGTGGAGATGTATACTAAAGAATGGAAGCTGACAGAAAAGAAACACAACCCTGAGAAAAAGAAGCAGGAAAGCAGGCATCTAAATCAGCATTTCAGAAGACCTGTGGGCAGAGTGTAGAGGAAGACAGAGAAAGCTTGAGCATGAAATACTTTTTACAGCTGGGCACCTTTTAAATTATTTTATTATTGCATATGCTATTTCAGTGGGGAAAACAGAAAAATTAAATTAAGATATAAAAAGTAAAGGGATAAGAGTTATAAAAAGAAAAGAAAAAAAGATGAAAAATTGGGAAAAGAATATGTTAGCACTTTATTTGGACCCCCTTCCAGCTACATTCTGCACTATATCCTATTAAAATCTTGCTTTTTGCATCTCACTGGAGCTCTCTCCTGCATCATTTGCTGGACAACCCCATTTTTTGAGCAAAGTTTGTGTAGATTTAGGAGAGTTCGCTATACAGACATAACAACAGTGGAATATTTGTTCACCATTTCTTAATAAAGCAACATAGATATAGGGCATTTTGGATGGGGGAGAAAGGAGAGAATTGATGTCAATGGCTCCAACTCCCTGAATCTGACAGCCTCTTGACAGTTACTAATATCAGCAGATTTAATATGTTTAGTCTAGGTGTAAGGAGTGTGTGCTGTATTTTTGATTTCCTGCTTCAGAAAAGCATTTTGGTTAGAAAACAAGTGAGGCATGCAATTTTTTCCCCCCATACAAATATCAGGAAATTATTACCTCTCTATCAAATTTACATGATATAATTGGTTATTTATATTGACTTGGAGATTCTTGTTTATTGGTTATTCTATTATTGCATGAACATGAGTAAACATATGTAATTACTTTTGAGGAATGTGCAGTCAGTAGGACCCAATCCTCACCTACCCTTTATGAACAGTGTCAGTTTCCAAAAATTTCACTTTGTTTTTCTGTCTCTTAACTACATTATCTTTATTCTCTGGGGTTCACGTGATTGCTTCAGTGTCTTCAAAAATCTTAAAAGTTCGTGCCTGCATTTTAAAGCCACTAAAAGAATGTATAGAACTAGAAGTAAAAGTTAACCATGA
The DNA here is from genome assembly GCA_032595735.1 of Pelochelys cantorii. Taxonomy (NCBI): domain Eukaryota; kingdom Metazoa; phylum Chordata; order Testudines; family Trionychidae; genus Pelochelys; species Pelochelys cantorii. The sequence continues at coordinate 78,512,425 of CM064327.1, forward strand.
CATTTTTCTCCACAAATTCTGCAAATAAGTTGTGTTAACTCTATCCATGTATCCCTCAAAACAAGAAAACATCAGATCAACACAATCCATTGCTCCACCTATAGTCAGTAGTTGTACAATTTGATACTTTTAATGGCTGTGGCCATTTTCTCATGTTTAATACTTTTGCATCTTGAGTAGTTTTGAATTTTCAAAGTCTTATTTTTCATCTGAGTGGTTCTCTTACTTTGCATTTTTTATTATTTGGGATGAACAAAAGGACAAAATGATTTTATGGCCAATGTGAGAGTACTTTTTAAATAAAAGGGCTTAAAATTAAGCCCCTGGTCCTGCAACAGAGGCAGGGAGGTGAATGATGTCAGGGCTCAGCACATATACTCACCTGCTTGTACCTCATTGAAGGGCTCTAAGGCTATGTCTACATTGCAGGCTTCTTGCACAAGAAGCTTTTTGGGGAAGAGATCTTCAGCAAAAACTTGCGCAAGAGCACGTCCACACTACAAAAGCACATCGCAAAAGCGATGCCCTTTTGCGCAAGAGAGCGTCCAGACTGCATGGATGCACTCTCGAAAGAAAGTTCTGATTGCTATTCACAAAATGGCCATCAGAGCACCTGTGCTTTTTTCGATTTGCTCTTTTTGCGCAAAAAAACCCTCTTCCCCGTCCACACACACCTTTTTGCGCAAGAGATCTTGCGCAAAAAGGAGTTATTCCTCGTAGAAAGAGGAATACCTACACTGCAAAACCCCCTCTGTTCTTTTGATTTACTGTAAATTTACTTGCACAAAAATGTGCTTGAGGTGTGGATGCTCTGTTTTTGCGCAAAAACCCTGTAGTGTAGACGTAGCCTAAATGAAAAAGATGTGAATTCAAATCTACATTTGTTGTTTCTTTTGCTGGGAGTGTGGAAGTAAAAGAGGATACTTTTTATAAAACTGCAAGTGCTTATTTGTGGTATTGTGTGACATGAATTAACTGCAAGCCTGTTTCTTTAACTGTTTACTTTATCTGACTCTTGATCCTGCATATCATTACTCACTGAATAACCTCCCTGGAAGCTAATAAGACTACTCATGTAAATAAGGTAGAATGATGCAAGTCAAGGATCAGGCTACTGAAGATATTTTCCAATTTCCTCAATAAAGTTTGTATTTTATACTTTAGTGCCCAACCCTCCTCCCATTGAAGGTAATGTCAAAAATCCCATTGATCTCAGTAAGCACAGGACTGGGGCATTATAAAATAAGATTTACAAATACATTTTTGTACATTCTTTACTAATCCAAAAATATGTTATTGAAATATATAATTGGCTTAAGCATCTTGACAAAGTAACATGGGTTACAAAAATCCAGTAAAATTGGTACTTTTTTTAAGTAAAGGAAAAGGTAAACTTTATACCAACAAGCTAACAACTCTGAATTTTAAAACAAAAGGGAATTTAAATTAATTATACCTTTTTTTTTAAACAACTCCTCAGAATATCTCCATTGTGGATATACTTCATGGGCTCAACTAAAAGATTGTATTGCTTTAAAACAGGGATACTAAAATCAAGCATGCCTGAAGGAGAATTTGTGAACACAATTATGTCTGCCAAATAGTTGCCAGGTCAGTGGGTGGTGTATGATGCACCCATCTTTCTAGGAGCAGTAGGATTTCCTGCTGTTTTTTTCAGTAGTGACCTAGAAGGAGGTTAATGATTCCAAAGAATGACTTTTCCCTTAGGGAAAATTTAATCTTCTGACCTTTTTCTCTATCTGTCCATTCCTTTTAAGTCACGGGCCCCCTTCATTTAGCTTACATCAAGCTGTTTTATTTTCTTCAAAAACATGGTTGAAGTGATTGCTTTTGCTTTCATTTAACCCTTGAACTGGATGCATTTCAAAACTAAAGCACTGCACAAAATATGGGATCACTTGCAAGCACTTCTTTCAAATCTCTATATTTGTCTTAAATGTGACTGCCAATCCTCAAAATCACTTTGACAACTGACTAACTTCAAAATGCAAGCCTTTAATGTATTCTTGCAATCATCTTAGAGATTTGCTTTAAAAAAATGACAGGAATAAAGCAGCGATTGGATTTTTTTGAATCTCATCGAAGAGCTGTTGGTACTAAAATGATACAAAAGGAAATTCTATTTAAAAAATATTAACAATGTCCAACAAGACCAAACTTTAAATTTGAGATCATGTAGAAATATCAGCATTTCACAGTTAAATTGCTGAAGCTTTTGGCTTTGTTTGAGCTATGCAGACATTAGTGAATCAAATTTAGTGTCAGACAATAATAAAATAAGATTATAATTACTTTATTATTCTCAAGAGTGTTGACTCTCCGGTGCAAGGAGTTCCTGAGTGTAAGTGAAAACAGAAACTGCCTTGTGCTTGAAGCTGTCAGCTTCCTTATACTGTGCGGGAGACATGGGCTTTGTCCGTATTGTATTACCCTGTATTATTGCCAACATAATGATACATGAATATCCCTTCATTTTCAGAATTATAATTAATGCTTGATTTTGACATTATGACAAACTAGTGCAGCTCCACAACAGAAACATCCAAATCTAGGAACAAAGGAATTGCCATATTGGAAAAGACCAGTGGTCCATCTAGTCTAGTATCTTTCTGTCTCTGATAGTAGCCAATGCCTGAGGCTTCAAATGAAGGCATAAACCCCCCATAATGCACCTAATTGCAATACTATGCCACAGAGGGAAATTTCTTTGCAACCCCAGCTGGTGATCAGCTTATGCCCTGAAGTATGAGGATTGATAGCCCTTATAATTTGTATTCCAGCTAGCATAGCTGCAGATGCTATACTTAATCAAATACATGTCTAATAGTTCTGTAAAGCTAAGTAAGGACTAAATACTGCTGTCTCGTGGGAAAAGACATGGAGGGAGAAAAACTGCTGAAAAATTTCTGGAGAACCTCATGGGGTTTCCAATACATTGTTCCCGCAGGGAAAAGCCGTTTACATTCTCACAGAGGAAGTTGGCAAATAGACTTCAAACCCTTCACTAGCCTTAAGGTTAGCAGGGTCTCCAACTCCAACCTTGACCATTGGATGCTCTTCCCTCTTTTTATGCCCTAACCCATCACTTCTCAGAGTGGAGTTTTGAAGGCAGAGTGGGAGTTAATGCTACCTATAGCAGCAATTACCTCCTACTTGGATTTCTGCCTGAAAATCCACCAGGCTTGGAGGAAACAGTGTTGCACAGAATAGCTGTTTTTTAGCTTTTCCCTGTTCAACTTGATATGTTCCTGAATATGCTAGCACCATGAGATGATTGTATGAAAGAACATCTGTCAGGGCTGGATTAACATTTTGTGGGCCTGGCACCAAACATATTAGTGGACTCCCATTGGGGACAAAGGAGCGTGGTGTGAATGTGTGTCTGTGGGGTGGAGGGGTTGCTCTGCAGAGCAAGGAGCCAGCAAGGGGCAATGGGACATGGCATGGCAGGAGCGGTCCCACTTTGCCCCGCCCAGCCCGGCGGCACACTTTGCAAAGCAGCAGTTGCCAGATGCATGGTGACCTGCCTGACCCTGTGCTGCCAGCATCCCCCCTCCCCTCGAGGGCAGCCCATGCCATGAAACAGCCCCCATGCTCAACACTCCCCTCCCCCACTTCCTATGACCAAAGCCCCCGACCCATTATGCCTTTTTATTCCCCTTCTTACAATGCACTGAAGGTTGGCAATTGTTGCCCAGAGTCTTCTGCCTCAGTAATATTCTGTAGCAGTGAATTCCAGAGCTTCACCTCTGGAATACTTGTAAAGAAATACTTGTCTTCATAGGATGTGTCTACACAGCACCGTAACTTGAAATAAGATATGCAATTTGAGCTACGCAAATTGCGTATCTTATTTCAATGATATTTCAAAATAGCTTCTTTCATCATTTGGCGATGTCTACAAAGCACCAAATTTAAAAATAAAGCACTATTCCAAAACGTCCCTTACTCCTCGTAGAATGAGGTTTACAGGGACATTGGAATAGCGAACCCAAAATAACAGGCTTGCTGTGAAGACACAGGATAGCTATTTTGGAATACTCTGGTATCCTGAAATAGCATTTCAGATAGACGTACCCATATTGTTCTCTTAAGTGTGTTCCCTGCTTTTGTATGTGTATAAAACAGAACAAGGTAGGCAGGAGTACCAGAATAGCTTGTCTATACTATCTGTAGTCTTACAGACCTATAACACTCCTCTTCCTCTTCTTTCTAAAGCTATGTCAACACTAAAAATTATGTCAACTTACGTCAGCATATAGCCACCACAGTTATTCAATCACTTATGTATGTGCAGACTTGGTTCCTTATGTTGGGCGGTGACATCCTCACTAGGAGCACTTGTATCAATTGCATTGTGGGATTGCTCCTGAAAGCCAGTAACAGGCAACATAAGCAATGCAGTGTCTACACTGACACTACATGTACTTTATTATATCAGTCATGACTCAAGGCTGCTCAGGGAAGTGGTGCTATTAAATCAGCAGACAGAGGCACCTATGTCAACTGGAGCCAAATTTAAGTGAAAGCGCTTTTGCAGTTAGGGTGTCGCAAAGCATCTTATGTCAACATAACCCAGTATAGTCTAGACATAAATGTTTTACTCATTTATAATTATACAAATCTCCTTCCCGTTTCTTTAATCATATTCAGTGCCCTTTGCTAGACATTTTCTATTTCTGCTATGTCTTTTTCTAAGTTTAAATTATTAAAACTTAACACTGTGTTCAAGATGAACACGTGCGTTCATTTCATATAATGGCATAATATTTTTAATACTATTCTCTTCTCTAAATGTATTCTGACATTCCATTTGGTTTAGTTTTGTGTTAGTTCTTTTTTTAAACCACTACGGCACACTGAAAAGAAATTTTAAAAACAACTAATAGTCCTGCAGCACTATAGGGATTATTCCCATGAAAGTTCTTGATACCATCTACTTTTTTGGTTAGTCTCGGTGGTGCTGCAGGACTATTCGTTGTTTTTTAAAATTTTTTCAGTTACAGACTAACACGGCTACCCCTCTGAAACTTTTGAAAAGAAATTTTCACTGAGTTCTCCAAAATGATGCCTATTTTTTCTTGCACTAATCAACAACCAGTATAGTTGAAATTGTTCTTTCCAGTGTGTACCACTTACTGCTTGTCTGTGTTTTTGTCACCCTTTTATCTTAGTTGAGCCTAGGAAGAATTGTGAGGAATTGCAGACCAACCTTACAAACTAAGATAACTAAGGGGTCTTGCTGTTTAAGTCAATGCAGTTTTCTTTGTGCACAAATCTGAGAGTAAAATTTGGCCATTGTATGGGGAACAAATGTTGCCATGTTATTACCCAGAACTTTTTCAACTTTGTTAATAAAAAGGCTGGAGATAACCATTTCAAATATTAATATTGATCACTAGGGCACTTCAGGGTTAACCTCTCTTTCTCTGCGATGAACTGGCCATTTATTACTATGTATTACTAATAGAAAAGCACGTGGTATAGTGGTCTGAACACAGCACAGAACCCATGAGCTCCTGAACAGAGATCCTCATTCTGACATGGATTCCCCTTGTGGCTATAAGAAGGTCACTTTAGCCTAAGGTTAATTAACCTACCTAATAGGGAAGTTAAGACAAGCATGTCTATAAAATGCTTTGAAAATGGGAAGTTCTAGGTGTTCTTATTTTTATTTCCCATGTCTTACCATTTTTCAAATCCATCACAAGATTTTACTTCTTGTTCTGTGGTAACCATTTTTCCTAAGAATCTCTTGTAAGGAATTTTATGCTAGGTTTTCTGAAAGATAAAATAAATCATATTCTTCAGTTCTGCTTTATCCAATACTTCATTAACTTTTTCAAATAATTCTTTTATTTAAATAATTAGAACAGACTTATTTATTTTTACAGAAACTTTGCAGGATTTCTCTAATATCTGTGTGCTTTATAATTCTATTTGTATTGATTCTCTGAATATTTTCCTGGTACTAAAATAAGACTCAACAGTCTAAAATTCCCAGGATCATCATTAATACCATTTTAAAAGATGGATATAATGTTGGCCACACTCCAGTCCTGTGGTACAGTAGCTGTTTTTAATGATAAATTACATATTTTTGTTAGCAACTCAGTTACATTGGTCTTTAGTTCCTTTAGAACTCTCTGATGAATACCATCTGGTCCTACTGATTGATTGCAATTTAATTTCTCAAGTTGTTACATCACCTTTTTTTTTATATTCCTATTTCTGATAGCGCCTCACTTTCAGTACCTAAAAGGAATAATCCATGGATAGGTATTTCAACTTCTTTTGTAAAGAAATTATTTAGTTGCTTCCTATTCTTTTTTAAGTGTCTAATGTAGATAACAGGAAAACAAAATACAAAAGCAAGCAGATTTTTTTCTTCTCTGTTTTAAAAGGACTTTCCTTTAAAAAATACCACAGATATCTCTGAGATCTTTAAGTGAGACAATATGATGGAATCCGACACCAAATATTTCAAGTTCTGTTGATATTTTCTATGAATTGTACCTTATGATTTTCAGCAAAAGATTAATAGTGGAATCCAGTGGAAGACTTGCCAACATGTTTGGCTTTTAGTGTTAAATGTCTGCTACAGCCATAGAGAAAAATAAAGATGTACTGGTATTTCTATTATATATAATACCAGAATTTAAGGGGAGAAAACTGAAAAGATGAAGATAAACTCCTGTAATAGAACATTTAGCTGATAAACAAGCAAACACAAAAATATTACCATACTGAAATGAAAATACAGCAAGAAGTGAAAGTCTGATCATTACTGTGACTTGTTAGCATACTATTCAACTCTATATATTTATCTATCCCCCAGCCAACCCACAGTCCTCCCACATGCTCACATACTTCTCACCATTGTCTGTTTTGTCTTCTAACTAATTTAGGCTTAGCAGGGACCTTGTCTTTGTATATGTCTGTACTGTTCCATGTTTGCCAGTGGTGCTATTTAAATTATAATAATTCAGTGTTTTAACAAATGCAAGTAAATAAGTTCAAATAAAAGGGTAACTATTAGTTTAAAACACCCTCAGGAAGTGTCCCAGAAAATGCAACCTTTTGAGCTACAACCAAACCAGCCAACTTTGTAGTGTCTTAAGGTCAGGTCTCCTATTTCACATGATTTCAGGGGCTTTAGATACATTCTATTCAGAAGTAAACCACACAGAAGTAAACTTTGTTCTCCAGTCCTACATGGAGGCATACCAATCAATATCAATGAACTTGTGACACAACATATCCTGAACCAGACTCAGAAACAACTTGGAAAACTCATTAAAGATAGGTGATGAGATTAAAATTTGGGGAAAAATAATGAAGATAGTTAACATGCAGTGAGAAAATTGAGCTTGTTTTTTTAACTGATCTGGACCTTCGGACTGCAATGGTGTCACCATGATTTGAAACCTATCAAAGGGATATATTCTTTGCAGATGGCATTTTAAATTGAGGATTTACTTAAACTGACATTGAATATTTCTTTTGGAATGTAGTTCTTCTGTGGTCATATTTCATTATCAGTATTTTTCAATTTAATTTTATTGTAGCAATGATGTATATTGTAAGAGTATCTGAGCAATTTAAGAATATATTTATTTATTGTTAATGAAAGTTATGGTGTAAGGTAGCTGCTGGGTTGCATCATAGCATTTTTTTTCTTGAGGTACCCTGTATTTCCCACTTGTATGTGACATTAGAATCAAGCAAGAGAAAGTGAGTGACATTTGACACTATCTAAATCATCCATCAATAACAAATGGAAGGTTTTATTTCAAGGATTTGGTCCTCTTATGTGTATGGGATTTTATTTTTGGAATATTATCCAGGTCATGTATGGATATTGCCTGAAGCTTATGAAAAGCTTTGTGATTTCCTCTTCTTTTCATTTTTGTGCATTTACAGAAATAGAATTAAATTTTGATGCAGCTGAATTTCTGACTTCTTGAACTGAACATAATTCCTAGAGAAGAGAAGGATATTTTCATACCAGGCAAATAATTAAATTAAGAGGGTTTTCTGTTTACTGCTTTTCTGGTCCTCCCCCATGCCCCCCAAACAAACAAACAAAAAAGCAAAAAAAAAAAAAAAAGAGTGTTTTATCATATTTACACAAAAATTCTTGCTTAACTGTCATGTATGGTCTGTGTGTTTGCATGCAGTTTAAAGAAAGAAAATCAGACCCTGTGTCCAAATTCAGGAGGTGATTTTCCTCAGTGTTTATATATTAAGCAACAAAGTCACAGGAACTATGTGGTACAATGGTTTAAAGCATTAAACTGAGGTCACCGTATATGAAATTGTGCCAGGGTCCTAATGTCACAAACCATGAAAGTATTTAACATAGCTGACATTCTCTGTCTGAAGATGCCACCAGTCACGATTTATTTGAATTTAACTTCTATGCCAGGCGATTACCAGTACAATTGTTTTAATTCTCTGAATAGTTAAATTAAACTGGAAGAGTTTTAAGAATCCAATTTACATTTTCTAGTGCTTATTGGCTCTGATACGTCAAAGTAAAAAATAATATGTTTGTTTGTAAGATGTTGTGATATTGTGTTGTTTCAGTGACAGTCACACATGTTCTGGAAAGAACATAATATAAAAGATGGATGTTTCCAGCTTTTGGAGAAACATTTAGGCTGCTCATGTCAAAGGGAGAAAGAGAGAGCGGACAATATAAGATGCATGTTACTAATTGCCGACAGAAGGAAAAACAAGTAATTGTAAGCAAATAAATATAAAATGAACTAGCAGAGTTATCTGGTGTTACCTGGGTTCTTCAGGGCAGGAGGCTGGCTGTGTGTGGGTGTGTGTGCAAGACTCAGAGCAGGGCCTTGGGGATGTAGGAGGGTTTGCAGGAGGTTGGGGGATGAGAGTGAGGATTGAGGGGTGAGGAGGAGCTTAGGGCTGCGGTTCTATCTGGCATGGGCCTTTTCTCTCCTGCAGCATCCCATGACCACCGGGGCATTCCCCCCCCCAACCCACTCCTGACCACCAGGAGCCTTTTTCACACACACACACCCCCCATCCCAAGTGCTGCAGCCAAGGGACGGGAAAGGGGTTGGGGCAGGGGGCTACTTACTCAGTGTGCTTGCAGGCAAAACAGTGGCATCCCAGCCCTGCTGGTCACTCTCTTGGTGGTAGAGCTGCCCCCAGTAGACACTCTTCATATAGCTCTCCCCTGCTGGCTCACTGCCCCCCAGTCACCATTCTCATATCATGTCCCTCTGAAAAGCAGCCCCTCCCTTTGCACGTTAGGGTATGTCTACACTGCAGTCCTCTTTCGAGAGAGGAATGCAAATGCAGCTGAGTGAAATTGCAAATGAGGCGCGGATTTGAATTTCCCATGCTTCATTTGCATAATGGCATCCAGGCGCTTTTTTCGAAATACCCTAGATGGGATTATTTTGAGAAAAAAACCCTTCTTTTGAAATAACCCTTAAACCTCATTTTTTAAGGAGTAAGGGTTATTTCGAAAGAAGGGGTTTTTTTTTTCGAAATAACCCCATCTAGACTGCATTTGTTCTTTTGAAATAGGGTATTTTGAAAAAGCGCCTGGACGCCATTATGCAAATGAAGCATGAGAAATTCAAATCCACGCTTCATTTGCAACTGTGCTCGGCTGCATTTGCATTCCTCTCTCGAAAGAGGAATGCAATGTAGACATACCCTTATTGAAAACAGTCATTTTCGCAGGGCTTCTGATTGTCCTAGCGGAACCAAACCCTGAGTTTGCTTTAAGTTAGGAGACGAGGAAGCTGCATACCAAATTTGGTGGCCCTATAGCTCTTACTGTTTAGGAAGAGTTCTTAAACAAATGGACTCACAGACAGATACACTCTAAAACATATATATATGGACTCACAGACAGATACACGCTAAAACATCTCAGCAGAACCACCCCAGCTGACATGCAGAAAACTGAAACAAAAATGGAAATATCCACTGAATGGAAAATAACATTTAAGAAATGTAGCATGTCTTTTTTCTCTGGTCAAAAAGTTTGCTTTCATTCATACGAAGTATAGGTG
>CM064327.1:78527500-78687500 GCA_032595735.1 Pelochelys cantorii
GCTCCCCCTCAAACCCCCCCCCCCCGCCAGCTAATTAAAATCTACTCAAGTGTGACCCTAGGTAATAACCTAAGCATGGCAAAGAAAACAAACCTCTCCTGCCCACCATTTCTCATGTCGATGGTGTCCTAAGATCAGGTTCAACATATGGCTGTGTTTTAAAGTAACGGGCTAGCCAGGGACTACAGACATTTCATGGAATGGGAGTTGATTGTAAGAGTGTGTTTTTTTTTAAACAAAGTTGCAGACTCTCCCCCTCCCCCCTCCCAGGTCCAGTTTCTTTTGGTCTCAGTTGGAGAAGGAAGTTTTTTTTGTTGTTTTTTTTTTTTTAAGCTGGGGGTGGGATTTGCAGGGAGGTGGAGGAGGAGGAGGAGGAGGAGGGCCCGAATTGAAGTTATTGATCTGGAGGCTGGAGTTGCAGGAGCTGGAGCTGTGATGGAATGTGGGAGTGTGGCAATCACGTGAAATCCCCCCCCCCCCTTGCTGGCCTGCTGGGGAGGGGGGTGCCATGGGAGAGCTCGTGTTCAGGGGGTGAGCACTGGGGGAGGGGAGGAAGAGAAACACCCTGTGGAGGGAGCCGCCAGGAGCGCGCCCCCCCCCCCACCCGCTAACCTCCTCCCCTCCGGCGGAGCGAGGCGCGGAGGCCCGGGAGGAGGAGGACAAAGGGCGGCTTGTGAGAATGTGGCGGGGCCCGGGAGCGTCCCGGGGAGAATCAGTCTGCGCCGCCCCCACTCCTCCAGCGCCTGCCCCCATCGACTGCTGCGGCCTCCTCAGTTCCTGGGCTGGCCCCACACGGCTGCCTCCTGCCCTGCGCTGCTCCCCAGCCGGGCCCAAGAAAGCGCCGCCCGCAGCATCCTCAGCAGCCTCCCCCCCCCCCCCCGCCTCCCCAAGTTTGTGGCTTTTCTTGCGCCACTAAGCCCAGTGTCCGGGCTGGCTACAGACAGGGCGGCGAGCTCCCGTGGTGGTGTGGATACGTTGGTCCCACCCAAATACCGCTTTCCTCTTGGGAAGGGGGGGCTCTGTAATCGACACTTGCCTGCCCCTTGCTCCGGAGCTGTTGTGAAGCGAAGTCAAACACATGCTGCTCCAGCCCATAATGGATCAGACATGGAGGGGGTGGGGGCGAAGGAAGAAGGCCTGGCATAGCAAAGAGCTGGTAACTCTTGGAAGCCTGGAAGATCGTGTAGCTATGAATACAGACCCTGGAAAAAGCTTGGGGTTGGGGGGAGAGGGATGTTTCCTGGTGTAAAACGAACCGTTTTCTCAGCTACTCTGGTGTAAATCAGGAATTAAGTGAATCGAAGTCAGCACAGTTATGCAGTTCTCATTGCAGCAGGATCAGCTTCTAGGAATATGTACAGCAGTACCTATTAGAAATAGCATTCCATTTGCTTAAAACAAAACTCCCGAAGTCCCCCTTCCAAAGTCTTTTTGTTAATTTCAGCCGCCTTTGGATCAGGCTCTTAATTTTTTTGTTACCTCCAAATATTTCAAAAAGGGATAAAGAGTGTCTTCTGTTTACTGCCTTGCATTCTTTTGCAGTCATTTTCATTTACTGAAGTTTGTACAGTACAGAAGTGCTTTTTTCATCAGTGACTGAAGAACAAACGTGGTGCTCTTCACTTATCTCTTTAAATGAATTGACAGTGAAAGTTTTGTCAGTTGTGCATAGGTTTTGTTTTGAACTCCCCTAACGAGGGTTTATTTACACGTGCCTATGACTTTTATGCCTAATAGAGAGGGCTATCAATTGGCCATATTTATGAGAAATTAGAAAAGTTGAAGCGAACAAATAAAGAGAGAGACTTACAAATCTGCTAATGAAAAATCATGCAAAATTAATGGGTAAATGGTGCAAATTGTTCTGTCAGAATAGGGCCATGTTTTCCTCCTACTAATTTATATATGTGTGCTACTCACATACGTTACAAAATGAAAACACTTTTTCCAAGTGTCTTTCTGTAAATAATACTTAAATTAGCTCAAAAATTTAGCTTCCATTTTATGTGTAGGTATGAATATAATCTGCTTTTTATACTAGTAGCCTAAGATTTGCTAAAATGAGCAAATAGCAAAATCCTAGATTTCAGATGGAGTGGCTTGGATTTTAGTGACAGTATACTATACACTTAAGAAACTGTTAAATATTTAACCCAGACAGCAAAGAAATGTGTAACATGCCATATTCATTATTTCTCTAGTTTAAAAAATACAAATAGTAAATCAATCATCACATGTGTAATTACTGCAGTGGTAATTATCCTTGAAAAGCAGATTATCATTCTTGGTGGCCTTTGTTCAAATATCTGACTTTTTTCATTTCCCCATTTGATTTTTCTTGAATGGTGTCCATTTTTGAATGGATTAGTAATCTTCTGAGCTGAGGACAGGATTTCTAGGTGGGCTAGCAGCATGAATCAGCTGCGAAGTTTAAAGGTTCTTTGGACACAGCATTTTCAATAAATGCTATAAAATATTTCCTCTTAATGTTTAATGAGGAAACAATTGCTATGAGTAACATTACAAGTGTGTTGCAGGAATTTCAACAGAAACTTAAATGCAACATTGATTTGTATTTTTTTAATGACTATTAGTTTGATTATTAGGAGATAAGCAAGATATTTATTTTACAAGTAAACAGTTTCCCCAAACTATTTCTCATCTAAATTAAACTATTGTTACATCTGTGTAAATCAGCTCTTTAAATTCATGAGTACTGTTGCCATATCTAAACAAAACATGGGATACACAGTAAATTTGCAGTTTTGCCATGTACTTAGTAACTTTTTTTCTGATGGAAAAAGGGTTTAAAAGATATTTCTGATATGTCTGTCACTTTTGATATCATAATTTGAAACTTGTATCTTAGGGGAATAGTGACACAGATGGGTAAATACATTAAAAACAAAATGACAGTTGAATTTTGGGAAGTTTTATGTTGAATGAATTAAAGTAATGTTCATTAGAAATAGTGAGTGTTAAGAACTCACTGATGACTAAATGTCTTTTTTTTTTTTTTTTGAAAATACATTTGTGAATTAGCTCTCTTTTGCTTACTCCCCCACCCCTTTGGTTTGCTGGTAACTATAGTCTAATTATCCGAGTAATTCTCACTGTCAGGTACTAGCTTTTGACATAAATGAGGAACAAGGCAGGGCATACAATAGCTATACTCCCAACTTTTTAAGAACAATAAAAACATTTACCAAAGCACAAAGAAGGCTATCATTTGTGACAGGCTGTATACCATGCACTTTAGGGATATGCAAAAACATGCTTGGGCATAGATGAGCAAATATTCTCCATCCAGAGACATTTAAATAAGATATTTAATTTGAATATCTTAACTGACTTTATCTACAAAAAGAAACTGCAAGGCTGTATACTAAGAATCAGTTGCATCAAACTTATCAGTCTTGACTTATTTTTCATTTTGCCAGTTTATCTCTTTTATTGTGAATTTTCTGAAAGGGAGCCTTACTGTATGTGTTTTCTGTGATCAAAACAGTCCTAGACACACAAGAAAAGGGAGGGGAGGTAGTAGAGGTCAGCAATATGTAAGTGTGAAAGCCACAAAAGAAGCCAAGTTGCAAAAGAGAAGATGTTGTGGAGACAGATCATTTATATTCCTTTTTAAACTCAGGATGCTTGAGGGCCAGAATTGCCCTAAATGTATTCAGAAATGTACTTGGGACCCTCTGACCTGAGGAGGCAAGGGAAGAAAGAGTGATTCAGTTGTGTCTTATTTAAGTTGGCCTTTTAAATGGCTAACCCTTTTGTACCTTGGCACACTGTGTAAGATATCACACTTAGGTTACTGACCCCTTTTCTTTCACTTGTGGGTTTTTGTTTTTTTGTTCTTATTAAAGTTTTTTGATAAAAAATGATTTGTGTAGAACTGTATGCATGAAAATTTAGTCATCCATGTCATCTGTGAAGAAAAATTAGAGAAATTGAATGAAAAGGTAGTCTTAATGTATCTTTAAATCCCATCCTTCTCAACCAAAAGTCAGGTAATACCCATTAGGCTAAAGTCATCTGTGAAAAATCACTAGAAATTGTAGGTGTTAAATAAGTCACCACAGGGAGTTGGTATAGTCCCACAAATTTAATAGAAACGTTGAACTCTCAGGACTTATTTAAGCATTTTTATTTTTCTTTGTCACTTCAGAATGAATTTCCTTGTACTGTTATTTAGTAACCTGCTTTTATAATTCTATGGCTTAATTTATTAAATGTTTAGTTCCTAGAAAGAAGGAAAATGTGCTCACTGAACTATATATGTTTAATCTGCCTAAAATAGGCACATATCTTGAAATGATACCAGGGGCAATGCCCTGCATTTTTTAGAGTTATGCCCTCTTTTAAGAAAACAAAGGTGCTCTTTCAATCTTGTTTGTATTTGCATCTGCAACTTCTGCAAAGTTGGTAGTGGGTAAAGTTGATCAATTTTATCTCCCCTATCCCGTATTTATGTATGTATTTAATGTGACTAGGTCTCTATAATCAATATGAAACAACGATAAGTTTCTTGCATACAAGGTACAGATGCTATACTATACTGGTATTTAAGGTACAGGGGTAATGGATTATTGTAACAAAAGGAAGCTATCTTAGGAACAATATTTAAGAAATAATTTAACATTCAAATCCCCATCACACAGTAGCACTTCTATTAATTTCTCTACTAGATGAATGTTTATCACCCCCACACTGCCCAACCTCTAAATTACATGGGCTGGATGTTAGTCATTAGATTGTCTGCAGATTAGACTATAATCAATCTATCATAAACAAAAACAGCAATTACTATTGGCATGATCTCTTTTAAACTCAAAATGAAGTTCCAGCACTGATAGTCTGAAGAACGTTTTCTGAAAGGCCTGGTTTCAGGATTTCAAGAGGTTCTTTCATAATCATCTTATAGGGAGGGAGCAAACATTCATAAGATTCCACTTGTTTTGATGCATAAGTGGGTTGTTGGCTTTTATTTGGCTACCCAAAAGGGCAAAAATTAGATATTGAACACAAAAGCATACATAAAAAATCAAATTACAAAGGGATTTAATATGACAATCTTACAGTGTTATAGTTTTGGCTACTTATAGCTATGCTTTTATTTTTGGCTTGCCACACTCACCATTCCCATGTTCCTATTAAAATATTCCCCCTCCCCATCTTCAGTAATTCTCATTGACATAGCTATTGTTTATGAGTGAATTTATCAACTTTGATATCAAGTTGCTTTTTTGGGACCAATGCAAGTCAAATTGATCATTTCTCTCCATTTCTCAAGAGCCGGGGGTCTTTGTATCTTGGAAACCTTCTATCTGTAAATACTGTAGTTTGAACTGAACTGTTAGTTGCTATGAGGCTGAAATCTTGAGATAAAGATGCCTTAAAAGGACTAGAAATCTAGAAGTATGGCTTCGCTTTTCTAGTTGCAGTTGACTCTTGCAACAAGAGAACTTCTTAATATGGAGACATGTAGGATAAGATGTTCCACCAAGACTAAGATTTCTTTAAAAGGCTTTAATTCATTCAGTGTAACTGGTTTAATGGTTTTAATTTCTTTGTTATGAAATGCATGCTCAGTATTGTAGTCTCGTACATTTTTGGGGGAAAACCCCTTTCTTTCTATCTCTTTTAGTTAATTATTTGTAAATTAGAATAGGACTTAAACCCTCTCCATCCCCAAACTTGTTAGAAATCTTCTGGATTAAATGTTTTTGTTTGAAATTTGAAACAGTGAATGTGGTAAGAATATTGATACCTCAAGGAAAAAACCCTAAACATTTTGTCTGATATGTATTTGGAGTTTTGCACAGGCCCTTGTGGTACAGGCAAAAGACAGTATTAGTCCTCCTGGGAATGGGGCAAATGCAACTTCCTTCTCCTATTTCAATTAAATCAAAATTGTAGTCAAATATATATAATTTTTTCCCCTGTGGGGACAACATTTTCCTCTAACTGAAATTGTGTATGATTGATCTATTGGACTATGGAAAGGTGCTTGTATGGTTTTAAAAGTATTGTGCAGTGCTTTTACTACAAAGCAATTGAAATATAAGCATTAAAGTTGTTCAGTTGCTCTCTTTATAACAGTCAGATAGTGTAAGGGAAGCTTTTAAATAATTCTAAATCATTATGTAACACTTGGCATAGAAGTCTGACAGAAGATGAATCTTTGAAATCAGAGTTCAGTAGTCGGTTTTGTTTTTGTTTAATTTTAGGCAACTTGAGTTCTTAGCATGCATCACATTCACTTCAAGTATGAGTAATTATGCTAGTTTAGCAATTATTAGAGATGAAAGAAATTCTGTTATATATGAATCCTCCTAAACTTCAGTAGCTTTAGTTTTAGCCAGGATAATGATCAAGCAGTAGTTAGCCATATGCCTGGGGACTATGCTATAGCAAAAGAAGATTGGGCTGATCTTGGGGGGATCTTTATTACAGCACATTACAATCAGCATTTTCATTCAGTCCACCTACTTTTGTGGGTTTATAGTTTGGTCACAAAAATTCTACTTTCAGTTATTTTGTAGCATATGTGTGTAAGATGCTGTTAGTACCCTCACCAAAATAATTTTAAAATCAGGAATATTTTCCTCCAATATTACGGTACTAGTTAAAATTGTACAAACTCTTTTTAACTGAAAAAGTTGTTTTTGTTTACATTCCTTTACTGTTTCTGAAGACTTTCTTTTCCTCCAGAATGCTGAAGTTTTCCAGGGTTTAATTTATTATGTGTCCTGTGTTCTTCTTGGATGTGTACAGCATTTATTTTAAATGGAAAGATACTGTAGGTCAGGGATGGGGAACCTAAGGCCTGGAGGCCAGATGTGGCCCTCAGCTTGCCTGGATCCGGCCCCCGAGGTTCAGGACTCCTCCTCAACATTGGGGAGCCTGTGCTGGCACTTCAGGCCCTCCGTTGTTCTCCCATTGGGTGGGAGCACACAAAATCTACTAGCCTGGGCCTTCCCCTCCCTCTTCCCCAGGCTCTGGTGTGCAAGGAGAATGGGGGGGGATCAGTGAAGATTTGTTGTTTTGTTTTGTTTGCTTCTCACTTGTGTGTGGCCCCTGACTGATTTTTCTGTGAGTCAGCGGCCCCCAACCCAAAAAAGGTTCCCCACCCCTGCTGTAGATTAAAGAACGCCTACTGTACATGCTGCGGAGTAGGTTTTTGTTCATACACTTGAAATTATTTTACGATGTATACGATAAATACAGTAGTCTTGTCAGCTATTTAGGTTTTAAAAACGCCCTGAATACTGCATCACTGATATTTAATGGCAGTTATTTCCCTACCACCACCATTATTGACTTCAATGGGAACAGGAGAGCGGGCTTACTATTTGCATTAGTAATTCATCTGAAATAATTCAATTTTAATGAGTCTAGTATCTTTCACCCTCCTCCGTTTTCTAAATCTCTTAAATGCTACAATATATTGAATTTGATATGCCTTGACAGGATTTAACAAAAAAAAAAATCCCTTCCTTTTAAAATATTTCTTTTTGCACATCAGGTTAGGCCCTGGTCTACACTAGGGAGTTATTTCGAAATAACTTCCGTTATTTCAAAATAGTAAGCAGAGCGTCCACACTACCAAGCCTGTTATTTTGAGATAACCAACTGGTTATTTTGAGATAACTCTGGCTTTCCATGAGGAATAATGCTTATTTCGAAATAGCTATTTCAAAATAGCAGTAGTGTGGATGCTCCACTGCCACTATTTCAAAATAACTACTCCCCAGAGTCATTCAAAGTAATTACTCCCCAGTGCTTCCTGGGGCTATAAGTCGAGGTAGTGCGTCCACATTAAGGGAGCCTGCCTTGGACTAATTTCGAGGCTTCTGTGCAGGGTGGACACACTATTTTGAAATAGTTATTTCAGAAGTTATTATTTCAAAATAAGTTATTGGTAACATTAGACTATATATTGGTCAACAAAACATGTTGTGGCTCTGAAGGTACAGGAGGTCACCGACTTGCGACCACCTGAGTTCTGACCCCCCGCACTTACAACCATTTTTGTAAGTGCGGAAGGGGCTGAAAACCCCCGACTTACGTCCTCGGCGCACATTTACGACAGCGCATGGTGCCTATCGTAAATGAGGGTTCGAGTTACAACGCCCCCGACTTGTGACGCTTCCCCCGGAACCAATCGCATCTCAAGTCGGGGGCCTCCTGTACATTTCCTTGGAGGGAGGTATGTTTTGTTTTCCTAATGGTGTCAACATATTTTCTAAATTTTGATTATACTATTGTGTGTGGTGGGCCTGCAGGGGTGTTTTTGATTTCTCTCTTTTAGTTATTCTACACTTCCTTCCTTGCAGTTGTGTTCCTTACAATCTCTGATCCTCTAATCCCAGAACATCAGGGACTTTGAGATGCATGCTCAATGCAACTTCTTGTTATCCTGAAAATAGGTGGATGAAATGGTTGACTATTGGCCTGTGTGTGACTTCTGGGAAGTGGCTGGGTTATGTACTTAAGAGCCAGAGTATGAGAAAAAGATTTATATCTTATGATTTAAGGTTGAGCTGTTGAGTAGATTGAGTGGAAAAGGCTAGTGAGCCAAATACAAATGTAAATCAAGAGAGGAAGGGGAGTGAGTACTAAGTACTTTTCTGGTTGCGTAAAAGTAAGACAAGAATGATAAGAACGATGTACAAAATTGTAAAACAAAGAAGCGAATTCTGTGGAAGCGGCTCCCTGATAAACATTTATACAAAGAACAGCCTAGATCATGCAAATTTTAATTAACACTGAGCTCATTTTTTTGATAAATGTATATCATTAATTTAATATAAAAAATCTGTAGTTCTGCTAATGGGATCAGTGGCCAGAAAGTCTTGTTGCTTAACATTGGGTGTCAGAATTAGTGAACTGATCTTTTAGAAGCATTGAGCATCTGTTCACCCCTTTGAAAGTGAGATCACTTTTAAATGCCTGCATTTAGGTGTTAACATTTTGGCACTGGTTGTTTCTGCTTCTAAACTTCTATACACCGTAGTTCAGACTGCTTCAGGTTTACTTTTCTTCAAAAGAGTCCAGCTTTTTGTGGAAACATTTAATTTAATCCCTATTTTCTAAGTATAGAGGCAGGTACAGGCCTCTAAAAATAATCTAAATTCATAATTATGACCATCCATGTGCCATATAGCTCATCACCTACGCTTAAAGGGAATTACTAAAGTGAGAGAGAGAAAGAATGAATGGCTTATTTGTAGCTGTGATGTATTATGAGGAATCCGAACTCTGAAACCATTACTATTATATAATGGACTTTGTAACTGTGCTTAAATATTATCTTGGATATTCTTTTCACTTCCTGATTTTTATCATGTTGCACTGATTATCTATGATTATGTTCTTGAAAGTAAATAGAGGTTGTACCTCCCATAACTGGGACTCCCTGGTCAGGCAACATCTGTGGTCCAATATGTTCCACGGATGTTCCATATGGACCACGGATGTTCCTGGACCACAGAGCCCAGGAACAGGGAGGTCTGGTGGCAGGGAAGAAGCGTGCAGTAGGGGGCACCGGCAACCCAGTGTGGGGGGGGATGGGTGCCACAGTGGGAGTTCTGGCCCCGGCAGTGGAGCTCCGGCCCCTGCAGCTCTGTCCCTGGCCACGGAGCTCCAGCCCCGACCCTCCGCCCCAGCTGTGGCTGCACAGCTGCTGTCTGGGTCGCAGAGCTAGGTGGCTGCTGAGCTCTGCCCTGGTTGCAGAGCTCCGCCCCCTGCCGTGGAGCTAGGCAGCTGCGGAGCTCTGCCCTGGCTGCACAGCTCTGACTCTGGCACTCTGGCCCCGGAGGCATCTAGAGAGCCCCAGAGGGCTGGGGCAGCGGCAGGGGCAGTCTGGAGCCCATACCCGGTGGCAGCACAAGCCATGAGGGGAGGGACCTTCCCTGGTCTGGCAAATTCCCTTGTTCAGGACCAGTGAGGTCAAACCTGTCATAGCTTTCAGCTGAAGGGTGGCCAAAAAGTCTGAGCACTGGTCTTGGAGTTGGACTTCTGGAGCCAGTTCTTCACTCTGTCAGTGTATTGCCATGGTCCTGAGAAGTGCCAAATTTCCTCCTTTCCATTGACTTTCCTGGGAGTTGGGGATGCTTGGCACCATGCATATACAGCCCTGGAGGGAGCTTGAGCAAATCACTTAATTTCTTGGAGCCAGATCCCATTGAAATAAATGGATTAAGTACAGGGTGGGGACGACTCTTTCCTCTCCCACAGCCCATTAGCAGGACACAGAGCAACAGACCTATTAGCAATGTCTGCTGAGAGTACAGCAAATCTGTATAGCTGTGGTCCCCTTGGATGACCCTGTCACTCCCCAGCCACATTCCTGTATCCTCCTGCATGATGATGCAGAATCCTACTTCGCAGTGTGCAGGGGTTCCTGTTCTCATTGCAGGGACTGCAGCCAATGGGAGATCAGTGGAACTGCAACAGTTTTTGGCTCCCTTTTTTGTATAACTGCAAAAGGGAAGAGAGAATTTGGCCCTCACCATCTTTGTTTTGTTATCTTTGAGGTGACAGAATAGTGCCTCACAGGGATGTTGTAAAACTTATGTGATTACAGAAAACATTGAGATTTTTGGTTGAATGGCACTTTGTAAAATGCATATCACCATTATCAACTCTCCCACAAAAACAATTTTAAAAAATAGTCCAAGCTTTTGTTCCTGGAGGAGAAGTTAGAGAGGCAAGGTCTGCACTCAAAACTGATTTAACTGTCCTGAAAACAAAATGGATTCTAACTTTAAGAAGACACTAGAATTCTCAGTGTGGCTGGAGGGGATCTCTGTTCTGTCTTCTTCACCCATAATATTCCATCAACGTAACTGTCTCCTTACATGATTCAGTGTGTCACATTGGGATGCTGTCATCCTTGAGTGAAGAAATGGGAGCTGAAAGAGAATGGGTGTGTGTGGTTTTTTTTCAATGTGCCTAACCAGAAAAACTTTTTTGGTACTGCCTAAGAAAATATTGCTGTTTCAGCACAGGAATCATACTGTCTAACCAACATAGCTGATTTGAGAACCACACACTGCTCCCGGTTCAGCTTGTATAGAAAAGTAACTGAGAGAGAAACTCAATGGAAGGACAGTCAGGAGAGGAGAGTGTGTAAAATGGATAAGAATGTCAGAAGGGGTGTGAGGCAATTTCAGTAAGAAGTAGGTGTAAGGGGATAAGGGATGTGAAATCCCATTTAAAATGTTAACCAGTTAAACTATTTGTTTAACCGGTTAACTGGCCTGTTGCGCTGCAGGCTGAGGGAGGGAACTGCTGGAGCAGCCCCCTGCCTACAGCGTGGTGGATCCAGCCGGGCAGGGAGCACCTCCCCCCACACTTGGGCTGACACTCTTCACTGCAGGCGGGGGGCTGCTCCCCAATGGCCAGGCTGCTCCAGCCAGATCAGGAACTGATTAACTGATTACCCCGGTAAACATTGTCTTACCAGCAAGCTTACTGTAAGTTACCCCTTTAAATACCTAGAGGGGAGGAAGGTTAGGGTATGTCTACACTACAGCACTAATTCGAACTAACTTAGTTCGAATTAGTTAATTCGAACTAAGCTAATTCGAATTAGCGCATCTAGACTTAAAAACTAGTTTGAATTAGCATTTTGCTAATCCGAACTAGCACGTCCACATTGAGTGGTCCCTGAACCGAAGTTAAGGCTGGCTGGAACCAGTGCCGGCAGGGCATCAGGTTAGGACTGAGAGCGTGGAGCTGCTGCCTCAGGCTAGCTGAGGGCTGTGCTTAAAGGGACCCGACCCCCACCCCGGACAGACAGTTCTCAGGGTTCCCCGCTTGCTTGTCTACCTCGATGAGGGACAGCAAAGCAGTCCTGTCTTGGAGTGCCCTGAGTGCCCACCCTCGGCACATCACAGCACTCGGCCATCAGCCCGGCTGCACTTGCCGCAGGCTGCCATCCGGGAGGGTCATTCGGGGGGCTGTCAGGATCCAGGAGGCCCTGCAGGAGAGCTTCCACCCCGAGGAGCCCGCAGAGCCACCCCAGTCCTCCCCATCGGGGGCTCGTGCCCCATTCCTCCCTCACCTCCTTCCACTTACCCTTCCCTAGCCCCCCTTCCTGATGTAAAAAATAAAGGACACTTGTGTTCAAAAATAGAAACTCTTTATTTAACAAAACTGGGGGAGAAGGATTAACCTCTGGGGAGACTGGGAAAAGGAGGTGGGAGAGGGGAAGAGAGAGGGTGGGAGAGGGGAGGTGGAAACCTGGGAGGAGGGAGCTGGAAGGGGGAAGCCAGGGGAAGAAGGAGGAGGGGAAGTCTAAAACTATGGTACGCCATATCTTCAGTATTGTGTAGAGATGGGTCTCCTCACCTCAAAAAAGATATTTTGGCCTTGGAAAGGGTCAGAAAAGGGCAACTAAAATGATTAGGGGTTTGGAACTGGTCCCATATGAAGAGAGGCTAAAGAGACTGGGACTTTTCAGCTTAGAAAAAAGGAGACTGAGGGGGGATATGATAGAGGTCTATAAAATCATGAGTGGTGTGGAGAGGGTGCATAAAGAAAAGTTCTTCATTAGTTCCCATAATAGAAGGACTAGAGGACACCAAATGAAATGAATGGGTAGCAGGCTTCAAACTAATAAAAGAAAGTTCTTCTTCACAAAGCAAATAGTCAGCCTGTGGAACTCCTTGCCACAGGAGGCTGTGAAGGTGAGAACTAGAACAGAGTTTAAAGAGAAGTTAGATAAAGTCATGGAGGTTGGGTCCATGGAGTGCTATTAGCCAGGAGGTAGGAATGGTGTCCCTGGCCTCTGTTTGTGGAAGGCTGGAGATGGATGGCACGAGACAAATGGCTTGGCCATTGTCTTTGATCCATCCCCTCCGGGGTACCTGGTGTTGGCCGCTGTCGGCAGACAGGCTACTGGGCGAGATGGACCTTTGGTCTGACCCAGTACGGCTGTTCTTATGTTCTAAGCTCAGGGTCGGGGGTTTCACTGGATCAACTTGATTTTCATGCAACCCTGCTCCTGGGTTCACATGTGGCCTTTGGTGGCCAGGCTGGCAGCTATCCTGCCCTAGACGGCCACTTTCCTGTGCCTAGTGCGGAGATTGTGGACGTTGGAGGCCTCCCCCCAAACCTGGATGAGGTCCACGATCTCCGCACTAGACCAGGCGGGTGTCCGCCTCTTGTGGCCCCGGGCAGGCTCCTGGGAGCCGCCAGCCTGGTCCTGGGAAGAGGGGGAGGTCTGGGTGGCAGCGGGTGGCTGGTTCGTGCTGTGCCAGGTGCAGGGTCTGCTGGCTGGGTGCTGGCAGGCTTGCACCTGGCACGGGCACCGTAGCCAGACCGTGGCCCTTTAAGGGCTCCAGGGCCGGGAGAGGGGCAGATGAGTTTCCCTGGCTTGGCCCAGAGTGGCCACCAGGGCAACCTGGGAAGGGCTAGCCTCCCACTAGTTCGAATTAAGTGGCTACGCAGCCCTTAATTCGAACTACTTAATTCGAACTAGGCGTTAGTCCTCGTAGAATGAGGTTTACCTAGTTCGAATTAAGCGCTCCGCTAGTTTGAATTAAGTTCGAACTAGCGGTTTGCGTGTGTAGCACCTATGAAAGTTAATTCGAACTAACAGCTGTTAGTTTGAATTAACTTTGTAGTGTAGACATACCCTTAGTTTTAATAATGAGCATTCAGTTCTATTATTTTAAACACCCTCTTCCTTGAACAATGCTTTACACTTGTTAGTTTTGCTTTAAGGAACATTACAACTTAAAAATCATGGGAGGCAGCGTATTCATCAGCACTGGAAAAGGAAGGAAGGGTTCAGTTTAATCTCAAATATATTTGTTGATAAGATTATTAGTTTTAAAAAATATAAAAATGTGCTTCATTGGTGCAGTAAAACCTCAATGTTATGAGCACCACTATTTTTTCAAACAAGTAATTACTTTTCTGGGAGGAGGGGAAAGGATCATATAACAAAAGTATGGTCAATTAAAGAGCAAGTCAACTTGGCTTCAGATTCCAGTGCCTTCGGATTCTGATGCTGTTGATGCATTGGAAATTACTTGGAAGTGTACTGAAGGACAAGAACAAAGTGACACAGTCACCATATTTCAACTTGTGCAATCTTGTATCGGTTGTAATTTTGAGATGTTTGATTGAATAAACTCCTCAGACACCTCCCCATTTTAGTTAATAAAAGAGGCACTCTACTGCATCTTCAGTGGAGGTGTATTGATACTGTTAATGTGGTTCAAAAAATTAGGCCTTGCCTGGTGTTGATCAGGATATTATTATGGTTACTGACCAGAAAGAATGCAAGATCTCTTAATAAAGTAGTTTTGTAATGTATTTTATGTGTTTACAACCCTGCTTCAGTGAGGTTATCATTGTCCCCTCAGAATCACTTTTGTGACTTTCATTGGCACCAGTGGGAGTGAGAGTATGTACTTGTATCTGTGTCTACTGGGAGAATTTGGCTGATGATGACTTTCAAAGAAAGGATGAAGGGTGTAGCAGAAATGGAGACAGAATAAACAAAAAGAACTACTTTAGGGTGTGATCCTGCAATTAACTGCATACTTGTAACTCTTTATGGACTTCATCCAGCATTGCCCGTACAAACTGAATCTTTTATTAAAATATGTTCTAAAGCAGCGGTTCTCCAACGCATAGCACTGTGATTTCTTTCTGACAACAAAAAATATTACACAACCCCAGGAGAAAGGACTGAAGCCTGAGCTCGGCTGATACCCATTGGGGGGAGGGAAGGGGGGCAGAAGTCCAACTTCCAGTGCTCCAGGTGTGGGGGGCCAAAGCTGAACCTTACCTTTGCCTTGCTATATGACTAATCTACCTGATCATATTAAATATCTATGTGTAGATGGTGGCAATTAGGGATGTGAATGTGTACCCGAGTAAACAGTTAACTGATGAGCCTGGGATCATTGGTTAACCCTCACAGTTGCATGCAGTCCCCCTCACCCTCTGCGCTGCTGCCTCTGTTTGAGAGGCAGTGGTGCACGGGAGGCAGGAGTTGTATGTGGGGAGCCGGCTTTTAAGCCGGCTCCCCACCTATGCTGGTTCCTGCGGAGCCACCTCCCCTCCCCCTCCTGCTGCTGCCTCCCACAGAGGCAGCAGAGCAGGGGAGGGCAGGCAGTGGGTGTTCGCAGGGAGTCGGCTTTTAAGCCAGCTCCCTGTGAGCAACAGCTCCTGTGGAGCTGCCTACCGCCCCCCCCCCCCCCGCGCTGCTGCTTCTGATACAGAGGCAGCAGCCCAGGTGGTGGTGGGGGAATGGGAGCTGATACTCATGGAGAGCCTGGCTTAAAAAGTGGCTCCCCATGAGAACCGGCTCCTGCCTTCTCCCCACCCCCCTTTGCAACCATGTAAATTTCAGCAGTTACAAGTTTATACAAACAAACACATTTTTCCTAGTGGCAATAAGTATGTGGACATGAGGAGGAGAGAAAAAGCAGAAAGATATTTCCAGAAATGACAGTATTTTGCAGATAGTAAAATAATGGCACACATGCTTCATTTCTGTTCTGTCTTGGTAACTGTAAATTGTATATTGATTATGCTAATATGATTAATGTCTCTTATCTGCAGATCTCATTCAAATGTTTAGATTGAATGCATGCTTTACAAAGTATCATCATAGAAGAAAAATACTTTTATTGAAGATGAGTTTAAATTCAAGAAGTGCCAATGTTAACCTTATGGCAACTTACACTAATTGAGTTATAGGAAATGAAAAGTATAAGTTTAAATACTTATTTTTATTATAAACCGTTTCTTCTCATACCGTTAGCAACCTTTTTTGCAGTGTTTGCTTTGTTTCACATCCCTTAAATCAAAGTGTTTTTAGGAAGGATACTAAATCCATAACAATCTATTTTATAGTTTTATTTTGGTATATGTGGTTTCTCTTGCTTTGTTTAATAAGCTGAAGAGAACTTTAGACATTCAGGAAGGTATGTATTTTTTCTTTCTTTTGAAAATGTATTAACCTACCCACAGTAGAAGAAAATAGTCTTTTTTTTTTCAGTTATCTCTAGCTTTTGTTTTATTATAGCTTGTAATGGGTCAAAAATCATAAATCATAGCCTCTGTTCTCTGTAAAGGATTCCTTCCCAGTGAAAATGCACCTTTTCATAGCATTCCCACATTTCTGTTTTCATCTTTTCTTTTTTCCATGCGAGGTAGTCTTAGGCATACACCACTGCAGTCTAGTTCTAATAATCAGAATACTAATACTAATAGACTGACCCTTCCACATGGGGTAGCCTAATTAGTTAGTAGACTATGTGAATTCTTCCACTGTTAGCTTTATAAACTTTTCCCTACTTATGTAAGCCTTGTGCCATCCTGACAATCTCCTAGGTAGGAGAGATGAAATGCACACTGACTAGCAGATATTGCAGTGTATTAGTGGAAGGTTAACTCTGTTGTCAGAATCTAGGAGCCAGATCTGTTTGTTCCTCCACTTAGTGGCTTCAGAGAGACTATTTGTATAAAAAGGCAGTAAGATTTAGCCCTATTCAGTGTTGCTTTGTCAGCTTTCCTAGAACCCTCTGAGTCTGGGCATGCCAGACTGTCTGAATTCAAACTAGGGTTTTCCCAGGATAACAAGTAGTTCTCTGACTTGGATTGCAAATCTGAACAGCCCTTACCTTTCATATATATAAAAGTTAGATTATAGATGCATTTTTGTAATAAAGTTTAAATGCTGCTATGAGTCCCAACTCACCAGCCTTTATAAAGGTGAAGACAGCTGAAAAACTGGAATTCTATTTTCCCTGTCAGATCCTGTTTTTAAAAAATTATATGCAAATACAATTTTTCACAATGAAGAAATACAGTGCCACAGTTGTTTTGGTGAGTGATTTCTTATTTAGAAACACTTTTTTAAATTTCATAATGTAATTGTATAATGGGGAATTGATGGTTTATTGCTTTAAGAAGCTGGCAGTGTTCTTTGATCTAGTTAGCAAAGAAATATTTCTACAGTTAACAAAACAGGTGACTCTGCAGTCATAAACAGTTAACTGTTTATACAAAAAAAATTGTTACCTCTGAAATGAGGATATCACAGAAGTATCTAGAATTATTATTCAGCCATTGCAGCATAACATAACTGGAAACACAGACGTCTGTTCTTCATATGTCCTGAGGTTTTTTCTTTTACTGGCATTCAATTACTTTTACTATCCTGGAGTTATCTCTTCTTATGGTAGGCCATGCTAAATAGTTTACAAAAGTCTGAAGAAATCAAAAACCCTTGTTCACAAATAGAATCCTGAACTGTAAGTAATCTTTGTTTTATATGGTATTAACAAGAAATATTCGACAGCTGCTGCTGTCCGCATATCTTTCCTATACTTAGTTTGTTAGCCAACCGTTTTTTCTCATAGTGGTATAAAGTGTAAAGTCACTAGCAGAAGGATATTGTTGAAAATTGCCTTTGTTTATTGAAAGGAAACACAATGCTTCAGTTATGCTTGGGGAAGCTAATATTGAAGTTGGCTATGAGATTTAGGATGATGTTTATTTTAGTGTGTTTAACATAGTGTGATAACTGGAATGATACAAGGATAAAGTTCTTATCAACAGGCTATGGGAAGACTTACTATAGTTTCTTTTTAGTACTTTGTGACTATAGAATGATGATCTGGACTGTAATTACTGAATATAGCAAACAATTTTTATTAGTTGGTGGTAGGATATGGCTATGATGTAAAGGAGAACTAGATGATATTTCGTAGGCTAACTCTATGCTAAATACTCCTTATTCTAGGGTTTTTGTTTTGCTCTGTTCTCCTCTGAACCATATTTTTCTTTTCAACAAGGGTTCATCTTTCCTGACAAACATGTCAGTCTAGTTGACTATTATTGGCAAGTTCTTTATGCAGTGGCCTGTTGTGACCTACTTGGCTTTTTTATGACTATAAATCCAAAAAGAGATTGAACAACAGTTTTAAAAAAGGTGCTAACCACAAAGTTACCTGCTAACATGCTGGTCAGAAGTTTGCTTTCTTTTTTAATGCAACATGTATGTAGGTTGAACTAATGTGCTCACTTTGGAGTTCTGGTAAAGGAGAGTTTATTTATCAAGAAAACATTTAAAAGCAGAGTACTATACTAACAGCAATTATTTTTACAAAGTATACTGTGATACATTTACTAAAAATAAGTTCTTTTGAGGCAGTCTTTATGACATTTATGCACTGTAAAATTCAAAATTCTGTAACTTGCAAGGTGCTTGTCACCCAATTGTGCGAATTAACAACATTTTACAGTGTATAAGTGTCTGCTTCTGTTAGTAAGGGGAGGTCTTAGAACCTCTGCTGATGGAAGTAGGCATTTCTGCAGAAAGATTCAGTCCCTCATTACAAACCTTTAAAGGTGGAAGCGAAGACCCACTTAAAGCAAAATAAAACGAAATCTTGTTAAGATCTAGGAGGCTACTATCTCCTCTCTAAACTTCCCTTTTTGGGAACAGCTGTTGGGAAGGTAATTTTATATCTTAAAAATGTCATGATTTTTAATCCACTTATATATTTTTTGAGGCCTAACTTACGATTTTTGAAAACTTGGTGGTACTGTAAACATGAAGTCTCCTCTCTCCACTCTTTCCTCATTGGAAGGGAGAAGGAGCTCTTTCTTTCTACTGCACCTTCAACTCAAAAGAGCTCTTGCCTTTTGGAAGAGGAATAAGGAGGTAGTTCTGCTACTTGACTCTTCCCCTATCTTCACTTTGATAGGTCATTTTCCGCTGTAAATAGCGCCAGTGCCTGCCTCTTCAGCACCCTGGAGCTTCCCAGAGTAGTCACAGAATGAAGCTGACATGGTTCTTGTCAGTTTCATTGCTGCCCAGAGGGTTTTTGAATTGTCAGTCTGACCAGATTGATATGTCTTTTGGGAAACTGTGAGCCATAGAATCATAGAACCATAGAGCTGGAAGAGACCTCAGAAGGTCACCAAGTCCAGCCCCCTGCTCTAGGCAGGACCAATCCCAACATAATAAAGATGCCAGTATGGTCTGTCGGAAAACTCAGTAAGACAAGGCTAGGTTGGTTCATCCTTGCAAGGCTGTCTCCATGTTTGTTTTTTTTAAATTTTAAATTTAGTGGAAATTAACAGTTTAGCATCCACCCCCGCTTTGCCAGAAAAAGCTTCCCACTTAACAATGTAGCATAAGGGAGTAGACTTAACCCCTAATTCTGTTATGTAACCAAATACAGTTGATCAAAAACAAATATTCCAGTGGAAATTTGACTTGTTTCTTAATTCATGAAATCTCTTTGGCCACTTCGCTACATGCTTGTGGAAAAGTGCAGTGCTATGGTCCCGTTTGAGGTTTTGCACCTTGTGGTGATTTTGTACTGGGCAATGTTCTCTGGCTTTCAGAACTGAAACTAGGGAGATGAGTCATTTCTGCTACCCACCTAACATCTTGTTTTTTGTTTACCTTTTCCTGACAGTAGAAGAAAATGAAACGGAGGACCAGCAGGCGGGTTTGGGACAGATAACCGCACAGACTGGTAATGCTGAATTTCTTAATTAGTACTTATTTGCTGTTTTACAACAGCGTGAGATTAATTTTTTCAAAATCTGCCCTCATTGCATTGAATTTCAACTTGAATGCTCTTCTAATGCGCAGGAACAAACAAACAAACAAGATCCCACTTGTTAATGTCACAATATCAGGAATATTGCTGAGTATCCAACAGAAAGGGAAGCATTAAAATTTAAAATCCAAGAACAAACAAACAAATAAATTACCACATGCTCCCACAAAATGTAAACAATTCTGCTCTTAATTAATATCCATCTATATGAAACTATTATGTGTGTTGGGGTAGTTATTTTATAAATGACTTTAAACTTAGAATGGTAATTGTTCAGTTTGCTTACCAATCACTAAACGCCTTTGTGAAAGTCAGTGGGAGTTGTTCAGATAAATCTTTTTCTTTAGGTCTGAATGTACATGGAATTTATTAAGAATAATTGT
The DNA here is from genome assembly GCA_032595735.1 of Pelochelys cantorii. Classification (NCBI taxonomy): domain Eukaryota; kingdom Metazoa; phylum Chordata; order Testudines; family Trionychidae; genus Pelochelys; species Pelochelys cantorii. The sequence continues at coordinate 78,547,500 of CM064327.1, forward strand.
GAAGAAGTAATACAAGTAGGTTAATATTATGGTATCTGTTCCTTGTAACAATAAAGACTTTTTTCCTCTTGTACTCTAATATAATTTCTTGAATTCTAGAAATTATATTTTTTGTTTTATTTATTTATTTTTGCTCAGGGGCTTGATTCTGCAAACAGTTATAAAAAAAAAAGTAATACCTTATTCAAGTGGTTAGTTCCACTGATTTCACTGAAGTTATACTTGTAAGACCTACTTTTTAAAGGATTTTCCAGGTTGATTTCTAGAATTAGTGGGTTTAAAAAAAGTAATAGTTTTAACTATTCCTTTTTAGGTTGTAAAGTATACATTTAAAGCTCTAAGTAAAAAAACTTTATCTATTGTCATCCAGAGTACTTACTGTATACATCTTGTTAGTGTTTGTTGCAAGGTAAAACATTTTATTTAAACATAAATAAAATGAGAGAAACTTTCTCTCATCTCACAGGAATGAATCCATGCCCAAATTATTTGATTTTTTTAAATTTGAGAACTAATAAATACTGTGACTATTTTCAATTAGAAAAACAGGGGGCTGTAAAACTGGAGAATAATATGTCAGAAAGTGATTCGGGTTTCTATTCCTTTTTTAATTTTTGAATTAATTCTTAGTTTTTAAATAAACTTTTTAGTGCATTCATTTTCATATTACTGTTTTATCTTGTGTTTTGTTACTGCCATTGCTGAATCGTATGTTATTATTTATTACATTTTCCTATAACAAGAACTTAATGCTAAAAATTTAAAAAAAACTCCAGATGTATCTGTTCCAGGTAGTGCGGATGGCCCATACTATATCCCCACTGCCAGAAGTTTTTATAGTAATACTTTGTATCTGAGCTCTGGCTGAAACATTAAATGTGCTTTTTATAGAGTACCAAGTTATAAATGTAGTGCAGCTACGGCATATTAATCTTACTGCAGAGATTTAATGAGGCAGTTGTTTTGCGATGGACACTGTTGGGAGCAGAAAGCGACAAAGTTTTACTTTACCACTGAGCTACAGAAATATTCCTTGCCTGGTAATAATTATAACCACATGATCTTAGTTTTCCTTTCTTTTGCCAGCACTTTTCCATGCAGAAGTGGCTTGGAAGGAGGTCCATTAGAATCCAGTGAAATGGATTGGAAACTGGGCAGTTTTCTTGGTAGTTTGACATTTTAGCTCTGTTCAGCTATGGATCCTTGTTGCATAGAGAGAAATATGTAAGATGAGTTTCAAGAATACAGATAATCTTTGCCAGTCCACAGAGATGGCTTTTAGATATTCATTACTTTTACTTGACTTTTATATGGGTTATAAAAAGTAAATGTGGTGAAACCTCATTTTTACATGGACAGAATGGAATTTTTGCTGGTTGGCCTTAAACTGATCCCATACTTGAAATTAATTGAAGTCCATGGGTTTATTGCTGCCAACTCTTTCAAGCCAGTGCAATTTTTCATTTCCCCCAAAGTTGCAGTTTTATTAGACCATGTTACAGAAATAATATCCCATATGAGATGGAGGAAGAGGAAGACAGAACCACCTGCCAGAGAATGTAGTAATGGGAAAATCATACTACTTTTAATTTACACTTACAAATAATGTTAACATAATCAGTAACACAAGACAGACGTTGATTTTGTGTGTGTGTGTGTGTGTGTGTGTGTGTGTGTGTGTTCATCAGATGAATTTACTTCTGTATCAAATCAAATCCTCTTTTCCATACTAGATAATTGATAGTGTAGTCTGTAGGTCAGTGAGGGGCGACTTAGGCTAGTGAGTGCGCCGCACAAATGGTCCTCCATCTCAGTGGGCCGAAACATTGTTGTAACCAAGATGCTTTCCCGGGATAGAGTAGTATTGCTAACTGTATTTGCATATCTAGAATTTGCGGAGTGTGCCGATTGAGCTGTAGCAGCACTTTCGGTGCAGAGGGAGCACATGGTTTTCATGATGTTGTGTGCAATCAGCACACATCTCACTTCATGTGAACATAAGAATGGCCATACTGGGTCAGACCAAAGGTCCATCCAGCCCAGTATCCTGTGCCGACAGTGGCCAACGCCAGTTGCCTCAGAGGGAGTGAATCGAACAGGTAATGATCAAGCCATCTCTCTCCTGCCATCCATCTCCACCCTCTGACAAACAGAGGCTAGGGACACCATTCCTTACCCATCCTGGCTAATAGCTATGTGCCCTTGCTTTAAGTTCATGTCACTTTTTGTAATACTGGTAGGGGAAAAAAAACTATGCCGAAGAAAACCACCAGAATCTGGCAACCCTGTGTGTGGGCAATGGTGACCAAAAAGTCTCATGGGCAGCACACAGAACCCCAGTGCAGGTTGCCCACCGCTGCTTTAGGTCACATGCAATTACTGACATCCTAAGATGGTGGTGGAGGCTAGTTTTGTGTGTGTTGTAGTTGGTAGTGGGGCATGACTGTTGAGTTTACAGAACTGACAATGGTGGTGTTTGTTAGTGTTGGGGGTAGAGATGTTTGAATAAATGATTGTACTGTGTGTGGCTTTGTTTGTTGTAGATGTTACGGTGAAGACGGAATTAGTGGTACTTATAGGTATGTAGCCACCAACCGGTGGGATCTGAATCTGGGGCCTTTGGAGCTCAGTGCAGGAGCCACTACAGCTTGAGCTATAAAGCCAGTTGGCTCTCAGCTTAGGCTGTAGAGTTCACTTTTTCTCATCTCTCACTGTAGGTGGTGTAAGTGCCACTACATGGACAGTGAACCACAGCCACTAGGTGTGTGGGTTACAGGTATTTGATACAAAGTCAGTTTGCAAGCATGAGCCTTAATTAGAAGGTAAAGATGCAACTGACTTGGAGTGAATATTGTATTTGTGAAGCAGGGTTTTTTTTCTAGACTCTCAAGAGCTTTTCCAATGATACAACTAAATGTGTGCAGTCACTAACATACAGCCACCTCTGGGGCGGAAGACTGCTGCTGTTGTGATGCAGAATACGATCCCACAGACTCCAAGTTGTATGACCTATTTAAAAATGTTTTTTGCAGTGGTGTCTGTTCAAGACAGTGAATAGGGAGGAAATGCATTCCCCAGTAGAGAAGCTGAGACTGCCAGAACTCATTCCACAGGAGCATCATAGACTAAAATTGAACCTAGGTCCCAGAGAGTCCCCCTGAAGTGTTGACCTAAAAACAAATGTGCCAGTTGGCTAGAGCATGTGTGCTAAAGTTGCCGCAAAAGGGAATAAGCTTGACTGACTCCTGTCCCTAGAGAGTTATATCAGGGAATGTAGAAGTAGAAGCAAAATTATTTGTATTGTTAACATTATTCTAAATGTAATAACTAATATTAAAGTGGTATAGCTTTGACTTGAATAATTCTTCACCAGTTTGTGTGCAAAGGTATGTGTGTGTGTGGTTGTTGGATTCTTGTAAAGTGTCAGTATTCATAAACAGCAGGACTTGAATTTTTGCCCCTTCCCCCTTTTCAGACTGATACTTAAAGCAGAGTCAGAGTCTCACCTTATTTTAAAACAAGCAAGTCTGTAAACTTTATGTGCAGCATTTAAATACTCATATTAAAATTCAGACCGAGTGCCCACATTTCCCTGAGTGCTGTCAGTTTTATGAGATGAAACTGGGAGCTTGAGCTGAACAACTAATAGTATGCAATGTACACATGCTGCCTTCCAACAAGTGTTTAATGATGTTGGGGTCAGTTTGCAACAGTTAAGACAATTATTTCTTTACCTGAATTGCTTGTAACCTAGTGGTATTTTAACCATTCTTATTAAGCTTACTGAAGAACTTGGAAAATGTTAGTATATTAAAAGTTGTTTCGTTCCAAATCTGGCATTCTAAAATGGCAAAAGAGATTTCCTGGGTTCAGATTGAGTTACTTTTGCAGACACAATATTAGCCTGCATACTACTATTTAATTTGGAAATAACTGCCAGAGTTAATGTTCTTCTTCTAGCATCAACAATTTAAATTTGTAAGAATCTTGCCATGTATGTAGGTGTGGTTTAACAGCAAATATACCCATTCACTACACTTATTTCTTTCAGTCATTCTTTGATGCTCTGTAATGTAACTCCCTTTAAAAACAAATGTTGCCATTTATCCTGCTAGAGAGATTCTTCTGGCTTAGCTCATGAGCCACACAGTGTGGCCACACATTGTCAATTTAAAGACAGGTCTGTTTCAGTTTTGGTTTATGCATAAGTATCTTTTGTTGCTGCTGATAAATGATTTGAAGGTCAGCAGTGTTTATTGCAGGTTTCAGGGAGGTGGTAAGAGCCATGACACTTTTGGTAGATGTAGGATATTGGGAGGCAACCAAGGCTAGTGGGTGGACTGCATGAGTGGCCCTCCATCTCAGTGGCCTGCAAGATTATTGTAAGTGAGACGGTCAACCGAGAGAGAGTAGTTTTGCTAACTGCACTTGCATTCCTAGAATTTGCATAGTGTGCTGATTGAACCATAGCAGCACTTTGATTGGATGCAGAGGGAGCTCATGGCTCTCACAATGTTGTGTGCAATCAGCACGCACCCCACTTCACATGCTCTTGCTTTAAGTGCGTGTCATTTTTGTAATACTGGTAGGAAAAAACCTATGCTGATGAAAACCAGCAGAATCTGCAACCCTGCACATAGGTAATGGTAAACAAAATGTTTTGTGGACCACACATAGAACCCCTATGGGCTGCAGGATGCCCATCACTGGTTTAGAGAATGGTTGGTATCAATCGCAATTGCAGAACTGCAGGCATCTCCTCAAAGAAGAGTGGTGAGGATAGTTTTTGTAGCAGACAGATGCTGACTGTACTTTTTTCTCTGTTTTTAGTAAGAATTCATTTTCTCAGGTGACTTATTCTAGCTGCATAAGGTGAAACTCTCTCAAATATCTGAAAAGCAAATGAGGCTGCCATTATGGAAAAAGGAGTGATGAAATGTGCAGGTTCCTTTGTACACTGCCATTTTTCTTTTTATTACATTTGTTGTATTGTGGTTCCTGAGAAGAAAAAAGTAAACTGCCTGTTTGCTTTATTGGAGAAGACAGCTTGTTTTATTTCTGTCTTTGGAGGAAGCACTTAGTAAGATGGGTAAAAAGTCAGAAATAGTTAAGGCACCACAGTGTACTCTACCTCAAAATAAGAAAGTCACAACTAAAGTAGTCTTTGTACTACCTCATTTCAGCATTAGTAATTTACAGAACTGAGGGAGTGCAATGAATTGTGTGGTTCGTCCTGTGCTCAAGGGATTTGGCAGAGATCACCTGACTCGTTTAACTTAGAATTAGTCCTGAGCTCATGCCTGCTATTTTGGGGGTTAGAAGTAGCTTGTCCCAGTGATCCTCAAAACATTTGTTATCACAGACAGACAAAGGTGTCCTTATGGAGTATCTAAGTTACATACAACTTTAATCCAAAGCCCAGGGTTTTTTTCTGTTTCATTATTCTACGTGAAGTAATAGGGTGATAGAATTTTTAGACTGGTTTATGAAATACAGAACAATTTCATCCTTATGTTAATCAGTTCAGTTTATTTTAGTCTTTTGGTTAATTCTGGTAATTTCCTGTGAGGCACTACCATTAACGGTGAAAAGAAACGCTCCTAAATGCACTGATTTTGTAAAAAATAAATTTTATTGGGTACTGTTTAATTGTAAACGTAATATGTCCTTTATCAATAGTGATTAAACCCCCTGGATATGCTGTGGAAAATGATTAAGTTAACACTGAAGTATGGGAGAGTTGTTTGAAAAGGGGAGAGTGCTGTTTGGTGAAGGTAGAGAGAAAATTCAGTTCAACATCAAAAATAGAAAAAAAAAATAAGGAAAGAGGTTTCCTTTGCTTATTTAGCAATAACATCTAAAGTGTGTTTCTCCTGTGCGGTAGGCTCATGCTAAATATATTTCTGCTTATGGGTAATAACAAGAACCAGTCTGATTTTTAAAAGGATCTGTTCTTAAAAAGCCTGAGGTCACAGTCTTGATTTTCTTTCAGATGCTAACTGTAAACTAGAAGAGAAGGCAGAAGATGGAGAGGTGATAGATTGTAAGAAAAGGCCAGAAGAAGGGGAGGAGTTAGAGGAAGAAGCTGTGCACAGCTGTGACAGCTGCCTCCAGGTGTTTGAATCACTGAGTGATATCACAGAACACAAGATTAATCAATGTCAACTGACAGGTAAACAATACTTATCACTTTGTGGCTTCTTGCACTGTTCTATTTCTGATTTCAGTTTCTTCGAATTCATCTCCCTCCCCCAAGTTGTTTTACTCCTACACTTGAATGCTTAAGCCTTAGGTGATGCCAGCCATTAATTCTGTTGTGAGGTTATGTTGTGAACCAGTGCACCATAAATTTTATTCTGATTGGATAATTACTGCATTCACACTCGATTTAAACTGTGCTCTAGCTTTCACTACTACTCTGTTTTCCAGTCTTAAGCCATACAGTTTTACATGCCTTTTGACTTCATTTTTAAAAAAATGACAACCGATAATGTTAGAAAATGGGTTTGATTGCAGTTGGATAACGGATGAATTCATACAATGGTGGGTTATAGATCAGGATCTGATACTTCTTTGTTCTGAGCTGTTACAGCAAATGAACATACATTGATCAATAAATGAAGTTTATGGGGAATTCCAGCAAATAGTTAAAATGTAAATAAAAATACCAACATTAAATGGCAAAATTGAAAGTGTATTGGATACTATTAACTTTTCACAAATATAGCTGGGTAAATGGACCTGTAACTAACTTGAATCATTTAATTTCTAGGCAAAGCAGCTGTAGTCAAAAGTAGTCCTGTTCCTGCAGTGAGATCTTCATAGGAGACACATTTGTTCGTATGAAATCTTGTTGAAGTAGTTTTGTTTTATGTTTACAAACTATTATGATGGAACACATATAGGTCAAAATATACTGTATATCAGAGGAAGGGCATTTTATTTACATTAAATAGTAAATACAAGTTGACCTTCTCTAATCTGCCACTCTCTGGTCCTACAACATCTGTGGTCTGGCATGATTTTACATTCTTGTACATCAATGCAAGAAATAACAGAATGGAGGAACTAGAACTACTGGTGCAGGAAATGAAACCAGATATAATAGGGTTGATAGAAACATGGTGGAATAGTGGTCATGACTGGAGTACAGGTGTTTGAAGGATGTGTGCTGTCCAGGAAAAAGGTGGTAGAGTAGCACTGTATATTGATGATGAAGTAGACTGTAAAGAAATTAGAAATGATGGGATAGATAAGATAGTTTGGATCAAAATCACTTTGGGAAGAAAGCTACTAGAAATTATCTTGGCCCACTGCTTGGGGTATTTTACAGACCCCCCAGGATCTGATTTGGGTATGCATACAGACCTCTTTAATGAAATAAATGCCACTGGCAATTGTGTGATTATGAGAGACTTTAACTTTCCACATTTATGTTAGAGGACAAGTACTACGAATAATAGAAGGGCCCAGATTTTCCTGGGTGTGATAGCTGACAGATTTCTTCACCCAGTAATCACTGAGCTAACAAGAGGTGATGCTATTTTAGATTTAGTATTCATGAGTAGTGAGGACTTCAGAGAAGATGTGGTTGTAGAGGACAGCCTTGACATGAGTGATCATGAACTTACTCAGTTTAAATTAAATGGAAGACTAAATAAAAATAGATTTGTAACTAGGGTCCTTGATTTCAAAAGGGCTAACTTTAAAACATTAGGGAATTGGGCTGGAGTGAAGAACCCAATGATCTGAATGTGAAAAAGGCATGGAATTAGTTTCTGCACCTGTATCTGAAGCCTTCATGCCAAGCAAGGGGGAAAAGGGAAGATTTGCAGACCTAGCTGGATGAGCAACCATTTCAAACAAGTGATTAAGACAAAACAGAAGGCCTACGAGGAATGGAAAATGGAATGAATTCACCAGAAAAGCTATCTCTTGGAGGTCAGAAAGTGAGAGCTGCCAAAAGCCCAGCAGAGTTGGACCTTGCAAAGGGCATTAAAACAATAATAAAATATGCTATAGCCATATAAATAAAAAGAAAACAAGAAGTGAGACTGCTAACCATTGAGGGTGGGGTGGAAATTGAAGATAATCTAGGCATGGCCCCACACCTAAACAAATACTTTGACCTCAGTTATTAGTCAGGCTAATGAGGATCTTAGATAGGTAAATAGAAATTACCACATCCAAGAAGCAAGTCAAACTCAGACAGCTTAATGGGACTAAATTGGGGAGGGCGTCCAGATAATCTTCATCCAAGAATATTAAAGAAACTCTCACATGAAATTGCAAGCCAGATTTTAAATGAATCTATAAAGTCTTGGGTTGTACCCGGTGACTGGAGAATTGCTAATATGGTAGCTATTTTTAAGAAAGGAGAAAAAACAATTCAGGAGACCACAGGCTTGTAAGTTTGACCTCAACTGTATCTTAGATGCTTCAGATACATTTACTTGAAGGGCATATAATTGTAAATGAAAATAATTAAAGAGGTTCTAGTGTTTATTAATTTACTGAAACATCCTTTATTTAAATGTCACCTCTTCATCCATCCTGCAATCAGTCAGAACAGAACATAGAAGGGTTGCAGGACAAACTGGATGAGCAAGCATCCCCAGCAGATTCTTCAGAGAAAGCAGAAAGCTTACAAAGGAATGGAAGATGGGCTAGATCAGCCAAGAAAGCTACCTCTTGGTGGTCAGCAAATATAAGGAAAAAGTGAGAGCTGCCAAAAGCCAAGCAGAGTTGGACCTTACAAAGGGAATTAAAACCAACAACAAAAGGTTCAGTAACCACACAAATAACAAGGAAGGAAGACGTAGGACTGCTAAGCACTGAGGAACAGATGGAGACTGAAGATAATTTAGGCATGGTGCAACATCGAAACAAATACTTTGTGTCAGTTTTTATAAGAGTAATGAGGAGCATCTAAGAATATTAAAGACACTGGCATATGAAATTGCAACCCCAGTAGCAAGTACTTTTAATGAATCTGTAAACTCAGGGGTTGTACCCAGTGACTGGAGAATTGCTATTATGCCATGATCTTTGAATTACAATGGAACTGAAGGAGGATTTTAGCTTCTCTTCCCTCTGTGCCCTTATAAGAGAGCACAAAGAGCCATGGGGTACATATATGGGCCCCAATGGACACATCTAGTAAAAGAAAAAAACCCTCCCTGTCCCTCCACCCTGGTCTTATGCCCATTAGATGTATGCACAATGGGATCCACGCTGACTACAACGTCTCGAAGACCTATGAAGAACTCAAAGTATCTTACAGTTACGGTACGGTAACTGTTTTTTACTATCCAGGTCTATTGTATTGGAATATTTATAATAAAAAAAAATCTTATTTCCATGACAGATTAGTTTTTTAGGTAGTGAATTTTCTGCATCAACTAACATTTTCGTAAAATATTTGCTGTTTTTATTGTTTGGTACTTACTTTAATTACTATTTGGAAATTAACTGAATGGGAGGTAGAACAGATTATCATTGTTTATATGCTCAGCAGTTAGATTTGACTTGCAAGCTACAATTTTAATAAATCCAAACCTTTTAAAATATTTTGCTTAATACAGTTTTAAAAGACCCTTAATTTGTGTCCTTAAAATAAGCTGTGGAATGTAAAGGCATATGGATGATTAGATGGTGTTTCATTTTTAGTGTATTGTCTATGTAAGGTCCATTTTGTGATTGGAAATTTCAGGTGTGTGTGTGGAAACAGTTTATGGACATGAGTCTTCTTGGAGGGGAGAAGTGACTAAAAACACACAGTGCTTTCCCACAATACTGTCCCACACTGGGATAACTTACCTGTGGATATGAGTGCTTGCTTTGCTTTTTTACTGTAGTGGAAGCTACAGTAGTTGGAACATGTATGTAATGGATTGGATTGATACAAAGCATGGTGCTTGTCTTGTGTCATCTGTTTCTACTTTCTACAAGAACAAGTGAGCATGTTGAGACCATACAGATTGTTCTGAACCTTATCATATACTTTCTTAGAATGGGTATCTCTGTTTTAAATACCTGGATCTGGAAAATGTAATGTAATCTTCTTACATAATGGACGAGCTAAATTATGCCCTTTTTTAAAGAGGTGTAACTCCTATTAACATCAGAAGCTGCACTCAGTTATGCTAAAGCTGAAAATGGCTGAGTGTACTCAGCATGACTCAAGATAGGTTAATAGAAGGGTGGCCAAACCGTTACAGGCAAAGAGCCAAAATAGTGGTGGACTTAGCACAAAGAGCCAAGGGGAAAAAAGTTGTTGAGCAAAAAACAAAACAAAACCGGGGGCCCTTTGTAGGGGCGCAGGGGCGGCTTCGCAGGCTGCGGAGTACGCTTCGCAAGCTATGCTTTCTGCGGTGAAGAGTCACATGCGGCTCGTGAGCCGCGGGTTGGCCACTCCTGGGTTAATACATTTGTGTCAAGTTGCTAATACAAGTAAAAAATGGCTAATAGTTGAAGAAAACTGGGTTTTTTAATATATATATATTTGGATTTTTTTATGCTGCTAATTTGGTATCCCCGTTTATAGTAAGAGATCAAACCCTTAGTTGAGGATATCATTTGGGAATGCTGTAATGTAAGTGAAATCTATGACCCCTTAATAAGCATCAGGAGAAGGAGATGCAGGATCATTCTACTATGCACCTTGGGGGTACCTTCCCTTAAAGCAGACAAGTTGGAATTGTTCAACTTTTTATTTTATTCAGTTTTACCTTCGGGGGAAACTGATCGATTGGAGATGATTATTCCACAGTCTCTAAATCTTTCTTCCTCCATGCTGCGATGGGAACTCCTTGAAGTTTAAAGGGGTTATGTCTCCTATGTACATTGTGGAATAAACCCAAGGAATGTATGGGGACATCAGTCCCTTTAACACAGTATGATAGCAAGCAACCTTGGAACTAAAGTTTGTGGATTGCAAAGGTTATTTTACTTAAATTTTGCTGACTAAATGTGATAATTCATCTCTATGAATGTGAAGTTTGGGGTTTTATTTGGTAAGTTTCTAGGAACAGTGAGGTATATCTAGGTGAGATAGTAGAACTGAGAATTTTATTGGCAATTTTAACCAAATTAGAAAAGGTGAACTACTAATACTGTCTCAAAAAGACTAAATTTGATGGGAGATTTGGGATGTTGGCTTAATAATATGACACAGAATTTTTTCCCATAATATTTTTTCTTCAGACTTACTACTTATAATGTTGTTGTAAAAAAATCTACCTCTTCAATAGCAGTTGTGTTTATGGAGAAATGTATAAGTAAAATATATAACAATTCTTCTTCATAATTTTTTCTTAAACAAGCAAAACAGTGAATCAAGTCTGAGTTGTATATAACATTAATGCATGCAGAATGAATTGGGGGGAAATTCGTTGGTAATTCTCTGTTCCTTGTTAAATTTTGACTTCCCCCACCCGCTAATTCTTAAAATATTTCTATGACATGCATGGAAAAGATAAGCTTCTTCAGATGTATACTAAACTAGCAAATCCGTCTAAATTAATATAGCATATTAATGCTTTATCAGTGTGTGAAATATATGGACGTTTATTAAAAATTTTATAGAATTATCTGTCACTCTCAGTACCTCCCTAACTGTGAATAGAAATGGTGGTTCTCCTTTGTTTTATTGTTGTAGCCCAGCAGGAAGCACAGTCAAATGACTGGAAGAGGGTTGGGTGATTCATGCGGGGGAAGCTGGAGAGGGGTCAGGTTTTTGAATACTTTGCAAACCCTCTACCAGCTGTAAAAGCAATGGAGAGAAAAGCGGGAAGTCAGCAGCTGATTTACCTTTTTCTAACAAATGTGGAGTTCAGCACAAGTGTGGAAAATCTCTAATATTGTTAATATAAAATGTCTTTTTAACCATAAGAATTCATGTTTAATTCAACAGTTTTTTGTAAGTTGAGATTTTTGCAAAAAGTTGAAAAATCTCTTTTTTGTATATTCAAATACGGAGCCAATTTTTCATTGGCCTCTAAATTCATATTAGAGTGTCAAAATCTTAGCTTTCTTGAATTTCTAACTATTCTTTTAAGATATATGTAAGTTACTTTTAACAAATTGTAGCATTTGTGCTTCTTTGTGATGTGGGAAATTAGAATATTTTATATTACAGGACAGCTTTCCTTTAGTCAAAGTCTGTGTAGTCAACTGGATAGCACATTTTCTTTGTATTTCCCACAACTATTTGATGAAATCCTGTCTCCATTGAAGTTGCTAGGTATTTAGCTAATGACTTGGCTGGGGCCATGATATCACCTATTGAGTTCAGTTACTCATGGCATAGTTCTGTTACTAAAATTATTCAGATCAGAGATTTTTCTGTCACATGGGTTACTGCACTTTCAACAATCTTTATCACCCCCAAATAATTCTGCATTTAATAAACATCTAAATAGCTCATGCTGAAGAAGTGAAATATAATCTGCCGTGTTAACTCTATAATGCGGGTAATTTTCGTGTGTATAATCTTCCTTGACTACAAATCCAAAATACTATTTCCAACAGAGCAAGATTGAAGAGGAGTAGTGAAAAATTCAACTCTCTTCTTACAGTTAATTTTTCTCTGCCTCCCTGTCTCATCTGAGTTCATTTTTAGGAAATGTAAGCAGGGAATAAGCTTTGAAGGAAGGTTGTAAAAAACCTGTTGTTGCAGGTTTTTTATTAATTGGTTTCAAGAACACCTTTCAGGTATGGTCCTAGGCACACTGGGTCCTGCCTCAGTCATAGGGCTGCATTAGATGACCTCTTAAGGTTTCTTACAGCCCCAGGTTTCTATGATTGTCTTTGATTTTTCTGGAGAAAAAAAATTGTATAAAACTCGTCTGTTTTTCTTTCACATATACAGTTTCTGCTTCAGCAACAACAGCAGAGTGAAACTGAGATGATTCTAGTCAGTTTCACTGTACAGCTTCACATGTAATTGCATTATATACAGGAACCAGGAGCATAGGTAGCAGTCCAGAACTGCTGCCTGTCTCAGTATTTTCATAATCACGCCTGTTTTTCTGAGACTGAGTGCGAGAATGTTCCTGAGACAATTGTAACAAAATTATTCTCAACTTCACTTATGATCTTGATCACAAAGTTTATTTTATTCTTGAGCTTGTGTATACTTTATTATAATGTACACATTCTTTGAGAGAGAGAGAGGGAGAGAATGAGAACTAGTACCATTACAAAAATTATAAAATATTCCAAATATGAAAAAAGCAGATAACCTGGTGTGGAGGGAAAGCATGTTGGATTTCACAGGGTTTTAAGTAGTATAACATAATTTGTCAACTTGGATGTACTTGAAATTAGTCAATTAACGAAGATGAGTATACATGAACTGACCTGTTTCTTTCTGAATCCATTGTGCCTTCTTTTCTCTTACATTAAAATGACTGGTTGGTGCCTAACCATGTACTTTAAAAATGACTTGGTTAGTACTCCTCTGTGGGCATAGTGAGAAGACTGTTACAAATTAAGGGCTAAATTCTATCCTTTGGAAAATTAATAGGTTCAGATACTAAACCAAAATGATGCCCTGTATGGTGTGTGCTGAGTAGATCTCTTCTTACAATTTATTTTGAAACTTACATCTTTGTTAATTAATCAAATGTTGAGAGGATGGTAGACGGGTTTACCAGATGCAGCTGATAAATAAATACATGTGCAGTGTGGGACATACTGTAAATGCTAATTAAATATAATAAATCTTATCTTCACAACACTTTTCATTCTGTATGGCTCAAATAGTCTACAGCTATTTATGCACGAGACCACTGGGAAGCAGCCATCTCTGCTGTGGAAGATGGCAACTGACGCCCAATAGGAGACAGAGAACACTGGCCAAGCAAAATGCAGCAAACCTCCTGCTCTCTGCCATGGTATCGTTACTGTCCACACAAAAACTGACTAATCTGCACTTTTTAAAGGTTCCATCAAAAAGACCCCTGGAAGTGTTGTCAAAGAGCTGCTTTTGAGAGGGATAGCACTACTACAAGTTGTTCATTGGTTTCAAAATGAACATTGTCTTCTCTATCAATCCTGCTTTTTAGGGGCAGTTGATCTTACAAATATTTTGACTTGCACTTATGGTAGTTTGGTGGAATATAGTCGCACATATGGTTCATGCATGCATTTTGCTTCAGTCTCGTATGGGTCTGATGCAATGTACTTTAATAGGATCTGTTGTGTGCTTAACGCTGTTCTCTGGGAGTTCTAGCACAAGGCTTTGACTTCTGTGGAAGACACATTAGATAATGATGGTCTTGTAGATAGATTCGTTATTATGGCAGAAAGCATATTGCTTTCCAATATTTACCTACTTCAGCTAGGGCTTCTGTCACTTGTTAGATATTTTAAATATCAAGCCCTATGCAATATCCATAAATTGTGTGCAATTTTTTTGCTTTTTTCTCCTTTGCCAATACCTTAACTGCACCTGGCTGAAATTTTTGACTTTCAGATTTTTTGATGGAAAACAGGGATACATTTTTTTGTGGGAAATATTCTTAAAAAAATTTCTTACATTTTACCTGGATTTTGATTCCTCCTTTGTCTAATCTAACACATGATATAAAAATTTGTTTCGGTTTCAACCAAAAGAAGACTAATTGATTTATAAACATGCACTAGACTTTTTTTAAAGTTAAAAAAGGGATGTGAACCCAATATGGATATATTTATTTATAATCTGTATTGTGGGGTTTGCTTATAAATAAATTGTTTAAAATATGTAATTAATTAAAATCCTTGTTGCATATTTCAATAAAAAATAGACTATTCAGAATGACCATTTATTATGAGTATTTCCTAGAAAACATGACCACTTTTCATTGGTTGCCTTCCCCCAACATACCATACAGCTGTCAACACCCAAACTGTGTCCCATTTATTTGTGTCATGATAACTAAATATTTGTGAAACATTTGTTGAATAACAGTATATATGGCAGCATCTGGTGTTAGGTGATCATGTAAAGGAAAACCTTTCATTGTTTCTTCTCACAAGGTTTTAGGAAACCATATCCCCACAAACACATGGAGGAACTCTTATCAGTTCTTTGTTTTTTCTTTCTAAATATTGTTCTGCATACTATTTAGATTGTACTTCATCCAGAGATGTACTAAGCCCCTCAGAGGACCTGTGGGGTCCCTGTCCTTGAGAGCTTGCAATCTACACATTTGACAAGACTCTAATGTTGCTATTTCACTGTCTCCTTTCCCCACAATTATCTCTGCACTGTTTTCCACATTGTCCCTCCCCACAGTGATGGACAATGCCACTTACTTTTCAATTAAAGCACTCTGGTAGACTTGCCTGTTTCAAGACATCAGCACAAAAATTCCATATTAAAATTCTCCTTATTTATTTTATGCTATGTGACTTCTCTTTCCCTTGCTTTTCAAGATTTAAGGTCACTTCAGGTTGGAGGTACTTAATTCCAATTTGAGGGCACGTACATGCACTAGGTCTGATTGAACCGGCATGCTAAAAATAGGGGGTGGCTACAGTAATGGGAGCAGCAGGCCACCCAGAGTACATACGTAGCATCTTGCATGGTGTAACCTGGTGGCTCTTTACTAAGAGCTTCTTTGTCATGGCAAGGGGGTTGCTTTGCAGGCACCTTGCCTCTTTCAACAGCATGTTGCAGGCCCCTTATCAACGGAGCACAGGTTTTCATGTAGATAACATCCCCTGTCACTGGCTGGTTTAGTATCAGAACACTCTTCACTACCCTCAGGGTCCCAAAATAAAGTCCACCGTCACTTAACTCTCTCACAACCAGAGCTGTTCTGTTCCAGTCTGTTCTTGTAGCCTGTTCTCCCTCTTTTTTTCCTAGCAGGGGCTTAGCCTTTCAGCACTGGTCTTAAGAGCTCCAAACTTCTGGCTCCATATTCTGTCTGGCTTACCCCACAGGAACCTCTTGCTCCCTGGCTCCTCTCCGTCATAGTTTTCCCCACTAGAGCCCTTCTCACTTGCCTGAGCTTCTTCCCCTTCACTGCAGCCTCCTATGTGTGACCCATTATATACAGCGGTCAGGCTACTCTTTCAGAGATGGGCTAGCACCAAAGTATTATACCCCTCCTGCTGTTTGCACTGCTGCGGCCATGCTGTTTTTATAGCATGCTTGCTGGATCAGAGCTAGAGTGGGTATTTCTCCCCAAAATGGAACATAAATTTTCAGCTTGAAGTGCAGACATACTCTAAGAGGGACAAGTCCTCTTTCCTTTTACTTTTCCATTTTGCTCTCACTAAAACATCATGCTATCCCTGAAACACCTGACAGTCTCTCCAGCAGGCCCTTGTTTTAGCTAAGTTGAACTGTGGAATTTGATATCTAGTCATTTTAGAAAATGCCACCCCACTCTTAAAACTATATTATAATGGGCACACACTGCCCTGGCTCCCATCCTTTCGGACATCCCTGAATGAAAGGCTAGGTTTTGTCATTTCTGAGGTATATTAAAAGAAGAAACTTGGAACATTTTTCTGCTTGATTACTGTCAGGAAAATTAACACAAACCATTGCTCCCTCATGAAAAAAATAGATGTAAAGCCCACCCAATTCTTCCATTGTTAAACCATGAGTAGATTTTAAGCCATTTAAAATTACTGACCCTGAAAAGCAAATCTACAGCGCCACTAAAGGGGCTCATAGAGTGCATGGGTGAATGTGGAGGGGGACCAGGGGACAGTGGATGAGTTAGAAAAATTGCCATTGCTTTTTATAATATTACTTACAGTTGAAACCCTGTGCTTCATGAAGATAATTAGTAGCTTCAGTATTTTCAAGACCGACATACATTTTAAAAAATTGGTAACTTTTAATTTTTCTGCACTATTCATTGAAAGATGAAAGCCTCTCTCCAACATCTCGTTAAGTATGGTCTCCAAGACCATAGTATCTGAGCACCTCACAATCTTTAATTTTAATTTATCATCACAACACCCCCAGGAAGGGAGGAAGTACTATTCTCCTCATTTTACAGGTAAGGAAGTGGGGCCCACAGAAGCTAAGGTCACAGAGGCATTCTGTGGCAAAGCATGGTTTGAACCTTGGTCTGTCAAATCCCATGCTAACACCTACCCTCGTATGATATCCAAAATAAATCTGCCTTCTTTGTCAGGACATTCTGAAGATGATACTGGGGTACCTACCCACCAGAGTAGCTTAAGTATGGGGTGACAAGTAAAACTGGTCAATCCTGGGCATGTAAACTTTCCACCAGTTCCATAACTTCTTGAGTCCCATTGACTTAAAGGGACATTAAAGAGGCAGGAAACCCTCCTAGTTTTGAAAGGCTGGGGTTAATAGTTCTTAATTTTCTTTTAAAACCTGTGTACAGGGAAAACAAATTGTCACCTGTCATGGGCATATAAAATTTATGCCATGTGGTGTTGCAGTGGCTCTAGTCAAGCCATTGAGGTACATATTAACCAGATTAGGCGCAATTTTGTTCCCTCTTTACAAATGGACATGGTACATACCAGTGTGTGTTGCGTATTAGGAGAATATCACCCATGGCAATGTTGCGGGGCTGTTATGATGCTCTCTTTGCAATAGAGGAAACTACCTGCTTTTTCATTAGTTTTGCTTTTCAGAGGCATACATTGGGGATCAACTAGCTGTCCCACCCTTTTAAGTTTGCTCCACCAGTGTCCCTAGGCAGCTCTGCTGGCTGGGGCATGAAGGGTACTAGTGAGGACTCGCACCTGCTCTCAAAAGAGGCCTGGAATTGCAGTTGTCCCTGGACTTTAGAATGGATTTTGTGTATGCTCCCAGCCACCCACATGGTTACAAACCACAATATGATCTTCATAGTGTGCATAATATTTCATTAATTAGTATCAAAGCATTATGGCTGCTCTTACTGCTTTTCTAGTTTAAATCAGTCGGGTGTCTGAAACCCAGATTAAAAAGGCTTGTTTCGTATTGTATAATAGTCAGAAACGGATTTCAAAATTAAACTTTCTTTTCATGAATGGTTAAACTGCACAAGCACATCCCAAACTATCAGCCTTTCATCCTCTAAGTGATATCAACTAAACTAAATTGCTTCCAGGCAGAGAACTCATACATTTCAAACACTGTGGGCCGGAATTTAGCTGTTCAGGTGAAAAGTGTTTTCAGTGAACTTTCATAAAAAATTTCCAAGTTTGCAGCACTGAAAAATCAAAATGCTATTTAAAAAATCAACACCTGCAGCAAAAAGACAACAATCAGCACATCCTTGTGTTTTAAAATTGTTTTTATGTAAATAGCACAAACTTTAAATGCCCCAACTTCCTTTTGGAGAGAAGGTTCTATAGAGGGTGGTGGTGGGGAGGTATGTTTCCTGTTTTTCCAGTGGTGTCACAATTTTCATGATCACCTTGCCCATTGTCACTGAGGTCCTTGGGCATAGAACAGAAAATGGATTGTACACTCAAACCACTGGCGAAGCAAACTGTGAGGACTGTGCAGTAATAACAATTTAACTCATCAGGTTTATCAGCCATCTGTATCCCTGATCTATGTACGCATGCTACGTAGATAAAATCTGTTGCAGACTCTTATTTTTTCAAAATCAAATAGACCTGAACAGCAGATTTCCATAGAGTTAGCCCAGTGCCAAAATGTTTCATCTCATCTTGTCCCTGGGACAAGCTATCTCCAATGTATTGTCCCCTTGTTAACAGGTGAGTCTTATAGTGGGCCCTCAAGGTCACAAAATTGGGCGGTGTTGGATTTCTGAAGCCTTGTACAGTAATTTGCTGTAATAGCACCAGGCTTCATTTTTATTTAAAGCTATAGTTTATCAGTCAAAGATGCCAGTTAAAAATATTATGTGGAAGTCCTTTAACAGAAGCGCTACTGGAGCCTTAACAAAGTGTTGCTGTTGATGTTTCTATAGTCCCACTATCTGGAAATAGGGCTCTTTTATTTTAATTTTATTTTTGATTTAAACCTCTGATTTAAACCTCTGATATAGAGATCTCTGGAATTGCAAAACAAAGTAAGAAATTTTAGATTAGAAGGTAACATCTGTTAACTGTGGTTGTTTGTGCTGCTGCATATCAAAATTATATGAAAACAGGTATGCATAAACATATATCCAGCTTTTGGTGTACCAATTTCAATAAATAGTGCATTATAGTACAGTTATAGCTAACAAATGGATCTCCAATTTAAGTAATTTTCCAGGCATATGAAATGTCTTCTTAAAAAAACAAACAAACCACACACCTAAGGAATGTCTGAGAGCTGTTGTATATGCAAGAGGTATTTGAAGTTTTTAGCAAATAATGCTTCTAATGCCTGAAGTGATACTTTTTCAGCTAAAAAGGTGCAGAGGCATCTAAACCTCACATAATTTAGCAATGAAATCTAACAAAGAAAACATGTTTATGAAGCTTAGAAGTTGGAAATATTAGGACTGGTGGCATGATCAAATGTGTTGAAGAGCAATAGTAAACAGAATTGTGGTGTTGTACATGTTAGGAGTTACTTTCCAAAGTGAGCCAGTAGAAACATGAATATCATAAACACAAGGACTGCAAAATACTCCACAATAATAATAATAATAAAAATAATAATGTCACTGTTGTAATCTTACTTCTCTTGCCTTCTGTTTGCTGTTCTTTGTTGTATTTCCTATAGTCTTTCTGAAAATGAATAAACCGTTAGAAAAGGCCTCCATGGAGCAGTCTAATTGATGCTTGTACGTTTGGAAAATGGTTTACCTAGACTGATAGCACCATGATAACATGCAATATAGCACTAACGATCCACGCAGGAACTCCCCATTGACACCACTGGGGAGTTTGTGTGACTTTTTGAGATGTTTATATGTCTGGAGCCCTGATTATCCTGGCATTTGTCTGCATGTACCTCTTATTGAAGTAAATGGAAGTTATACACATTAATTATGATCTTGTACAAATTCTGCAGCTAAACATAAACATCCATTGTAGTCCTGGTATAAGAATGACTGGTGGAGATGATGAAGAAATGCTTAATTGTATTATAAGAGAGAAAATCTGAGCTTATATAGGGTCTGAGTTAGTTGTGAAGAAGATGCACTGACATCTGTTTAACTTGGCCACTATTGTAATGTCTCAAACTGGCCAATATAATCATCCTTTTATTTGAATAAGTCATGTGAATCTGTAGACATTCAACTTTGTTGTCTGACGTGTCAGGTGACAGGAGCCAGGAAATGGAGATCTCTGAACGAGTAAGCTGAGCATGTGCCTAACTTGGAACACATGAGTAGTCTTGTTAAATTCAACAGATCTGTTCACATGCTACAAGTTGCCTAAATACCTTTCTGAATTGGGGCCAAAGTTCATTTCTTACCAGCACTTCTCAGCGTCACACCTGTATTACAATTTGTTTAATTTTATATTCCATTTTTCCTTGTTGATTTGAGCTTGTCAGTAGTTAAAACCGGGTAATTTAGCAATGGTGTGAAACATCCACAGAGAATTGAAACTTACTAAAATTTAACATAAAAGAGAGACCTATCTTGTACCTGTTGTTCTGCACCAGAGAAGTGAAATAAGGAGTTCTTTTTTTGAAAGCGAAGGCAAAATTCTGCATGATATTAAGGAAGAAGCCGCCTCAGGGAAGATCTTTGAATCATGGTAAGCTGATAAAATGCTGTGGAGTAGTACATTGCATTTTGAGTGTCATGTTGAATAAACACAATAAGACTATGTTAGTAGGAGATCCATCCCAAACTACAAGTATAAGTGTGATCGGAAGAGACCTTATTGTAGAGAACTAACTGGTACAGAACTGATAACTTGAAAGTATGAGAGGGATTTTTCTTGAGTGCTTATAAAAGATGTGCCCCAAATTTCTTGAGTAAATTGGACTCGATTTATTTATTACTGTTTTTTGACTAGAAGGTTGACTGTTTTTAGGTTTTTTTAAATCACAATAGTCTACTGAGACACTGGCACTGTTGCCATCTTTATTAGCATCCTGTGCCTTGAGCATGTGATATTCACAGTTAACTGGACTGCTATCTGATTTCTGCCTCGAAGACATCTACAGTACTCGTGAACAGTGTTCCCTGTAAGCTTGAGTGCTTCTGCGGCCACCCAGGAGAGATTCAAATGCTGCTGAGCTGATTAGCAGAGTGCCCACAACCAGCAGCTTGTTTCTACTGTTGGTGCACTTCTGCACATGCCTCAGTGCACATAACAAAATTTATTCTGCACACGAATGGAAAAAAATTAGAGGGAGCATTGCTCATGGGACAGGGCTTTATAGAGCACGTTCAGGCTCGGTCTATACTACAAACCTGTACTGGTATAACGATGTTGCTCAGGGGTGTGAAAAATCCACACTCTGAGCAACATAGTTATGTCAGCCTAGCGTCCCTGCCAATGCAGATGGTGCTATATGGATGGGACAGCTTCTCAGCTTGACATAGCTACTAGTGATGTTAAAAAGTGTTTATTTAGGTAAACGTATAACCCCTGAATTTTTCAGCAGTTACCTGCGGAGCCAGCTAGCCACCTTCCCCCCGTGCTGCTGCCTCTGTATCAGAGGCAGCAGTGTGGGGAACTGGCTTGAAAGCTGGCTCCCTGTGCATACCTGCTCTCACCTCCTCCCTCTCCCCCCCCCCTCCACCTGCACACAGATATAGAGGCAGCAGTGCAAGGTGGGGGGCTGCGTGTAACTGTGCATGTTAGCCAATGAGCCCAGGCTCATTGGTTAACTGTACACGGGTCATGTTCACATTTCCACAGAGCATCCTTGCTATAAGTTGCTCCCGTATACATCCATTCCTCACTAAAGTTGTTGATGCTTGTAGGAACTGATGCATTATATGTCCTCCTATTCCCCGCTCTTAACCTCGCGGAAAAAAAAATTAGTGCAAATGGAAGTCAGCCATGGGAAAAAAATTTCCCTGCTTTAAGTTGTTTCATTGTAAGTCCAATTTTTTTGGAATGTATCTTGGACATATAGCGAGGATGGCCTGTAATAGCTACCATGTCTTGGGGAAGTGGGTTAACTATGCTGTTAGGAGAAGCTCTCACCTCAGCTTAGGTGTGTCTTCACTTAAGCACTACAGCAGTGCAGCTGTGTTGGTGCAGCTGCAGAAATGCAATATTTTAAGTGCAGACCTGTCAGCAGAGAGCACTTTTCAACTCAGAAATGAAGTGCTGCCCCCAAGAAATCAAAAGAAAGAATTTCACTGCTTCCAACTGCAAACATGATGAGGACCAACAAACGATAGTCTGTGGTGACTGGGAAAATGGCTATGCCATTATATTTTAAGGGGCAGAAGCATTTGTCAGTAAGCTATACAGCTGTTCCTTTAGCATGCCTTACTATCTCTCCATTTATAGAGAAGGTGAGGGTCTGGGGCAGAAAATAAGAACATGGTGCTAGCTGGCAACTTGCTGCTTCCATATGACAGTTTTGTATCTGCTTGAAAGCAGAAAAAAGCAAAAGTAATTTTGCCTCCAAAATGTAATTTTCTGATAAAAATGGAGACTGAGTGTGTATAGAAACTATGAAATGTTGTTGTATGAGATGGTGAAAATCTGGAAATGGCATAAACCAATGGTACTACTTTGTGGGGATGACACCCATGGCTCGCTTGACTGGTGATGTTAAGGAAATGTCACAAAGGAGGAAGATTTGATGTTGCATTGCCAAGTCTCCGGTATTTTCCTGGAGTCTTCCAGAATTAAAGACTAATCTTTTAAATAAAGACTATGTGATGTAATGAAACCACCAGTAATTCGGCTAACCCAAGTTGGCAACCCTAATTTGATGAAACCCCGGTGTAGGCTTTTGTAGGCTTTCATGACAAAGAACTCTACACAAGAGCAGGGACCATGTTAGCAGCCAGTGCTTATAAAACTGTATCCTTCTTGTGCCTGAGTAGAAGTACAGTCCTTATAAAAATGTCAGCTCTAATTAGGGTCAGCATGCAAAAAACAAAACTCTCCCAAATTCCTCTGGATCAGCAACCAAAGCACCCTTCCCTTGTCCAGCCAAAAAAATCTTGGAAGAACAAATGGAACTTGTAATATCAAAGTCACCCAATTGGAGCTATGATAAAATAAGGGTATGTTTCACAACTGAAGGTCCCTTACTAGGACACCTCTAATTGCCACGTGATTAAGCAGGTAGAACTGTTAGGGTAAGCTACTGAAAGGATCTAAATGAGCAAGTGTTACGAGAGAGGCAATATCTATTGTAAGCAGTTCCAACCGATTTAAGAATTTAAAGGTTAAATGAACTCCTTAAATTGGGCCTAGAAGGAAAGAGGGAGTTAGTACACATCACAGAGCACTGAAGTAATAGGCTCTCTTCAGTGAATACTCGTTAGCAGTCGGAGCTGCTCATTCTCCAGCAGCTGAAGTTCTGAAGCAGTCTTAAGGAGACACCAAAGTGCAGTAACTCCTGGCCACTGCCATTACCTGGAAAGCCACAAACAGTTGGGAATTCAATAGGATCACACAGCTGTGGACCAGAATAGAAAAAAAGTCAGGTATATTTCCCCATACAGAAAGGAGCCAATATCATTTTTCCAAATCTCTGGTGGGTTAACAGAACTCATCATCATAATATCAGGGTTTATCACGAGAGTATGACATCCAGGAAAGTTAATCCTAATTAACTAAAGGTCTGAATTTAAAGTAGATTAGATAAACTGCATTAAACTTCTCTGTGAATACCCTCATTCAGAATGAAAGTGGGCTTAATTTGATTTAGCTTAATTCACTTTGGAAGTAAATTAAGCTAATACGAATTAATGCCATTTAAATACTGAATAACAGTATCCACACAGGGATTTAATGCTGTTTAACTAATTTACTTCACATTCACACCTTTAGTTAATTCAGATTATCTTTCCTGGACATCCCCATGTTGACAAACCCTAAATCTACTCTGGGGTCAGTTTTTGAAGGCTTGCTGCCTTCTAAACCCCAAAACACAATGCCACTGATGGAATTCAATGACCAGGAAATGTCTCCTCAACATAGTGGTACTAGTGTAGGCTGTACTACTCGCTATGTGTCTGAATGTACATGTTGATTAGTAAGGATGACCTGATGGCACCCCAATGAACAGTTGCCCAGTAGTACCCTCAGATCCTCTGAAAAAGAAAAGAATGAAATCACTCCATTACTCCACCAATACCAGATGTTCCCACCCATCACTAGGCTACAATGAGCAGTTGCTGACTCATGATCAAGTCTATCAAAGCTGACTCATCTAACAAAACCCATCTCCAGTGCTAGGGGAAGATCATCAGCTAGCACAAAACAGTGCAGTGTTTTGATATCTGTTGTTATCTGTTGTGATATCTGTTGTTGATGAGTGTAATCATGTAAACATAGAACAGGCCTCCATTTTTGGACTAAGCTTATCAATAACATGATGCTTTATCAACAGTAAAATATAGTACATATCAGAGACTGGCTTTGATACTAACTATGGATATTTTTAAAAACTGTAAAATCAAGTTTTACAGTATTTGCATCATGCTCAAATGCAAAGGAAGGTCACAGATGCTCTGCCTATCATCTTTCTCTTCCAAATGGAGTTCATGTGAGATGAAATTGACAGCAATGAGTGTGACAACTGAGCTAAACATTCTTTTTATTATTTCAGACTGGGACTTTTAAAGAAGTCAAGCACCCAACTTCCATTGAATTGCCATATGAAATAACTCCTTGGAAACTAATTTTTCAAAGGAGTCTATCTAATACTTCTGCTGTATTTATAATTTTGAGTTCTGATTCCCACTGAAGGTTACATCAATTACATACTACAGATTGAACCTCTGATAAGTGGTAGTTTCTGGTCTGGAATGCTCCTGGACCAGGGAATGGCAGGAGGGCCAGCAGCCCAGCTAGGGGCAGTGGGGCCAGAGTCCCAAAAAAGTGCTGGGGTCAAGCTGGAGAACCCCAACAGTGCATGGTAGCACAGGGCTGGAGGAAGAAGAAACTTGGCTGCCTGCAGCAGCATGGGGCCAGGGAACCACAGCAGCGTGGTGCCGGGGGCTGGAGAACCCCAAACGCCCATGGCAGCCCAGGACAGGGGGGGCCGATGGCAGCAGGGTGGACAATCTGGTGGGTGGGGGGAGGTGAAAGGTAGCGGGGGCCAGAGGCAGGGGACCAGCTGGCTCGGGATGGTGCCAGGGGACACCTCCCCTAGTCCAGAAAATTATCTTGTTTAGGATCAGTCAGGTCCCAATGTTGCTGGACCAGGGAGGTACAACCTGTAGTTACAGTTAAATAACCTCTTAATCTTTAGGGGGCCATACATCTCTGATGTTTGTGTGAGAGTCCCATTGACCACAGTAAGACTTGGAGACTGTGCCCTTTATTTGGAAAACCCTACAGTTGTTAGCATTTGTTCTAATTAATGGAATCTTTAGTGGGAAGGGTATTATGTATTCCCAATGTATTTATAATAGCCAATGTTTTCTTATGTTGGTTCTTCCCTCTGTTTTAATAGGATTTTCTAAAATATGCTCCAGGCACCTAGAAAGGGAGTAACAACTATAGCAGTGTTTAGTTTTCAGGCTGTATTTCATCATTGCATTATTTTTGATCAAAGCACCTTTTTTGGGCTTTTGTGAATGCATATAAGCTGCAGACAGTATGCAGTACATAAATTTGGCTGCTTTTCCATAGCTGGTATAAAGATTAGAAGCAAAATTCCTTTTTTTTTTGCTTTGACAGGAAGTTGTAATTTTATTAATCATTTTAGTAGATTATATAACATTTCGGTTTTGTGCACTTCTTTTGTTTCTCTCTTTTTTGCATTATGTTTATGTTGAAAATGTGAAAACAGTAGAGACGAGACCAGTAATAGCATTGGTAGTAAGAAGGGATTATTAAAAGGATGTTTTCTCTCTTGGTGAAAAAAATTCCTTGAAAACATCATAAATGCTTCTATAATACATGATGCTACACTTTTATTGTCTTCAGAAGTTGATTGTCTAGAGAAAACAATTTGGAAAAAAAATTGAGGTGAGCCTTCTTCATATTCCATTTAGGAGGAATCCAGATAAAATACCAAAAATGATTAAGTAGCTACGCAAAGAGAGAAGCCTAATATGTGCTGTATGATAACTGAGTGGATACATTTTCATTTTGTAGAAAAACTGCTAATACTGTAACATCCAATGTGTTTGGTTTTATGATGTGCTTACAGGGCTCTTCATTGTGGTCTCAGCAATATGAAGAGCCCTGCAAGTATGCAATAAAACTGAGCAGATTTGATGTTAGCATTATTCATTGGTGTCCCTTGCACTAGGGAAGTTCTGTTTAAATAACCACTGAGGGTTGGTGTCACACTGTCTAACCTTGGATTTTAAAGATTAGGAGCAGGAGGAGACTCTTTCTAGTAAAGGGCTTTTAAAATAATGGTTTAGGCATAATTTTTTCTATAAGTATGTAAAGACTTTTATTTAAGATGTCCAAGATTTGCTGGTAAGGATGATTCATCATTAAGGTCCACTTTTCCTTGGGGATTAGGGACCAGTGTTTGTTTTTGTTTTTCTAGCATAGCAACTGAATTTCATCATTCACTTTGTCATTTAGCAATAGAAGACAACTTCACCGAAGAAGCTCATACTATGAGTAAAATTGGAAGTAAATGGAAGCCATATGTTGCTTCTATAATTTCCAAGGTTAAATAAAGCTATAGTTTTGGCTACTTTATTTTTAACAGGGAGAAGAGTACTCCTTGTTATTAATAGCTTGGACTTATTTTTGAATAGTTATTTTGTTAATAGTAGTTTGAAAGAGCACATTATGCCCAAAGTTTTCAAAGCACAAAGTTGATGCTTAGCAGTAATCCATTTCTTAACTTATGTACAACTGTGGAGTTATTAATGCTAGTCAGGTTATGTGCAAGGATTCAGGAAAATTCTTTATTCCTCATTGACTCCTGACAGTTATTGTACCTAGGAACTGGGTAACGTGTTCTGAAGTGAGCAATTATGGAAATGTTTACTTCACTGGCTGCATGTAAATGTGTGCAGAGAATGTACTAGAATTTTTCCTTGGGGGTATTTAATTCTCTCCAGGGCAATGAAAATCAAATGATTTCTGCCCCCCCCCCAAGCTGGGGTGTTTTTATAAAGCAGTATAATGCAGCTGAATAATGATGAATGCAGGAGACAGAAAAAGAAATAGAGAACTATCAACAGATCTGAAAAAATAAAATGTAAGGTAGAAGCTAAAACCAAAAAGAAAAGGGGGGGGGGGGGAGTAAGAGAAGGCTGGTTGTCACAGATTCAAGTTTGCAGGAGGAAGAAAATGGAATGGATATTCTAGTATTCTGGAGTAGTACAGTGCATGTAATACATCTGTTTTTTTAAGAACCTAAGCGATTGGCTCAGTATTGTTCACATCGAAGGGCATCACATTTGCTTGTTAATTAAATGCAGTATCAGTGCTTACTGTCCCTGAACAGTGGGGGAAAAATCCCAGTATGTATGCATATCTATGAAATTTCTGTAGATGGAAGTGGATCTCATACAAATTATAAGTGGGTTGTTTCTGTTGATTTTTAATGTATCTACTAGCTTTTCACCTTTTCTTCTGTGTAGCCATTGAGAAAAGGAAATCTGTGTACTAAAAAGAATTTGGATAAACTACTGCTTTTGTGGGAAACTGGAAGGGATGTTTTTTCATCACTGATTTTTTTTCAAAAGCAAATGTGTTTTGTGAATGTACATTAAGAACATATATAAACAGTTAGAATTAAATGCTAGGAAAATATTGCATGTTGTATAACCTGTGTGTGGATCTTGAAACTTACAGCGTAGTCTGAATGTTGAATGCTTGCCAAAGAGAAAACAGTGCAGTTTTCCAGACTCTCATTATGATTATTAATTTTATCAGAGTGATTTTTTTTTAAAAAGGGGGCTCCTGCATACTTTTTTACAGTAGTTAAAGTAAATACTAGTTTAAATTGGCCTATATGGCCATATGCCTGTCATTAGAGCAGACTTAGATTACATTAATTAAAAAAAATACTTGCTGATCTTTCTGCTCTAATTTTTTGTGTGTATTTCTCCTAAATTTCTTAAGAAAGGGTTTCATAAAAGGGTTTTATGTCTTGCAGAAAATTGAGTTTTGTAGACATTACCTAACTCTTGATTTGTCACACTGGGATCAATAACATTTCGCTGCTCTTAAACACACAGAATCACAGGGGACACATAATGTTTTTTATAAGTGCAGTAAAGTTAACGTGTTGTTGAAACAAAAACTCCTCTGACAGTCCTGTAATAAGTACACTCAGAAACTAGCAAATTATCTGTAATACTAGGAAAGGCAGGAAGAGCGCTTAAGAGTACAATGTGTATGTTGTTGGCACTAGGTGCAGCAAAAAGGGAGAAATTAGGATTCTAAGTTTTCTTCTCTTACATGTCAAAGAAATTGCACAGAGCTGGTTTTCACTGAGAGGAATGGTGTAGGGCTGACCCAGTTGCCCTGTGCAGTGCTTTTTTTGACTACAGTTTTATCAAGTCTATTTGGCAGAATTGGGTTTTGTGGGTTATATAAATTACTGCACATTTGCGTATGGGAAAGGCCCTGTACCCTGTTAAAGAAAAGCTGTTAAGAATGTCAGATAAATGAGCACTGCTCTTCTAGCTCCCTGTCATGGCAAACACTACAATGACACTGGCATTTTAAATTGGCTTTGAATTATAGTTGAATAAAAGATAACTTCTTTATGTTGCGTTTTGCTTTTAAAAATTGAGTTCCAATAACACGTATATGCATGCATCTTTGCTTCTTGATTTAGAGAATCAAAGGAACTGATATTAGATTATATGGTTGTGCTAAAACTAGTGTGTTTCTGTTGCCAAGTTTCTTTCTGGTTAAAACCAAACAAATTGTGTGTTGGTTTTCAGGCATCATTGTAGCGTTTCCAAGAAAGAGAGGAAAATAATGTGAAGGAGAATTCTATTTGTGCAGGAAATGCAGCTACAAGACCCAGGAAGGTGTGGCTGATGTGTGACCTTTTCTTTGATTTTCTTCCATGAGAGATTTAAGAGCAGGAAAGGAAAAGCTGTTTAATGTTAAAGGAATTTTGGATATTGATGGTAGCAGGCAGTGGCCCTTTTATGCACAGAGGAAGTGCTAGAAGATAGATGTAGCCTGATGTGAAAATCTTGTCACTTTATGTAAGCTGGTGCTATCCATCCTTCAGCACTTTAGAGAAAATGTAGTTTTATGTTCATTTAATAATTATCCATTTCGGTTGTACTTGTCGGGGAGAGCTTCTTGAGCCCCATCAGTTTTTCAGAGAAGCACCACTCAAGCTCTTCTGCTGAAAATGTTTTTCCTTTCCTCCCTTCACTTCATTCCACTCTTCCCCTTATCGACACACTCATCAGTGCCAGACCTCTTCAGTATTCCACTCCTGTCCTTTGTGAAGTGATTTTGCCCAGACACGTCTGGCTCAGGGTGAAGTGCCCTCCCCTGAGAGCACGCACTGCAGCCCCAGGTCGCCAGCACCATGAATACATTATTATCCCAATTTCCATCCTGTTGCCACGGCAGCACTTTTGGAGCTGCTGGGTTATTAAGTCGTACATCACTAATACCCTGATATGAGCAGAAGTTGGATTTAATATCGGCCTTTGATCAGATTACCTCCCAACAGTCAGCTGTCATTAGAAAATTCCTTTGCTCATTATACCCTCAGAGCTCTGGCCTGTGTAGAAAAAGGGTGGCAGGCCTGATACATGGAGGCAATTTCAAGCCTAGGCCTTGTATTGTACACTTAATTTATTTTCTGACCTTTCTGATATTTGGGAAGATTCTGTAGAACTCTCTTTCTGTCTGTGTCTGTAATATCTTTAGTTTTGTGGGGGCTTTTTTTCCCCCTTGTCTCTTGCCAAGTGATACTGTACTTTGTTTGAAAGTGTCTGTTTTCTGCCTGTCCTCGGGTAATGTATAAAACATGGTGCTTCAGGTAGAGATGAAGGGTAAACTGATGTCCCCCTAAATGGCCAGCCTGTGTATGCACCTAACACTTCACTGAGCAATCTGTCAACATGTCAGCAACACATGTTTTATAAAAAGCCTCCAGTGGGAGCAAAGGCTCCTGCCAGGGCTTAGGAAATGCTTTGAATTCAGCAGATTTCTATTGCTGGAGTCCCCCGAGGTTCCTTTTACAATGCCTACATTTCAGAAATTTGAACTTGGGACCCTTAGGGGGTTCTCTCCGAATGCCTGAAAATGTAGAGTTATATTGTTGCGTGTCCCCAAGCGGTCTTTACTAATACCTGAATTCGGAGAAGCTGGAAATTACAGAGCTCCCCAGGGGGAGCTTTATCCACACCAGGAAGAAGAGAATAACTCTGCAGGGAGATTGCTTAATGCATTGCTGAAATAAAAGAATTTGAGAGAGATGGGTTGAAGTGGGTTTTTTTCCCTTCTTTTTCTGGCCACTCCTTCGGCTTAGCTAAGTCCTTAAAGACAAAGTCAGGGTAAAGAAGCAGCTGGGCTCTTTTTAATGAAATTTTAGATGTGGCTTTTGAAACAGTTAGTTGCTTGATGCCCCCTCCTCTCTGCGCACGCACATTTTTTTCCTGCCTGTCTGCAAGAGCATTACAGTTTATATGCAAAAGTTGCTTTTGTTCCTACTGTGCATCTTCAGTTTTGTGTTTATTCCTTCATTGTATGCAGCTAATTTTTTTTTAAAATGGTTCTTGCTCTTCAGAAACAGTTCTGCTTTTATTTTACTTTATTAATAGTTTGTCTTTTATTTCACTTGCCTGCTCTCTGAGCTGTACATCTTTTATAAGTAGCGTTGCCTCCCTTCTATTTTTCAGTACATCATTTAGCCCTTTACCTCTTGCTTACATATGTGACACTATTTTAATGAGTGCTGAATAGTACTGTTGGAGCTGACCCTCATTACAATCTGATTGTGTCTTTGAAAATGCAGAACAGTCTCACAAGTCCTAAAGATGTTATGGAATGTTTTAGAGGAATTATTTTAAAAGTGCTCTATAGTTACAGTAGGAAACAATGTTTAAACAGTTGTGTTCTTAGTAGCTTCCAAGATAGTAGGAAAATATGAAACCCAACTGTGTGTGCTTTATCATCTCTAGTAAACCAAAATCCTCCTTGTACACGCTTTTCGAGATCTTTCTTTGGCTGTCTTTTGACACTGTGTCACCTGACCCCATCAGGAGGGAGCTAGGGGCCTGGGCTCATGTTTACCCAGAATTCTCTTGAGACTGAACAGTACCTTTTGAGTCCAGCTTCTTTCAGTTTTACAGACAAAGACAAGGGGAACATTCTCACAGAACTTAGCCGTCCAGTGTAAAACAGTTCCAGCTGTTGCTGCTTATGAATTTGGGCGGAGGGGGGGAGAGTACTGGCTTGCATTTTAGGTGTGGCTACATTCATAGAACTCTCTCTAGACATTGCTTTTAACTTAGTTAAAAGAGAGAGAAGAAATACAAACCAAATAATTTTCAGTTCTGTAAATTATCGCACATTTTAAAACCTAAACTGCTGTTTCAAGTGGAATTACTATGTGTGTTCATATATATGTCCTCTTTCTAAAAATAGCTTTACTCAGTGTTCAGTGTGTGTTTTCCTGCTCTCTTTTCCCTTCTTAAATGATAAGTTAGCTGTGTTTTTCTTTTCTTTTTTGCTATCTTTCTGTTGACAAGATATACACTTCCTCTTTGAAAGGCTGTTTTTCCTTCTGATTTTCTTTAAAGATATTTCTGAATAGAAAAGGTGACAGAATTAATTAGGCTAAATACAGGCACATACTCTTTGATAGGAAGAGTGAGTGTTTTAAACTAATGTTTCTGCTGAAACAGCTGTTATCCTGCAAAGACTTGATAGGTATATTTACAATGGC
Organism: Pelochelys cantorii; assembly: GCA_032595735.1. NCBI lineage: Eukaryota > Metazoa > Chordata > Testudines > Trionychidae > Pelochelys > Pelochelys cantorii. The sequence continues at coordinate 78,579,388 of CM064327.1, forward strand.
AGAATAATTGACGATCAATTGAGACTTTTAATCACCTACAAAACAATCTGTGTTTGGGGGTAGAAGGAATTGGGTAGAAAAGGAAAGAGTTTTTAGTATGTTTGGAAATAATCTTTGTTGCAAGCCTTTTAAAGATTCCCCCAAAAGGTGCAGAAGATGGCTTGCAAACCCTGTATAACTCATACAAATCCTCTTCAGAAAAATGTAGAATATTTCTGCCTTTTTGGAGTCAAAGGGTCAGCTGAGTATTTTCTTTCCTTGGGAAAAGTAATGAGTGAAACTGATTTTTGATATTTGAGTCCCAGGGTCAAGCTGAGCCTCCTGCCATGTTTTGGTAACACTTTCCTTGCGCGGAATGCTTGCCCTGTTTGTTACAAAAGTACTGCCAGCTGCCTGCTTGACAAAGCAAGCATGCTCTAATAAAAGTGCATTGCTGTGTGCTTAATGCATCTGAAGGAGTTTTGTGTGGTAAGTACTTATAAGTGTCCTGTGAAACATTTGCATCTGGCATCCTTATTTCAGAAGAAAAGAAAAAAATATCTTCCATGTGGTGCCTTTCATGAAAATGCATCTGCACTCTTTGCTACCCATTGTAAATAGGAAAGGTTTTGTATTTGTGGAATTGGGTTTTTTTAATTTTGCTTGGCTTTGTAAGAAACATCCCTTATGAGTAATAACATGAGTTTTCCATTAAATGACTATCCAGTTGTGTATGTTACCTTACGTACAACTCTATTTAACTTTAAATTTTATATCCGCTTCTTAGTAAGGATTCTAATGTTGCATCATCACATTCCTAACTTTGTTTTTGGCACAGACCAAATGGCCTCCTTTCCCCACCCCCAGCCCTACACACAATCTCTTTCTATGTTATTTCAGTGCATAGTTAGCCAGCCATATGGAGTTCTGCTGCATTGAATTCCTCTTCTCAGACACTGAAATGCATTATTCCTAAAACATACTCTATTTCCCCTAAGGCTTGGAACTGAAAGACTAGCCCTAAACTCTGATCTCCGGCATGATGCACTGCACCACTACTAGCTGGCCAGCTCTCGATTTCTTTTCTCTCCTACTTTCCTCTGCCTTAACAGAAGGCGTGTATGATCACTTTTTACCCTTTTTAAGATTCTGTCAATTTTTCAGCAGGGGAAACTCGGTCAGAAATATTCAAAAGGGATAAGTACAGATCAGCATTTACACTTTGGTACTGTGCTCTAGAAATGTCAGGGAAATGAACTTAAGCAGCCTTCCCTGCAGTAATGCAACCCTACATTCTGCAACAGAATGCCCATTTAGAAGCCAGAAAAATAAATTAATAAGCCTTCTCATGGAAAGAGGTTACATATGCACAGATGCATTTCTTTTGTAAAAGCATGCAATATTGTTTTTGTCTTCTGGCTGAAGAAATCCAGCTTCAGCAAAGTGGAAAGCCATTGCACAGAATATGGAAACTATTTTACAGCTGTTACTATGCTAGTAAAACTCAAATAATGACTAATTAGAATGGCTTATTTCTTTTATTATTAACCACTTAATTGATCATAACGATATGCTTGTTAAGACATTTAGTCTTGGTGCTTACTATGTACTGAAGTTAGTTTGATTAGGTTATCTGACTAAAGTTTACCAGCTAACAGAGTTGTAATATGTGTACACTATTTTATTTGTTCCTGAATCAGGAAAATAACTATTTAGATAAAGAATAATGCATGTGTCTTGTTTGTGTAGCACAACTCCAGACCTTAGACAGCTGTAGTAATCTTTCCTTTCTCTGTAGTCTGTGGGGTGTTTGTGTGAACAGCTCAGTGTTAAGCGGACATATCATCCAACTTAGTTGACACCAAAAATATTGCCTCACCCATGTTTTAGGCTGATCGTGGTCTGTCTCATCTAGAATTTCTGCTTATTAGCAATTTTCAGGAGGAATCTGCATATAGAATAATTCATAAGTATTTCAGCCATGTAATAAAGGAATACAATAAATGGGCAGCAGTGCTAAGCACCTTGTAATTCATCAATGGAACATTTACTAGACTATTATACTCTTGGTTTTTCTGGTGATAAAGGACATTGGCATATTGGAGCAAATCATGAAGACTTTACACAGATATTTATGACTCTTTAGTCAGGCAAACTCTCACTGAAATTAGCGGGTGTTTGCCTGTATAAATTGTTCTGGATTTTTCCCATGGTTGATAGCATATTCCAGCGATGCTCCAGTTGTGTAGATTAGGGATGTTAAAATGCGTTTGTTTAAATAACTGTGTAACGGCTGAAAAAATTCAGCGGGCACACGGTTACGCATGGGGCGGCGGTTGGCTGCTGCCTGTCTCTTGCCTATCCCCCCACCCCCCCCCGGGCACTGATACAGAGCTTGGTGTGGGGGAGGGGACAGGTGGTTCCCCAGGAACCAGTGTGTAGAAAGAGCTAGCTTTTAATCCAGCTCCCTGTGTATACTGGGGGCCTGCAGGTAACTGTGAGGGTTAACTGATGAGCTCAGGTTCATAAGTTAACCATGTACATGGTTATACTTTCACATCCCTATTAGAGATTGGCAACATCAGAGGTGATTCTGTTTTTTGCAAAGTGAAACCATAAGTGGTTATACAATTTCCATTTTAGCCCTAGAACAGCCATGGATGAGTGAAATAAATGGCTCTGATTTTGGCCTGTTCAATATTGCCCTCCTTCAGGAGGGTACTTAGGCACATGCTTGTCTATTAAGCATATGAACAATCCCACTGACTTCGATGACTACATATAACTCCAGTTATTACTAGTGGGAAGCTAAAGCATACACACATATAAAACAGGATCGCAATGAACTACTGATACTTTAATTCTGAAGCTCTAGCAATAATATTAGCAAGAAGAGGTGCATTCTGGTAATGGGCCCCCCCCCCCATCACAGAAAGGCTGTGGACGCATTGGAGAGTGTCCAGACGAGGGCAATGAAAATGATAAGGGGGCTGGAGCATATGACTGACGAAGAGGGGCTGAGGGATTTGGGCTTGTTTAGTCTACAGAAGAGAAAAGTGATGGGGGATTTGAAAGCTGCCTTTAACTACCTGAAGGGAGGCTCTGAAAAGGATGGAGAAAGGCTGTTCACAGTAGTGACGAATGGCAGAACAAGGAGCAATGGTCTCAAGTTGCAGTGGGGGAGGTCTAGGTTGGATATTAGGAAAAACTATTTTACTAGGAGGGTGGTGAAGCACTCAAATGGGTTACCTAGGGAAGTAGTAAACTCTCCATTCCTAGAGGTTTTTAAGTCCTGGCTTGACAAAGCCCTGACTGGGATGATTTAGTTAGTGTTGATCCTGCTTCAGGCAGGGAGTTGGGCTCAATGACCTCCTGAGATCTTTTCCAGCCCTGTGATTCTATGGTGGTGTGCACGTCATCCCAACCGAATGACATGATATTTTGGGAGTGCTTTTAAGTTTTTGGGATACATGAATGCCACCAACAAACAAGCACCTACTTTAGAGTTCTTAATCGTTTTATTTTTTTTCTGCCTGCGCTGCCTGCGTTTCTGTCCAGGGCTCCCCAGATATGGTTTCCTCCCTCCTTTATACATCATCTCTAGACTCCATAGGGCTACATTATATTTTTGGGTATAGAGACGTGGATGGGAATCCCCAGTAAGCCCAGCAGTGCTGCTTCTTAATCAGCTGGAGGAGTCGCTGCTCAGTGATGTGAGGCACCCTTTGCCCTGTCCCTTGAGTGCAGAAATCCTTCTGTGGATCTCCCAGGTGCTAGTGCAAAGCACTAGATTAACCACACAGCCAAATACAAACATTGGTTATCTGCAGTTGGGTTAAAATGTTGGCTGTGTCTTCCTTTGCCTGTGTTTTGATCTGCACATTTCTCTTTTAAAAATGGTAAATCTGTGTAGTTTTGAAGTGATTTTACCTCACCATTATATGAGCTTCTGTTTGAATTTAAGTGTGATATCATGTCTTGTATTGGTGTATTGTATCATTACAAAGTGTGACATTATAGTGTAAAATACAAGGCTGTAAAAGCCTGTAATTTATAAGGCTATATTAGGTACTTACTGTATGTATTATAGCCTTGTAATTCACCGTTGCCTATCATTTATTCTATATATAATTCCACAGAGAATTCCGGTGACATTATAAACCACAAAAGTATAGCTCAAGTGGCTTATCATCAGAGCCCCAAGATAGAATTTTCTTGAATTACATTATATAATGTTTATTATTTTTCATAATACAGGGATAGAACATTTCAGTTTCAAGTCACTTCAGTTTACATTCCAGGACACTTATTCACATCCATCAACAATATTCTGCATGGAATATGACATCACAAATGTTTCATTCTTGCTTTTGTTTTGAAATATTTTATAATAGGGTTGTACTACTGCTTTCTTGTTTACCAAGGTGTCTCTCAAGTTATATAGGTTAACATTTTTACCGTCACTCCTGTTTTTATTAACTGCAAGTCAGGTGAAGGCTAATCCAATTGTTTCCAAACAAATTCGGAAAACCTGAAATTGAGAATTGTCAAATATACTTATAAGGAGTTCTTTATTTAGAAAAAAACTCAACAAGTATTTTATAGTGATTATCCAAAACATTGTGAAAATACTGTAGGCATGCTAGGGTGTCATGGATTAAACCAAAGTGCCACAGTATATTTGTATAAAAGTTCTTTATGCTGGTGGATTAATGAAATAATAGTAGCAATTAGTATAATCTTCTCTGCCTAAATCAGCTCTTCCTATAGAGAAATTAGCCAATAAAAATCCTCACTTCACGTCTCTTTCAGCTGTATGAATGCTCATCTTGGCTTACCAGGTCTGTCCTGTGTTTGTGCAGCATTTCTCTTACCTTGGTCACGTTTATTGCAAGTGGAATGTTGTCCTAGTTTCAATAGGAACATGGGCCATCCGGTCCCTTGCCACTGTCTTTTCACTTATAGATGCATAAGAGTACCTCTCCTACACAGGTACTTGCTGTTCTTATATGTGTGCTACCTACTTCTCAGCTGTTTTTATAAGTAGAAGTGAGGTCTTTTCCTGTTGAAAGGTGTGAGTTAGTAAGAGCTTGGAGGCAACAGATTCTGGTTCTGGCCAATAGCAGGTCTTTTGTTGGTTTTGAGCTTGGTCTATCACATCTGGGCCAGTTGCAATTCAAGCTATGGTGAATTCAGATTCGAGAAAGAGAAATATTTGCGGAGGAATGGAACACAGGTCAGGTCCACACTAGAAATGCTGGGACAGCACAACTGCATTGACACAGCAGTGCCTCTGTAGCACCTCTGGCAAAGGTACTGACATGCGCGCACGTTTCCATTGGCATAATTTATTGCCTCAGCCAGTGGCCGAAGCCTAGGTCACAGTAATTTGAGTCGCTTGCTTGTGTGTGTGTGTGTGTGTGTGTGTGTGTTCACACCCTGGAGCAATGCAAGTTACATTGACTTAAGCGATAGTATAGACCTTCTCATAGAACATGGGAGTGCAGTGGTGAATGTAAAAGGCAGAGAGATGGAAAAAGTGGAAATGTGGCTCGGGACATTCCCCTTCCTCAGGCTTTACCTGTCCCTCAACCTCACAACATGACTGAGTACCTTTACTAAAGCAGTAATTCTGTAGCATGTGGAGCCTCTTTATTAAAACTTAGTAAAGAGAACTGTATGTATGTTATTAAAGGGAAAATTTATGTAGGAAAAGTTTTTGAAGGACTAGAAGGAAGGATACAGTTAAACCTTACATAAATATTTTTACAAATGTTTTCTCTTACATCACAGTAGGACAGCTGTTTGCGGCGATGAACAGATCATTTCAAGACTTATGGTAAAATTACAGCCATGTTAATAAAAAAGGGAGGGGCGAGGAAAGGAGGGCAAGGGATGGGACTGCAAGCTGATTTCACTTTCAATCACACTGTAATTTCTTTTTTGGTCAGTAAGTAACTTGAAAGTATTGGAAGATAAACAGCCTGAGCAAGGTCCCTGGATTCCTGCCATTTGCTGGGCTCTCAAAGGATGAAATTGCAAGACACTGTTCAACACAACTGTGGCTGGTTTTTTGTAGGTCAGTAAATAAATGGAAGGGTTTCTTCTACTCATGCACTCTAGATGTAGTATATGTGTCTATATATATAGTTATCCATGTTAGCATTGATGGGACTTAGCCACAGAAATGCCTGCAAATTGGTAGAGGAATAGGCCCATGATTAAAAAAGAACTAGTTGTGGATGCTGAAGTTTCTATGACTCTTTTTCAGTTTAGTAACTTTATTTTTTCTTTGACACTCCTCCTGGCATTTTGTAATGACTTGGAAATCATAAATGCAAGAGTATGGATTTTTGATGCAGGTTTGAAACTTTTGAAGTGCCATGCAAAATGCCCATTTATAGAAAATATGTGAATTGCTTTCTTTCTGTGTTAATGGTCTCTCATGTATCCATTTTAGCACTAATTTGTGTTGCTTATGCTGTTTTATTTTTGTCATGGTACTATTGTATTTTTAGTGGTACATTACTTACCGACTTAAACACTGTCATTTTCTAAACTATAGAGGCAAAGAAGTATATTTTCCGTTTTGTACAATTTGTAGAATAAATGGAAAGGGAACTAGTGTCATCCCCAAATGTAGTGTTGATGGTTCTGCCCAGTGTTATAATGATTTTTAAAAGGTAGAGAAAATTACTGTCCCATTAATTTTGATGGACATGTATCTCAGTATAAACATTATGAAAACTAAATAATTCATATATTTTCTGTGGAATGTGCTAGTGCTTCAACTCCTGCTGCTTATTTTTCACTTGCAATTCATCATCTCTCTTTGTGACAGCATAGTTTGTTGGTGAAGAGTACTGTGATGTCATAAACAGAATAGCAACTCGAAGTGGTGAAATTATTTGAAGTATTAAGCAATGACAGCAATAAGCTCTGAATTCCAGAGGATTGCACAGATGTCAATGACAGATGTTGGACCTTTGTACTCATGTAAATATTCTGGGCGTAATCTTAGCCCCATCGAAATCAGTGGGACGATTTCACTGATTTCAGTGCAGCCATGATTCCACTAGTTTACCCAGATTTTGAAAAGGCCTTTGACATAGTCCCTCACCATAGGCTCTTAAGCAAAGTAAGCTGTCATGAGATAAGAAGGAAGGTCCTCTCATAGATTGGTAACTTGTTAAAAAATAGGAAACAAAGGGTAAGAATAAATGGTCGGTTTTCAGAATGGCAAGAGGTAACTAGTAGTGTCTTCTGGGGGTCTTTATTGGCACCAGTCCTATTCAACATATTCATAAGTAATGTGGAGAAAGGGGTAATCAGTGATACTAAACTGCTGAAGATAGTTAAATCCATAGCAGCCAGCAAAGGACTTCAAAAGGATTTTACAAAACTGGGTGACAGGGGAACAAAATGTCAGATGAAATTCAATGTTAATAAATGGAAGTAATTCATAATGGAAAACAATCCTAGCTATACATATAAAATGATGGGATCTAAATTAGCTGTTACCAGTCAAGAGAGAGTTCATGGACTCATTGTGAATAGTTCTCTGAAAAAATCCACCCAGTGTGCTGGGATTTGAAAAGGCTCAGAAATGAGCAGCAAAAATTATTAGGGGTTATGAAATGGCTGCCATATGAGGAAAGATTAGTAAGACTGTGACTTTTCAGCTTGGAAAAGAAACAATTAAGAGGGGACATATTAGAGGTCTACACAATCATGACTGATGTGGAGATAGAAAATAAGGAGAAGTTATTTACTTCTTCCCAAAATGGAAGAACTAAAAAGAGTCACCAAATGAAATTCATAGACAGCAGGTTTAAAACAAACAAAAAGGAAGTATTTCTTCACACATTGCATAGTCAACCTGTGGAACTCCCTGTCAGAGGATGCCATGAAAGCCAGGACTTCAACAGGGTTCAAAAAAGAGCATGATACATTCATAGAAGATAGGTCCATCAATGACTATTAGCCAGGGTGGGCAGAGATGGTGTACCTAGCCTCTGTTTGTCAGGACTGGGAATGGGCAACAGAGGATGGATCACTTGATGATTAATTGTTCTGTTACTTTCCTCTGGGGTACCTTGTTTTTGCCACTGTCAGAAGACAAGGTACTGGGCTAGATGGACTTTTAGTCTGAGTTGGTACAACTATCCTTATGTTCACCCAGTATGAATAACCAATAAACAACACAGATGAGGTAGAAGAATTTTTTCTTGTGGAATGTTTTCCAAAACTGATGCAGCATAAAGGACTTTTGAAGGAATTTTTTGCTGAACTATATAATACATTTTAGTTTTCTTTCTACAAAGATACAAACAGGAGCTCCTATTCTGTTTTTGATAGTGAGTTAAATTGAAGTGATGAGAGAACCCAGAATAACAACACCTACTTTTTAAATTATATAGACATTTGAAGGAAACAATATTACTTTATTAATTGATCTTTACCAGCCTTTACCCCACTCTACTGTGGTAAACAAAGGAAAGACATGAGACATATCTGTACTAAGTATATTGCACCTCTTTGCTCAATGCGTAAGCATAGCATTTATGGGAATTACATAGGTAGAATGGATCCTGAAGTGCTTACTTCTCAAAACATCTAATTCCTCTCTTTCCTTCTCTCACTTTCTCTCCAACATATGTGAATGGCTTGAAAGTGATATTTTTACTTTACTGAAAAATTATGTGTGTGTTTGTTGTTGTTATATAGGAGGGAGATAAATCATGGGCTTTTGTGGGATTTTAAACTTATCCCAGGAGTGAAGAGCTAATATCAAGGCCTTCACAAGTGGGATTAATTTCATGGATTGCTCAGGAGCCCATTGGGTATTATATTTATACATTATAAAAATGTGTTTTGATATGCTTTAAATTAGTATTTTTCTGCCAGTAGAGTAGAAGAAGACTCTGTGTGTGTGTCTAAGATGGGGAGGAGTGGAGTGGGAGACACGGGTGAGGAGCTATACGTTTCTTGTGGTTTGTAATAACAAATAGGTCTATTGTCGTATAATAGTGTTTGAGCAATAAAAGGCTTACTATACAGGCTGTGCATGAGTATGTGATATTGAGGAGAAAAATGTTCCCCTCTACCCCCGGTACACTTATTTTTATTTGAGCCTCTCAAAACTAGAGGCCTTTGGCTGAGTCCCAACCTTTGTACATCCTCACCATTCATTAGCAGTTTTTTCTGGATGTCCTTTAGCAGATTCTGTCTACTCAATCAGCTTCCTTTCATTCTTCTCCCTCTGTCTTCATGCTTACTGCATGTTTGTGTACGTGTGCTGTGGGGAGGGGCCATCTTGATGATTCCCACCTAGCCGCCTCAAGTGTGAAACTTATGTTTTATGGGTAGCAGGAAAAGCTGACTGGCGTCAAAACACACATTTTTGAATGATTTCTTTAAAAAAACCAAAAAAACAAAAGGACATGAAATTGATGATATTGTGTGAGGCTTGGAAATTCTCTTTGTGACCTCTCAGAAAAGTCATTGCCACATTTGGAGGGGAAGGAGTGTACCTGTGTGTTTGAATGCGTGTACATTAGCACCAAAGGAATGGTTGCTAAAATGGTTTCTCAACCAAATAGACTAAATATTTACTGAGATTGTCTTGTCTCCCTCTGTCTGGTCATAAGTTTTAATCTGTCTGTGTTGGTTGTCTCATTAATTTAAGAAGGGAGAATTTAGTATAGTGCTTTTGTGGTTGCCCTGATAGCAAAATATATCTCAGGTCAGAAGAAATAAAGGTAAATAATATTGTGATAAGTATTTTTTTAATGTATCCCTTGGAATGTTTTAAATAATGGATGTGAGGGAATCTGAAAGTTTGTCCTACCCAGAACTTCACCTAAATGGTAGAGGGAATTGTTTTGAGGCCAGGCACAACCCTACTGCCTGTGCTGTGGGGCTCTCAGACCCTCGCCCTGCCCCCCAGAGTGACAGGGTTACTGGCTCTGTGACAGGGGGAAAGAGTGTGGAATCACTAAAGCACATTCCCCTTCAGAACCTGGAATTGAAGCCATTATTCTTGAGTCAAAACATTCCTTTCCTTCTGGCAAATAGCTGCAAATCCGCCCTGTCCACTCCCCCCAGGCAAAGTGTGTCTCCATCCTCCTTCTAGTGTCAGGTTGACAAAGAAGATAACAGCCTTCAATTGCTACCAGTTACCACATTACCTCAGGTGATAGATGACAGTGCTGTAGATTTAAATATCTCATCCCTGCTGGGGACCCAAGTGGATGGTCAATATAGTTCCATATTTTTTCCCAATTTTTAAGTTTTTTATAAAATTAGGAAATTGCATTTTTTAAACTGACAAAAGACTATTAAGATTGTAAAGTCAAGCACTCTGAAATGCTGTTGCAACTTTGCTTCTGACCTCATATGCTCAATGCCACCTTGGAAAACTGAATTTTAGCCCTACTTCTGCCAAAAGATAGCTAATGTGACACCAATATTTAAAAAGGGCTCTAGAGGTGATCCTGGCAATTACAGACCGGTAAGTCTAACGCCAGTCCCGGGCAAATTAGTCGAAACGATAGTTAAGAATAAAATTGTTAGGCACGTAGAAGAACATAATTTGTTGGGCAAAAGTCAACATGGCTTCTGTAAAGGGAAATCCTGTCTTACTAATCTATTAGAGTTCTTTGAAGGGGTTAACAAACATGCGGACAAGGGGGATCCAGTAGATATAGTATACTTAGATTTTCAGAAAGCCTTTGACAAAGTCCCGCACCAAAGGCTCTTGTGTAAATTACATTGTCATGGGATAAGAGGGAAGGTCCTTTCATGGATTGAGAACTTGTTAAAAGATAGGAAACAAAGGTTAGGAATAAATGGTAAATTTTCAGAATGGAGAGGGGTAACTTGTCGTGTCCCCCAAGGGTCAGTCCTAGGACCAATCCTATTCAACTTATTCATAAATGATCTAGAGAAAGGGGCAAGCAGCGAGGTAGTAAAGTTTGTGGATGATACTAAACTGTTCAAGATAGTCAAGACAGAAGAAGACTGTGAAGAACTTCAAAAAGATCTCACAAAACTAAGTGATTGGGCAACAAAATGGCAAATGAAGTTTAATGTGGATAAGTGTAAAGTAATGCACATTGGAATAAATAACCCCAACTATACATATAGTATGATGGGGGCTAATTTGGCTACAACAAATCAGGAAAGAGATCTTGGAGTTATCGTGGATAGTTCTTTGAAAACGTCCACACAGTGTGCTGCGGCGGTCAAAAAGGCAAATAGAATTTTAGGAATTATTAAGAAAGGGATAAAAAATAAGACACAGAATATCTTACTGCCCCTGTATGAAACTATGGTACACCCACATCTTGAGTACTGTGTACAGATGTGGTCTCCTCATCTCAAAAAAGATATTTTGGCCTTGGAAAGGGATCAGAAAAGGGCAACTAAAATGATTAGGGGTTTGGAACAGGTCCCATATGAAGAGAGGCTAAAGCGACTGGGACTTTTCAGTTGGGAAAAGAGGAGACTGAGGGGGGATATGATAGAGGTATATAAAATCATGAGTGGTGTGGAGAGGGTGAATAAAGAAAAGTTATTCATTATAATATAGGGACTAGAGGACACCAAATGAAATTAATGGGTAGCAGGTTTAAAACTAATAAGCGAAAGTTGTTCTTCACACAGCGCATAGTCAGCCTGTGGAACTCCTTGCCAGAGGAGGTTGTGAAGGCTAGAACTATAATAGAGTTTAAAGAGAAGCTAGATAAATTCATGGAGGTTAGGTCCAAAAAAGGCTATTAGCCGGGGGTAGGAATGGTGTCCCTGGCCTCTGTTTGTCAGAGGCTGGAGATGGATGGCACGAGACAAATCGCTTGATCATTGTCTTCGGTCCACCCCCTCCGGGGCACTTGGTGCTGGCCACTGTTGGCAGACAGGCAACTGGGCTAGATGGACCTTTGGTCTAACCCAGTACGGCCATTCTTATGTTCTTATGTTACATGATGCTGAGCAAGTCACAGAAACCAGAGTTTTCACAAGTGAACATATGTGGCCATTAATTTCTAAGTATCCATCTTGAGACATCTGGGATCTGATTTGCAAAAGCCTTGAGAATTGACAGTTGCAACTGAGGTGACTGGGTATTCTGTTTGGAAAATACAAAGTGCTATAAAATGCTAAGAACTCTGAAAATAAAGCTTGGGGGATCAGATTGGGCACCCCAGATTAATGGACCCTTTTACAATTTTGCATGTGTAAAATGGGAATAATAGCTACCTCTAATCTCACGTAGGTATTGTGAAAACAAATTAATGTGTGAGAGGTACTCAAATACCACATTGGTAGGTATCACAGAAAAGCTCATGAGAAAGTTAATAAGTTTGTAGTCTGAGCAGGGTTTGTATACTGTGTAGTAAATAAGGCCTGGACCACACTCTGACCAATGGGAATATAACAATATATTGAATAAGCCATTAATTGAGGACTGTCCATCCTGTGTACTGAATAAGGCAGTAAAACTAGTATGTGATCATGTAATCAAAGACCCTATGACAGTGCAAACCAGAGGCCAAAGTAACGTTATACAAGGATTTCCTAACTTCTGCACATTTAAATTTGCAACATGAATAACATTGTTTTAATATGGATTTGCTTTGCTTTTTACTTATAATTTGTATTTATGGTAGCAGGAGAGCTAGAATTATCCTTAAAATATGCCTGCATAATGCTTGAGAGTCCCTGTAAAATTCTTTCATTCTTCAGACACATTTTCAACTCAAAAACAGATGTAGCATGTGGAATATGGGCGGGTTGTCATTTGAATATAGGTATAGACCTTTTAACCTGCCTGGTCACTCAGTCATGGATTTAAAAGTAGCCATTCTTCTACAAAGGAATTTCACTAACTAATTACAAAGAGAGTCTGCAGAACTGGAATTTATCTACACATTTGACACCATTACCCTGGGCTCGAACAAAGACATTAACTGGTTGGCACGTTACAAAGCTGATTTCCCTTGTCATTAACATCAGCATTTCCACATAAAAATCTATGTATGGGACACATCCAGCCCACTTAATTAGCCTAATTAACATGGGTCCTATAACTAACAGGTACTTCTGCTGTTATACATATATCTTGGTTTCTGTTATTTCCATTCCAATTCAATTTTGGTTAGTTTCTGAGGTGTTGCATGACCACTTGTTGTTTTTAAAGTTACAGACTAACACAGCTACCCCTCTGAGATTTTTTTAGTGTAAGACTTGCTGCTAGTCCCCAAAATTCTTTCTTTATTGTCTTATATTTAAGTGTATGTTGGCAAGCACAGCAAGAACCTTACTATCACTATAGTTAGTCAAGCTGCACAGGTTGCATGGCCCAGCGGCCAGAGTCATTATGGCTCCCTTTTCCTGTGGGGAAGTGTGGCCCAGTGGTCAGAATCAATAGTAGGCAGAGGGGGTTGGTAGGCCACCCACCAAGGACAGGAGGCACAGCCAGGTAGGGGGACCCGGTCCCTGCCTGCTCCACAAGGTTCCAGTCCAGGGCCCTATTAGTGATGATGGGGTTTACCATGTAGTTGGTGAGAATCTGCCCATAACACATGAACTACTGTAGGAACACTGACTGGTCCCTCCTTGGGCTGCTTCCTACCTTGACTCCTGTAGTTGAGTCTATGTCTCTTCAGGGTCTTGGGGTGCCCCAGATACCTGTCTCCCTCAGGCATCGGTGGTGTCTCCTCCTCCCTTGATCCAGGCTCCTGGCTGTTCCTCGGCTGAAACCAGCATAGTGAGTCTTCCCTTCTCAGTCTGGGAAGACCGTTGAAGCTGTTCAGCTGCCTTTTATACTACAGTAGCAGTTGGAGCATGCCCAGCAGAGTGGAGGAGATGGAGCTTCTACTACTTAGAGTGTTGCCTTAACCGCTTCTTCTCCAGGGTGGGCCCACATCCCTTCATGCTCCCTATCTCTTCCAGTCTGCACTGTCCATTTCTGCACCCATTACTTTTCTTGCTTCTGTCTCCCAACTCCAACATGTCTCCCTAGACCCAATTCCACCCTTCTTTTGCTACTGCCTGTGTCCCCTGCTCCTGCCCATGTCTCTCCCCCCTGCCTTGGGTCACTCCTATTTTTCCATCTTTCATTTGGCTTCTGTATTTCTCCCATTCCCACCCCCTGCTTCTCTTCCCCCTTTTGTTCCTATCCTCTTCTGTATTCTGGGCCCCTTCTGTCTCCTACTTACAACACCAGATGCTTAGGATCCTGTTCATTTCTTCTCCTCTCCTGTCACTGTGTCTCTTCCCCCTTCTCTTTTTCCTACAGATTTCTCCCCCACTCCCAAATTCCAGTGACACTGCTTCCTCCTTCTCCATGCAACATGGGTGCCAGCACCAGGAACAATGACAGCACAGGGGAGATGGTCTCCCTGCCCTTACAGCCCCAGCTTGGAGCATGCTGATTACGTTCAGAAACTGAGTTGTCTCCTGACTGAGAAAACATTTCTTTTTGGGGAGTTATATTTCATTGCAATCTCTAAGGCAGCATTAAGGGGGAATTGTGAGAGGGTTAGGGGTGTGACCAGTCGGTTTGTGACTTGTCCATTGGTGACACACACTGTGTTGTGTGAAAGATCGTGGGACTCAGCTGTATTTTCAGCTCTAGGGTTAGCCTTCCAAGCCTCATGTATACTTCCTATATCACTATAGACCTGGGGTGGGCAAATTTTGGCCCATGGGCTGGATCCGTCCGCAGAGTTAGTCCCTGGAGGGCCCCCACCTCCATGTTTACCTGTGCCTCTGCAGGTATCAGAGGATCGCAGCTCTCGTTGGCCACGAATTGCCATTTTTATTGCCCACCCACCCCTCCATTAGCCCATTTGGGCCATTGCATTGTACTGGGATCTCATTTTCAGGCAATCATTCACCATGACCCCTAAGTCTTTTTTCAAAGTCACTGCTTTTCCAGATAGAATCCCCCATTCTATAAGTATGGCTCGCATTCCTTGTTCCGAGATCTATACCCTTGCACTTGATTGTATTGAAATACATATTATGCCCAGTTTACCAAGTGCTGCAGATGGCTCTGTTTCTCTTTTATTATTTATCACTCTCCAAACTTTGTGTCACCCACAACCTTTATCAGTGATGACTTTCTTCTTAGAAACCAGTAATATGGAAGACAAGTTCAAATTACTCTTTCAAAATGCATTATCTTACATTTATCAACATTGGGTTTCGTTGGTCATTGTGTTGACCATTCACTTCTCTGTGTTAGATCTCACATGAGTTCCTCACAGTCTTCTCAAGTTGTTGCCAAAACCAAGGAATTTTGTCTCATTTGTGGATAGTGCCCCCTTAGTTTTCATGATCATTTCCAGATCAGTTTTAAATAGCTGATTAACATTTTAAAAGTTTGATTGTACACAATAAACACTGGTAATAGAACAGCATCCTGAAGCACCCCATAGATGATCTTTTGCTGTGCTGATAATTGTTTATTGATTCCCACTCTTTTTGTTTTGTGTCTTAATTGTTTTCCAGTTTCAATCCTATGACTACTTAGTTTCCTTAATAACCTTTTTGGAAAGATTTTGTCAAAGACTTTCTTTAGTCCAAGTAAGCTGTATCCTTTTTTGTCCTTTATCCTCACTTTTGTGGACATGATCAAAGAAGTCAAGAAAATTAGGGGTCATGTTGATAGGCCACATCCTGTAATATTGACTTATAGGTTTGTTTGTGATGATTATTTCAACCAACTTTCCTGGCTTTAGGAAAGGCTCATTAGTCTATAATTCCAGGATCTTCTGTAGGACCTTTCTTTAAAAAAGCTACAGCATTTGCCACCCTGCAGTTGTCTTCTATATTAGCTTCTGGACACTTGAATGTGTAACTTCCAGGCCTGGTTTCCCATTTTTTGTTCTTTTGATTTTAATTTTTTCCTGAAACACCATTTTTGGCACCTTACTTCTATATTAGAACATAATTATGGCTATGCTGGGTGAGACCAGTCTGTGTCTAGCCCAGTATCCTGTCTTCCAACAGTGACCAGTGCCAGGTGCGTCAAAGGGAATGAAAGATTTATCGAATGATCCATCCCCTGCCTTCCAGTCCTGGCTTCTGACAGTCAGAGGATTAGGAACACCAGGAGCAGGAAGGATCTGCCCCTTATCGTCTTGGCTGAAAGTCATTGATAGACCTATCCTCCATAAATTTATTTCATTTTCTTTTTGACCCAAGTTGTACTTTTGGCCTTCACAAACCCCACAAAGAGTTCCACAGGTTGACTAGGTGCTATGTGAGGATTTTTTTTTAACTTTCTGTCAATTTCATTGGGTGATTTTGGTTCTTGTGTTATATGAAGGGGTAAATTATACTTCTCTTTTCACTTTCTCCACAGCCTTTATAATTTTATAGATGGCTGTCTTCCATAGTCATCTTTTTTCTAATATGAATAGTTCTAGTTTTTTATATTTTTGCATGTATGGAAGCTGTTCATATCCCTAATCATTTTGTTGCCTTTCTCTGTAACTTTTCAAATTCCAATATATCTTTTTGAAATGGAGTGACCATCTCTTTATTTATTATTTAAGGTGTGCTCTTATCATGGATTTATATAGCAAGACAAAATCAAGCCAGATGGCTGCAATAGACTAAGAAAAGGCAGCTCTAGAAGGGTAAAAGGCCCACTCTGCTATTAAACAGAAGTGGGCTACTACAGGTCAATCAGGATTAGGGACATCAGCGTGTAGTCGACTATATGATTAACCGATAAGCCTAAATTTATTGGTTAATCTAGTTGACTAAACGCATCCCCACCTCCCCCGCTGCCTCTGTATCAGCGCTCGGATCTCCCACAGACAGGGGCTTCTGCTACCCTGTGCTGCTGCCTCTGTATCAGGGCAGGATGGCAGGCAGCCGATCTGTGAGGGAAGCTGGTTTTTAATCTGGCTTCCCTGGCAGACTGGCTCCCCCTGCCACCTCACACTGCTGCCTCTGTATCGGAGTCAGCAGTGTGGGGTGTCAGAGAGCTCTCCAGGAGTGTGACTGCTAAGGACTGTATTGAATAGTCATGTAACTGCTAAGATTTCATGCAGTTATAAGACCATTCAGTTACTCAATATCTAACATCCCTAATCAGGATCAGCTAAAAAGGGCTTGTGTCAGGTAGATTAGGATCAACAGAGACAGGTCTACCTTGGATCAACTAGGATCAGCTAATTCCATTTCAGGGCTGTGAGATCCTTTTAAACTTTCCCTTGTTGGGAGACAGGAGAGAGAAGAGAAGGAGGGAGGGGTGCACAGTACACACCTACCAATATCTGCCTGATATTGAAGTTTGGTTTTCTTGCCTTTCATTGCCATGATTACCTTCGGAGCCTTTTAAAAAACTGGCGTTATATTAGCTCCAGTCGTCTTGTACAGAAACTGATTTACATAGTAGGTTTATATACCACAGTGAGTCGTTCTGCCATTTTATATTTGTATTCTTTAGGAACTCATGGTTGAATACCAGCTGATTGTGGTTATTTATTACTGTTTGTTTAATTTTTCCAAAATCTCCTATATTGACACCATAATCTGAGACAATTTCTCTGATTGATTACAATAATTGGCTCAGTGTAGGAATCCCCCTCAAATCCTCTCCTATGAAGATTGATGCAAATAATTCATTTAGCATCTCTGAAGTGTCCTTGTTGACTTTGAGTGCATCGTGGCACCTTGATTGTCCAGTGGCCCTACTAGATTGTTTGACAGTCTTCCCGCTTCTGATGTACTTCTTTTTTCTGTTGGTTTTAATAACTTTTGTTATTTGTTTTTCAAATTCTTTTTTGGCCTGCCTAATTTTACTTTCATATTTGACTCACCAAAGTTTATGCTCTTTTCTGTTTTCCTCAGTAGGATTTGACTTCCAATATTTAAATGATGCCTTTTTTCCTCTAGCCGCTCTTTTAGTCTACTGTTCAGCATTGGTGGCAGGTTTCTTTTTTCTTTTTCTTTTTTTTTTTTTTTTGTTATTTTACTGCTTTTTCTCAATTTTGATATACATTTGAATTGGGCCTGTAGTTTGTTGTTTCAAAATAGTTTCCACACATCTTGCAGGCACTGCACCTTTGTGACTTTCTTTTAATTTTTGTTTAACTAGCCTCTTCATTTTTATGTAGTTCTCCTTTTTTCAATGAAATGATACTATGATGAGTTTCTTTGGTATTTTCCCCCTTACAAGCATGTTAAATTTAATTACATTTTGGTTGCTATTAGCAAGCAGTTCATACCTCTTGGACCAGATCCTATGCTCCACTAAGTACTAACTTAAGAATTTCCTCTTTTCATCTGGAGACATCCCATCCTGCGGTGAAATATACCCAATCAGTGTGGAGAAATTTGAAATCTCCCGTTCTTATTGGGGCTTCTGTTTTTGTAGCAGTTCTAATTTCCCTGGGCATATCATATTTACCCTCACTGTCCTAGCTAGGTGTTGGTAGTAAATTCCTACTGCTGTCCTCTTGCAATTCAAGCATGGAATTTCTATAATCGAGATTCTGTAGTACAGTTAACTTCATTTAAGATTTTTACTATTTTTAACTCTGTGCTTTCTTTCACTTACAATGTCTCCCTTGCAAAAGTGAACCCTATTCTGTGATTCCTGTATAATTTGTACTCTGATGTTACCATGTCCCAAAGACTATTTTCTGTGATAGTGTTCACTGTCAGTTGTGCACTTGGGCAGCCACCCAGGAGAGATTAAAATGCCACTGAGCTATTTAGAGAGCAGCCGCTGTCTGTGGGGAGCTTGGACCCCCCCACGGAGAAGTGCTGTGCCTCCCCACCCTGCTGCCCCTGTATCAGAGGCAGCGGCGTGGGACCGATGGGACTACTCTACTGTTTCCCGGAAAGTCTCACCTATAAGCCCTTCTTTCTCCTTTAGCTCCTCCAGTTAAGCCAGTTGGTGTCAAAGTTGTGTACTTAGTTTCTTAGGACCATGCATTACTTGCTTTGCATGCACATATGCTGCAATAAACTGGATAGTCCCAACTCTGCTGTTGGACTTCTGCCTGCATCTTTTTGTATTCTCACAGGGTTGGGTTTTGTTTTGTATTGCTTGGGGGTGGTTATCCGCCCAAGTTAGAGTGTGTTTGGCACACTTCCTCTTTAAACTCCCTCAAAAAACTCCAGTCATCTGAAGAAGTGGGCTGTGTTCACGAAAGCTCATGATACCATCTATATGTTTTGTTAGCGTATAAAGTGCTACCAGACTTCTTTTTTTAAAAAAAGTTTATCCCATTTACTGTTACTGTTTGCTATCTGACAGTATCTCAGCTTGATTACCTGAAAGGATTAGTTTAGGATACGGCATCTACCCCAATATCCTTGTGGTGAACAGTGATGCAAACAAATCATTCAGCTTCTCTGCAGAGTTTTGTCCTCCTTAATTACTCCTTTGACAACCTGGGAATCCTAGGACCCAAGGATTCTGTTGCAGGGAATCCTCCTATTCTCCTCCTTGCATTCTGTCATCTGCAGCAGTATGCTCCTTTTTGTTGGCTTCACTGAAGTTGGATAGTAAATGTCCAAACAATACCAATTTGTCTCAAATGACCTCTGGAACTATTGTATGCAGTGTTGTTGAAGCCTGGTAAGTCCCAGGATATTAGAGAGATGAGACAGGTAATATCTTTTATTTGACCAGCTTCTGTTGGTGGAAAGCACAAGCTTCCTGATGGCTGTGTAGATTGAAAGCTTATACCTTCCACTAACAGAAGTTGGTCCCATAAAAGATATTACCTCAGCTATCTTGTTGCTCTCAGATCTTGAGACTGACACAGCTACACCAACATTACAAACTATTGATGACAATGTTTATCGCAATATGAAACAACACTGTATTACTTATTTATTAAAAAAGGAGGAAATGGTGGGGTGCAGCATGTCATGTATTTTGAGAAGCTTATTTAATTAATTACAAAATTTCAGCAAGGTAAAAAGGACATTTTATGAGGGAAAAAGGAGGCCTGATTCCAGAGTTTTGGCCTTTTATCAGACCACAAGTGACTTGCCATTCTCTTTTTTTTTCTTGACAGGGAAGTATAGATAATAATTCCTTGGTAACTCACTCAAATCTGTAAAAGGAAATGAATGGTGAGCAATAAGAAATAGGATGCACTAGTTTCTTAGTTTAAGGAATAATCAGGAAGAATAATTTAAAGCTTACACATTTTAAAATCAGCAAATCCAGAAACAGGAGCACGTAGAGTTTAAGCAGTTGGTATATAATAAACACATTGATGTTTGTGCTGCAGATTGGTGTAATTTTATATACAACCAAGCAAAACTATTGAAATCCCTTTTGCTTTTCCTTTTTGTATGCACATACAAAACATGAAATTTAAAGAGCCATAATCCATTAACTGCTAAGATTTACAGTTGTTTCTAGAATACTGAAAGTAGCTTTTACAATAATTGTAAAATGTAAAGTAATGGCAAACAGGTTCACGTTCAGTATAATGATTAGATAACTAGGGAAAAAGCAGCAATTATGTGTTCCTGGACCACATTGGAAGTGGGAAGCAAGAAAAGCATGTGGTATGACTGCATATTATTAAAAATGAAACACTTTATATTTACTTTGCACTTAAAAGTTTGAATGATCTGGCTAACAGAAATAGACAATCTAATACACATGGTTTGGAATACATTAAAAATGTATACAAGACAAATCGCTGTTTTATAGTCTTTCAGCATTGTAGTAAATTTGCACTGCAGGTTTGATTCATAACTAATTTGCATAACATTTATGTGGGGTTTTCATTGTGCTAGTTCACTTCTTTCATCCACTTTTCTTATGTATGTGTCATGATTCTATTATGTACCTTTGGGGGTGCTTTAAAAATTGGGGTTGAGGAGATGGGAATTAGAGGGGGGAATAAGACATAGATGGAAGACAAAGGGTCTGCAATCACAGAAATGAAAAACTAAGAAAAATCTAGTGAAAATTGTGTATAACTATTAAGGTTGAATGAGGGGAGGAGAAATCCATCCACTCTGGACACCCACATGGGTTGTATTATATGTTATTTACTTCACCATTCAAAAAGGTGTTGGGGGGACTAGGTAGGAGGCAAGAATTCTTAAACCAGGGGTTCTTCTATCCACTGCTGTGTTAAAATGAAAAATACTCATTAATGTACCTCAATTTGTATGTAGCGCGTTACTGCTGACCTTTTTTGGAATATTTTAATGGACAAATTAGTATTTACAATTTTTTTTTTGTGTTGTGACATGCATTTCTCTACACACAAAAACACAGTTTTGAAATAGAAAGGTGAATCTGGTTTGTGGTTGGGAAAGAGTAGGAAGCAGAGGAAGATGGTGGCATGAGCAGGTATTGAGTAAAGTCCCCAGGAAAAAACATGTTTAGTTTGCCATTTCTTCCATACCACCCTTTTGTTGCAGCTGTGTGAAGATAGTAGTTAGATTCTTTAATCAATGAATGTTTATCTAAATCCCACTGTGAAATCTTTCTGTGGAGAAAAGAGGTAATTCCCATTGGGATTATATTTCTTCTTCTTTGAGTAGATGTGTACTCCACTTAGGTGTGTGTGTGCCCAGTACACAGGAGCCAGAGACTTTTGCCTAGCAGTACCCATAAAGGGGTGGTGCTTTTGCTTCGTAACTGTGGCTCCTTTCCTTGCTATATGAGGTGGTCCCCTCTCAGTTCTTTCTCACTGCCAATGGCTGGAGTTAGAGTTCTATGACATTGCAATCTCACAACTTTGCATTTAAGTCTTAGTCAAGTTTATTGTATAGTATTGGTTAGTAGTCACTAGTGTTAGTATATAGTCTATGCTCTCCGGTGATCCCTCACCAGGGCTTAAATATGGTCCTTTGTTTCTCCACAAGGACCACCTTAAAGAGCACTGTTTGATTTGTAAATCATTTAAAAAGAGGACTCAGATGGCACAGGATCTTTGCCTATACCAGGACCCACTTGAGCAAGCCATGTGGCTTCATCTAATACTGAGACCCTTCAAGGGCTGAAGATCGGACTTGGAGGATTCTGCTGCCTCTTGTTGCTAGTCAAGCACCCTGCCGAAGAAGTGGAGGAGCCATTCTGTCATCAGTGCTGAGGGAATAGGTCTGCATTCAGGTTGTAGGTTGGTTGTTTGCATCCCTCCAGGAAAAGTGAAGACCAGTTCTGGTGTGAGGAATCATGCGGGTACCTTTGACCCTTCCCTTTTGAGAGCAGACACATCCCATACTATTGATTCCAATTCCAGCCTCTGGGAATCCATTGAATCCAATAATAATAAGGGAGATGGTGATACTGACTGTCCATGTCATCAGCTACCGAGCAGCCACAGATCTTCTTTGTCTTTCAGTCCTGGCCTCACTGTTGGACCAGGGCTGTGTCATCTATGGCCCCTCTGATGGAGCAAGACACTGAATTTTTGTGTCTGTTGGCACTACATCCAGATGCTTCCCTCCCTGTGGTGAGGATGGAACCAGTGCCAGAACAGGTACAGGGGGCCTTTACACTGAGACCCTCTTCGGCCCCACTGCATTTGACACCACAAGTGCTCCCGTGGTGGTTCTCACCTCCTTTGACATCAGTTCTGGTACCACTGTTTGCTCCTGGACCAACAGTACCTGTGGCACTGGAATACTGACAGGACCTGCATCGGGAGCACTAATTCCCACTTCGTTGTGAGTGATGGATGAATCAGACCACCTATTGGCCCCCTTGGGCATCACTCTGCCCATGTTGCCAAGATCCTGGGGCTCTGATTTTGAGTTGTCATCCTCATCTGCATGTTCTGCATCACTCAGTGAGCCCCAGGGGCTACCAATCGACCAGTATGGCTCCCATAATTGGTGTGTGCCCTGTGGCCAGACATAGATCCTTGGTTTGGCTCTTACTTTGTATCCACGTCCTCAGACTCAGTCAGATGCTTCTTTTTTGCAAAGATCCCACTCTTCATTTTGAAGCTGAAGTCATCAGCTAAGTCAACGGGGGTGGCTTTCCACTGCATTCTGAATGCCTTCTACCTAATCTGGTTTTTCCTCAGATTATCCTCATATCCAAAGCAGGTCAGGCCAAGCTCATCCTTGTTGCTCGAGCATGGCTGAGACAGTGCAGCTTTTCAGATCTCCTTGCTCTGTCCATTCAAACTTCTTCTCCTTCCCAGCCACTCCAAAACACAGCTGCGGCCTTCATCCTGTGAAGAGCTTGCTTTGCCTTATGGCGCAGCTGTTGTCTGGCTAAATGAAGGGAAGAGCAGTGTCCAGAGGCTGTCCAACAAGTTCTGCTCAACAGTAGGAAGTCCTCTCCTAGGACAGTCAACTTAACAAAATAGAAGAGCTTCTTGGTGTTTTCCTTGGCACACAAGATCCAACTAATAGAGGCTTCCATCCAGGACATCATGGAACATCTGCCATACCTTCAGAAATTGGGCCTGTCGCTCAGTTCAGTGAGAGAGCATTTAGCAGCTTTATCATCATTCCATTCCCCAGGTCAAGCGAAGATCTTTATTTCTTCCAGTGTGAAGATAATGAGTTTTCTGAAAGGGCTTCTTCAAGTACGTTCTATGGTCTGAGAACTGGGTCCCATCTGGGACAATTCTGGTGGCTCTGTTGAGCCCTCCTGTGAAGCCCCTTGCAGCCTGTCTGCTGCTCCTTATCTCAGAAAACTTGTGTTTCTGACAGCCATTAATTTGGCAAAAAAGGTGTATGAGTTGCAGACTCTAATGGCTGAACCACCTTATAAGTTCTCCAAGAATAAGCTAATGCTATGAGCACTCTGAAAGTTTTTATCCAAGGTGGTCTCAGTTTCATCCGAATTAGACTATTTATTTTTGTTTTTCCCTAAGCCACACTCTTCCCCAGAAGAACAACATGTGACACTATACTGCATATTAGTCATAATAATATTATTATGATATGATTATGGAATAATTATGATGCATTTTTGCTAGATGTGTCATCTGAGGTGTCATTGGAAAGGCCATGATTTGCTGAACATGGTTATCTTTTATGCATGTATTATTTTTGTATCTAAAGTTAAAAATATTGACTATGGCTCTGTATTTCAAATGGGCTTACTCTAGAAAACACCCACAGCCAGACTTTCAGGTACAACAGTGAAAAAGCCACACAGTGCTAATGGCTCATCACCAAAGACAAAAAGGCTGAAGAATAGCTTAGCCTTCCTGTAAAGATTTTGGTCAGCCTGTAAGTAAAGGCTGCTGTGACTCTGCAAGGGCATGTGACCAGATCACATGACTGAACTCCATTTTTGGTACCTGAAGTTTTCAACAAACTGAGCTGGGAACCAAATTTGAAACAAAGGGTTCCCGACATATGGAAACGCTATATAAGGCCAGGGAGTGCATCATTTATTGTTCTTCCCTCCCCCCACAATGCAACACCTCCAAAAGAAAAGGACTTGGAACAAGGGTGGGGAGCCCAAGCTTCAAAGCAAGTGCAACTTGTGCCTTGAGAATATAAAAGCCTGTTTGTATCATCAGTTAAGGTAAGAAATTGGGAATTCATATCCAATCTTTCTAGTATTTTAGGCTTAGTTTTCAGTTTTCTTTACTAGGTAATCTTCTTTAATCTGTTTATTATCACTTAAAATCTATTTTTTTGACGTTATTAAACTTGTTTTTGTTTTATCCAAACCAGTCAGTGTACCTTTTGAATGAAGTGTGTGGGGAAAAATCTCTGCTTAGTTAACACAAGCGTATTTGTGCATGTCCTTCCCACATTGAAGGGAGGGCAAACTTTATGAGCATACACTGTACAGATCCCTGTGCAGTGCAGGACAGTACAATTTTGAGTTTATACACCAGCAAGATTACAAGGTGGAGGAACTGGGAAATTGACTGTCTTTTGGTTGTCTCTGAGTAAGACACACAGGGTGTGTCTAGACTACACCTCTCTGTCAACAGAGAGATGTAGATTAAACACATCGAAATTGCTAATGAAGCAGGGATTTAAATATCCTGTGCCTCATTAGCATAAACATGGCTGCTGCTTTTTTCGAAATGGAGTTTTTTCGAAAAAACAGCAGTCTAGATGCGGATCTGTTGAAAATAAAGCCTTTTTCGACCGATCCTGTAAACCTCATTTTTTG
This sequence comes from Pelochelys cantorii, assembly GCA_032595735.1. Classification (NCBI taxonomy): domain Eukaryota; kingdom Metazoa; phylum Chordata; order Testudines; family Trionychidae; genus Pelochelys; species Pelochelys cantorii. Next base: position 78,604,472 of record CM064327.1, read on the forward strand.
AGGAATACAGGATCTGTCGAAAAAGGCTTTATTTTCAACAGATCTGCGTCTAGACTGCCGTTTTTTTCAAAAAAACTCCATTTTGAAAAAAGCGGCAGCCATGTTTATGCTAATGAGGTGCAGGATATTTAAATCCCTGCTTCATTAGCAATTTCAATGTGCTTGATTTGCATCCCTCTGTTGACAGAGAGGTACAGCCTAGACAAAGCCTCAGGTAGCTCAGTTTGAGTATGTGAAGCCAACTGCTGTTGTGTTGGGTGACCAAAGGGTCCAAAGAGGCTGTGAGTCACCAATAGAGCAGTGTAGGAAAGGCCAGCCCAGTTGGAGGTTAAAGGGATATTGTGGTTCCCATAGCTCCCAAACTTCACCCCAGGGGTAACATAAGAAAATGAGAGAGACCATATTGGGTCAAACCAAAAGTCCATCTAGCCCAGTATCCTGTCTTCCAATGGTGACCAATGCCAGGTGCCCCAGAGGGAATGATTAGAACAAGTCATCCTCAAGTGATCTAACCCCGTCGCTCATTCCCAGATTTTGACCAACAGAGACTAGAGATACCATCCCTCCCCATCCTGGCTAAAAGCCATTGACAGATTATCCTCCATGAATGTATCTAGCTCTTTGTTTAATTGTTATAATGTTGGCCTTCACAATATCCTCTGGCAAGGAATTGCAAGGTTGATTAGGCATATATTGTGGAAAAAAAAATCTCTTATTTTTGTTTTAAACTGGCTGCTTATTAATTTCACTTGGTTACCTCCTAATACTTGTGTTATGAGAAGGAGTAAATAAAATATCCTTATTTACTTTCTCTACACCAGTCATGATTTTATAGATCTCTATCATAAAGATCTCTATCTTATTTCTTTTAGAAACTGAAAAGTCGCAGTCTTATTAATCTCTCCTCATATGCAAACCATTCCATATTCCCTAATCATTTTTAGTGCCCTTTTTGGAGCCTTTTCCAATTCCTATATATTCCCAACATTCTGTTTGCTTTTTTGACTGTCCCTGCACATTTGAGTGGATGTTTACAGAGAACTATTCACAATGACTCCAAGATCTCTCTCTTCAATGGTAACAGCTTGGGATCGTTTTCCATTGTCCATTGCTTTGTATTTATCTACATCAAATTTCATCTGCCATGAAATTTCATCATTTCATTTCACCTGTCACACAGTGACAGCCATTCTCTGGCTGCCAGTCAGTGTCTAGCCTTGTATTGAGACTGGATCAAACCATCCTATGTTTCATCTCATATCCAGACCACACGAAGGGGAAAGCGGTCTCTGCACAGACTGTCTCTAGCAGGGTAACGTAGCATATCAAAAAATTTCAGCGATGCCTTCTCAGTGGATACAGGCTCACTCCATGAGCGCAAGCAATGTCGGTAGTGTTCCTTAGTTACATTTCCATGCTGGACATCTGTAGGACAGCTATGTGGTCACCAGGGCAGCTGTGTGGTCATTCGTACATACATTTGCAGACCATTATGCTATTATCACGTCTTCCAGAGCAGACACAGGCTCTGGAAAGGCAGTTCCACTGTACCTATTGCAGTAGACTCTGAGTCCTGCCTCTGCGTTAGGGTACTACTCACAAGTCTCAAGTGGGTATGCATCTGTCTATATCTACTTAAAGAAGAAGAAGAAGAAGAAAAAATGAATACTTATGGTAACTGGTTCTTTGAGATGTGATGCTGAGGTTTTCTAATGCCAACTATCTGTCTCATTCATATTGAAGTCCACTGTCAGGGGCTTTTGGTGCAAAGGCACTGAGCCGAGTTGGGGATGGTGCTGTCTCATATGGTCCAGGGAGGGGCAACAGCCTTGAGGAACAAGAGCTGACCCTCTATGGCTACTTCTATGCACAAGTCACTGGCTCTGGCACATTGGACATGCCCACACCTAAGTGTAATACATGTCTGCTTCAGATCTCAATAACCACTCTTACAGTAAGTATCCATTTCTTTCCGTACACTTCCATACCTTCACTTACGACCCACCCTACTTCCAACTTCCATCTTTATTCTGTATTCCTTCTTGCTGTAGCATTTAAACAGATTCAGGCATATGATAAATGCATTGACCCATATGTAAGAGATCACAGACAAAATTTGAATATCATCCGTTTTATTAAAGAATGCTTTATACATGCTATAAACTTATACAATTCTTATCATTTGCAATATTTTGATCTTGGATTTTAATATATGTAAAGCTTAAAGCTAATGTAAAGCTTAAAATGACATAGTCATCTCTCTCTCTCTCTCTCTCTGTCTCTCAACATGTTTTATAGACAAAAATAAACATATTGACTTATACATATAGTGTATTTATGCACTGATGTCAAGTAGACATATAAGAATATACCTCAGCCTTTTACAGTACAGAAAGTCTGTGCATATAATCATTGCTTTCTTTACAAATACTTAAATATATCCTGCCACCTTTGGAAGGAGGTGGCAGGATTTCTAACACCAGTCTTAAGAGGCTATAGTTCTTAAAAACCTTCTAAGTCTCCTACTATTTCTAAATTAGCCAATACTATAACTTCACCTCACATCCATCTTATTCTCAGGTTGTGTAGATAACATGATGGCAGATACTCTATAAAAGCTCTGATGGGTAGATGGATAATCTTGAGACTTTCAGGTAAAGAACAAACAGCACGGTAAAACATTTGCACAAATTAAATGCAGGAACACTCAGTTTATAAGTAAAAACGGCTAGTTTCCTGATTTTTGTGCCATGGCTTTGTCTTCTGCTGAAAAAGAGAAAAATATTTTTCTTAGGCCTTGTCTGCCCTTGGATTTTTCACATCATTTTTCTAGCACAGAAGTTGGCAACAATAGAAACATCTGAATAGATAGAACAAAATCATTTTTGCTCCCATATCCTACAGCTTGGATGACATGGGATAAAAGTTAACTGTGCCATGTCTGTTCCAGCATTTCTACAGTGGTTGACACCAGAGAAGGCAGCACAAGTACTAAATAAATGGTGAGGAAAATGCTAGTTTAGACACATCCCTAATGTATTGTTGCAATCTGTTGTGATTCATTTAGTAATATTGCAAAAATATAAAATAGTATTTCAGGAAGAGAGAGAGAGATTCTTGTAGAATAATCTGTGAACCCATACAGTTCACTAGGCAGTTCACCAAAGTACTTGCTGTTCCCAGCTGAAGTATTGAGAAATGGAAGATTAAGGGCTGCGAGAAAAGTTGAGGCTGCTCAGCAAATGCTCAGTATCATTCAGGATTCTGTATTTGTATCCTGATCACTTTAATAATTAAAGTCAGCAGAACTGTTCAGAAGAGTTGGCACTGGCAAAGTCTTGTTTATTCTTGCAAAATATCTTGTAGATTGCAGTCTTCTGTTTAAAGACAGAAGAACAACAGCTTCTCTCTCTGACAGCAGTAATCGTACCATAGCAATCTTCTCCCTGAACTAATCTTGTACAACACAATGCATAGACACTTGAAATAGGCGCTAGCTTTTACTCTAAATCTTTATATGAAGGAGCACATTCATTAGGATCTGTATAACGAAATGAAAACAAAACTATGCATAAGGTTTGGGAAAAGACAGTAACACATTCTTTGACAGGAGCGTACTCTACAGTTGTTTGCTGGCTGATGTCAAGCAAGTAATTTTGTTATAGCTGCACAGTCTAGCTGCGCAGTCTGTTCTGTAGACTTCTGCCAGAGAGTTGTAATGACGGAAATGTGTGAGTTCTCTGGTGTTTGCACTGAAGAGATCCATATTATAGATGGGTTGACTTGAAAGAGCAAGGTGTGGGTGTGACAGAAATCCCCTTGAAGTTGTCACCTGGTGTGCTGCTCAAGCCACTGATGCCCGCATTTCTACCCTCTGGGGCTCCCCACCACCCTATCCTGCTGGGCCAGAAGCTTTCTTTTCCCCCAGCCAAGGCACAGAGTTGGGGTTACTATCCACCCTACAGAGCAATACAGACACTGAACCATCTCCATTCTGGAAGTACTCAGTTATAAGACTTCTGACAACACTTAGGAACATAGCCCCCCAAGATGACCCAACCCCCCAAATAAATCAATCTTACTCTGTGTAGAAATTTTATACAGAGAAAGCTCATAAAGATATTCGTTTACTTTATCAGTGAAAGAGAGATATGCACATTGGTGGCTTCACCCACTCCCTCAGGTTGCAGTTATTTACACTGGGCTTGATGATAAGCAAAAGTGAATTTATGAAGTATAAAAAGTAGGCTTTAAGTGATTGCAAGTGAAAACAGACAGATCAAAATAAGGTACTAAGTTAAAATAAACAAAAGATGCCTGCTAATTCTAATTCACTAAGAAACTTGTTACATGCAAATTCTTATCCTAAACTGTTGTTCTTATCTCAAGCTGGAGTTGATCTTTTTCTGACCTGGGTCCAGCAGCTTTGCCTTCATCCTTTCCTTACAGTTTTTTATTTCCAGTTCTCTTTCTGTGAAATTGTGGGGAGGCAATTTCAAAAGCCAGCTGAAGACAAAATTTGACTGCTTTTCATTCCTTAAATAGACATTCCCCCAGGTTGGGAACCCTTTGTTCAGTCTCCCCGTCCCCATGGAAAAGTACCAGATTCAAGATGGATTCCAGTACCAGGTGACATGGTCACATGTTTTTTCTAGGACCAACCACAGTTTGGGCTTATAGGGAAAATATAATCATTCATAGCTTGTTGGTTTGAGTACTAAGCCATTAAGTTATTAAAGTATCATTAATGGCCCTCATTAACACATACTTCATATTTCTAATATCATAGACAAGAATGATACATGCACAAAAATAGGATATACGGATTCAGCAGATTGTAACTCAGGGCCGGCCCACAACATTTTGGCACCTGAGGCGGGGAGCTCAAATGAGGCCCCCATATCCCCTCGTTTGGGCCAAAACTTTGAAAGGTCTCCATCCTTCAGCACAGCACTCCACCATCTCTGTGCACCTAGAGCAGAGAGAATACATGTGCACCAGCAGCAGACACAATTTTCTACACTCTGGGTCCTAGTGGTGTGTCCCTCCCCCCCCCCCTCCCCCCCAGTCTGGCACCTGAGGCGGCTGCTTCAGTTCGCCTCATGGTAAGGCCAGCCCTGTTGTAACTTTAAAAATGTTACATGACCTGTTGTGCATAAAGTTATGCATGTTCATATTAATAAGCCAGTGTTCATAAAACATGATGGGGGGGGCAGACATTGAGTAATGGCACTGAAGGCTACACTTCTCAGCTGGGGTCCAGAGCCCCTAGGGTCTGCAAGCTGGTTTCAGGGATCTGCCAAAATAAATCCGAGAGGATACAAAAAATAAAACCGATATTATCACGTGCTATTTGGACACATGGCTTTTATTTTTAATCAGAGAGTGCATTAATATTCCTGTTTGATATGCTGAAACCTGCTGGCTTCAGCAGAGATGGCATGGGGGGAGCAAGCAGGGCAAATTCCCAGGGCCCCACACCACACGGGGCCCAAAATGGCAGGAGGTAGGGTTCAGACCCATATCGTGGGGCTCAGGCATATTAATATTTGAACATAATATTTATTGTTAATGTTCTGTATCTGTATTAGCCTTTTTAAAAATTATAATCATGTGGGTTTAACCATACACATATCAATTTAATATAGCTTTCAATCTACTGAATATGCAGAAAAATATTTGTTGTGGCACAGGTAGAGGCACATTTGTTGTGGCACTGTGGACCTTTTTATAGCATGTTGGGAGGAACTGAGAAGAATTTTGAGAACCCCTGATGTGAGGGATGCCATTTTCATTCTAGGCATTTTATATCCCCTCATTATTGTAGTATCCAAGTGCCTGACATACATTAATTAATGAGCCAGTTCTGACAACAGTCTGGTGAAGAAGGGAAATATTATCATTCTCTTTGTACAGACAGGGATTAGGGCATAGATAAATTAAGTGACTTGCCCAGAGATGTACAGGAAATCTGTGGCAGAGCCAGGAAGGAACTCAGCTAGCTCTTCAGTGCCTTAACCACGTGACAGTCTTTCCTCACCTGGGGAAGTCAGTGATCCAAACTGGACAGCATCCAGTATCAAGTATATCTTTTAAGCATCACAGATAAATGAAATGACTAAAACTTCCTCAGTTCTCTCAGAGCAATTTAAGCTATAGAAGATAGTGGAGAACAAACAGCAATGGTCCAGTGTTTTTCTCCTATAGAATAGAAAACAGTGGCACTCTCAATGCATATTGTAATTCCCCTGGCTGAGTCTGAGCTCAGTCATGCTTTTAATAACTAAATGTAGGATAATCTTGTAGCCAAAATGGCATGCTAAATCACACAATTTTTTCGAAAGTTTGTGATCTGAACTTAAAATTCCCCTCTGATTTCTCCTTAAATATATTGAGCTTTTTTTCCTTTAATATGATCACATACCTTCTTTTCTCCCAGGTGAATAGAGGAAAAATGTCTCTGTTTCTCTCTGGAGATGTAGGATACCCTGAAGTATTCTCTTTCCCCAATGCTTATCAAATCTCCAGTGTGTTAAGACTATTATTACAACCAAAGTCATTTGATACAATTTGCTTTTCCATAAAAACTATACAGATCTAAAGCTGCTTTGTATTCTTACATGTGCTGGATAGTGGTGACGATGTGATTAAGGTCAATGCTGCTGCGTTTGGGGCACCTCTTCCATGACCCAAACTAAGCCCTGTTCCTTCTGAGGCTAGGGGAGGGGAGCCTATCCTGCAGTCCCAGCCCCAGAGTTGCCATGGTGGGGAGAGGCACCGCTCTTTCCCCTCTCCCCCCCAGCCCAGATGCTACTGTGGGGGGAGAAGGGGAATCCTCTCTCCCCCCCATAGCCCCAGAGCATCCTCCTCAACCCCCAAATCCCTCATCTCTGGCTCCACCCCAGAGCCTACACCATTACCTGGAGCCCTCACACCCTACACCTCAACTTTCTGCCCCAGCCACGGCCTACTTCCTCACTCTAAACCCCTCACTCTCACCACATGATTTTTGTTATGTGCCGCAGCATGAAGGTGGTTTGTCACATCAACTCCATATTGGTGCACGTAACAAAATTCATTGTGCACATGGGTGGGAAAAATGAGAGGGAACACTGGTCTTGTCATATTTTTTGCATCTAATGACCATGATGATAAATTGTGCAAGAAAAGGTCCAGGTAGCCCAGTAGTAACAACATGGCATATTAGTAGCTGTCCTGGTCTTTTTCCAGTTTTTCCAATTTTCCTTAAACACATAATTTTCTCACTGAAGCAGGCGTTTTCTTCATCTTTTGCTGCATTCCACCCCGTTCTTGGACTTTTACTGCTTTAAAATGTTTCCAGTTGTATACAGGGAAATGGGGAGGGGAAGGGGGACGCCCTAGAAGCGCAGAATGAATTGCAAAGATACTTTAAAAAAAATAAATACTGTAAATCCTGTCCAACTGATGCATCATTTTTATGAATTGGAACATTAAATTATAAATACAATGTTAATTTGTAGATGTGTACTAGTAGAACATATGGAAAAATAGGAATGTGTTAGAAAAGTCAGCATTTGTAAACACTAATGAAGTTAATTGCTCTCATTTGGGTACCTTTTCCCCCAAATCCCCTAAAGAATGTATTTTTTCTATTTATGTAATTAAAAATAAGTTTGGCATGTTTTATATTTATAACTTTTTTTTGCTTTGTTTTCTATACATGAAAGTTATTTATAGAGCTACTTTTAAGAGTCCAGCACTGGTGGGCACATTAATAAGCTGGAAGTTGTAAGGAGGGTGCCAATATTATAAAACTAAAGAACGCTTTTAGCCATAGAGATGATTTATGCTTTTATAGCTTATCATTATTTCCTTTTCAGTTTCTTTTTTGATTACATAGTGAGAACCTATTTTCTCCATTTATAAAGGAGTATAAGTTAAAGCACATGGAATAATTATTGCAGTGGAGAATTTAATTTTTAAATAGCAGTACCTAAGCAGATTTTGATTGGTTGCATTACATGCTAAGCTTCCAGTGTAATATCACCAGCTGCAAAGATAGCTATGAGTGATATCCTGTGAATAGATCTTATCCCTTTAAATTAGGATTTTTATGGGGGGTAAAAAAAGCTAAAAACTATTCTGCTGTTTACCAAAGAGTGCTTTTAAAAATGTAATATTTTTAAATGGCACTTAGGAATATTTTGGTGAGTAATAATTGTGCTGTGACATGATGCAAAGGATTCTGGGAATATCTTTGCTGAAATGTCATCACTGACGTATTGCATTGGTATTGATTTTCCATGATGCTTTCTCTATGTGGATGATTGAATTTGAGGTAAATACTTAGTTTCAAAGGATTTGGATAATATCACGCTGTAGGGTTGGAAATCTCTTTGAATACTGTGTTGCAAAGGGACAAAGACATAGTTTCAATGCATTTATTAGGCCCCTGCTGTAGGAGCAGTGAACAATAAGCCATCTTTTTTAAGTTAAGAGAGCTTGGAACAGGCTGCGCTAATAAATCCTGGGTTTAAGAAGAGTGGTACGTGCTGCAGTGCTGAAGTTGTTTGTTCATCTGGAATGTATTAGAATCTTGATTAATAAGAAGACATCTGCAGTTTTACATAAAAAGCAGAGCAGGCAGTTTGGCCATTGTAAATAGAAATGGGAGAAGAAAAGCCAAGTGTATACAGTGTTGTTGTCTAGCTTTCATTTCCATGAATTATAATTATTATTTATTGCTCACAACAAAGCAAATTGATGCCATGTTTTATCATGCAGGACTGCAAAGCAGTTTATATTAAGCAGACTTCATGGGCCTCATCTGATCTCACACCAGAAGTAAAACTCCTGAAGTCAATGGTGTTATACTTCTGTAAAAATGGTTTGAGATCATAATTGGGACCGTGATCTCGATCTTCCAAAGGCAAAACATTCCACAAAAAATTAAGATGTAAACTTCAAAGGCCTACCTTTCTTAGGAAAGAAATCTTAAGCTTTGGAGTAACTGATGACCAGCCCTCTGTTAGATGAGGGTGTAAGTGGGTAGAACAAATCAGATCAAATAAGACAAAGGCCATACAAAGTCTGATAGCAGACCAATTAAAAACACCTAACTACCTCTGCAATTAAAAAAAAAAATCAACATGATGCCCGAGTGGAAGCATGGAGTCTTACCATTGGAACACATAATTTAGCTGAGAAAATAGAACTGCTGTCAACAAAGTTTTAGGCAGATTGGTTCGCATCTAGAAACTGGGAAGTCCAGTGAACAAAGAATTATTGTAATAATTGCAGGAAGTCATAAATACATCATTATTAGTCCATAAATGAACAAATTCTGACAAGATGAAAATAACTCACTTCAACAAAAAAGGGCGATAATGTTGATTGATGATTTTAAAAAGTACTCACGCAAGACATCAGCAGTTTATTCAGTAGACGAAAGCAAGCTGATTGTTGCCAAAAATAATTAAGAATGGGGGAAGAATTTTCACTACCTACTGCTGAAATCCTGACCAAAGCAGTTTCACCCTTTTGGCATTGAGAACATTTAGTCCTTCAGTGAGTGATGGCTGAAAAACAAAAGAAACTGTAAAAATACATCTGAAAGTTTTCTAAAGTTAAATTTGAAAACAAAAATCTACTGACCTATTCCAAAGTGTGGAGTACATTTTAATACAGAGTTTATCTTGACAACAGCTTCCCTCCCATTCTTGATTATATAATGTCTCTGTGACAACTAGAGCAATTGCTTATAAGGAAAAGTAATTTTAAGTTAGCAGTTTAAAAGGAAGGCACTTGGAAGCAGAGCATTTTCCATGAGGAATCTTCAGCTCTGCAACTCAGTCCCTACTCCCTGGCTCACTACAGCCCAGATCTGTTGACCTCATGTGATTTTTATGGGAATGGTGACTTGAGGAATATTTATTTGGAGTTAATCAAAGGAGTCATTTGTATTTTAGAACACATGGGTAATTTTATGGCGGAAGGTACATCTTCCTTTTGGGATCTTTATCCAACTATTTATATGTTTTTAGAGTCCTAAATAGTACTCTAATATACATAAGTGAAATTGTTTGGCATTCCTATTTGGCATTAATAAATTCAATCAAAATACTTATTAGTGTAAAATAAAATGACAGTGTGCCCCAAAATGTTAGGTCCAATATTTATTAGTTGGAAATTAAAAAACATTCTTAGGATAGAAAGACTTATTCAACTCTACATATCAAAGGTAGAAATGTCATGATAGTGTTAATGTGGGGGAGATGCAGACAGCCCATTGAGCTCTAGTACTTGAGTTAGTAAACTTTAAAAAGTTATGCATTTAATTTTTTCTTTGCAAGACCAAGTAAAATAACCATTTGTTTTTAATATTACCATGAAGCATCCAGGCAACAAAGTTTAAATAAACCTACATCTAGTCAAACCTAGACCCAGGATAAAATATTAGCCCTATTGAAGTCAATGGCATAACTCCTGTTCTCTTCAAAGAGACCGGGATTTCATTCTAAGGGCATGTCTACACAACAACATTATTTTGAAATAACATAGTCCACATCTATATAGCAGGCAGTTATTTCAAAATAATGTCGAAATACTGTCAAGCTGGAGGACTTCTTACTCCGACTCCTGTAATCTGCATTGTACGAGGAGTCAGGGAATTCAGAGGAAGAGTGCTCTATTTCAGAATAAGTGCTGTGTAGATTCTCCCAATTTTGAAATAAGATATTTCAAAATAAGCCACGGAATTGACGTAGCTCAATTTGCATAGCTTATTTCGAGTTAAGCCCTGCTGTGTAGACTCACCCTAAATCTTATTTTGAGTATTCTGCAGTATTTCTGTAAAATACAGCAAACGGATTAGCATTCAAAGTATTGCCTGACTCCTTTTATAGTCTGACTCCTTTATGCCAGCTACATATCTCTGGTAACACTTCATTGATTTTGGTGGTTTGTTAGGGTGTTCTTGGCATGTTCTGAGGATTATACCTGGCAAACTTAGAATGTTAGGCTGCAGTGAAGTGATAAAGATCTAGAAAAGAGTTGTTGTTGTTTTTTTTTGTCTCCAATAGGCTTACAATGATAAATCCAAAAATGATAGACAGTTGCAGAAAATGAAGACTCAGAAAAGATCAGTCCTTAAAATCTTCATTGCAATGTTAGAATAACACCCTATGACAAAAACTAAATCAGGGACAGAACTTTGTTCATGCCTGGGGTTAAAGATAATTTGGTGTGGTTCAAGCTATCATTTCTAACTGAATGAAATCTTGTAATTTTTGAAGAAGGAAAATCAATCTGCACGTTCAAATCACTCCCAGGCAATGAGTTTGTATCAAAATAAGGACAAAGAGTTGGAAATTTCAACAAATTAGTAACCTTCAGAGGATGGCAATCCCCAACTGGAATAGAAGGCATTGAATCCAAGAAACAAAAGCCAAGTATTCAAAAGAAGACTAGTTAGGAAGAGTATAGCCTTTCATCAGCCATTCCACTCTGTAAATAGCAGCCACAATACACTACCACCACATCCTCAAATCAAAAATTGTGGTAGAACAAAACCCAGAGGACAGTGTCCATTGTAATAAAAATACATGTAAAAAGCCTGGAACTGTTTCATGTGGCGTTCAGCCTGGCTAATCTGGATTGTTTGCTGACTGATATAGAATAAGTATTTATTTGTTGTGATATTTTTCTTATTTCTTTGCCAACAAGATTGAGATCAGACCAGAAGGACATTGACTGATGTTAGAACCATGTTAGAACAGGATGGGATGAATAAGCAGTTTGACTTGAACTGAGTTCCATGGTTTCTTTGGTTTAGCTTATGGCCTCTGTGATTGGCATAGGACTGTTCTCTTGCTTGCTAGTGAAGTGAGAGGGGAGGCTTTGCTTTTCATTTGATGTAAATGATTAGTGCCTCATTCCAAGTTTAGTGTATGCCAATGATCAAGTGAGGGCAGTGATCAGTATCTTAATATGCCTTCATTATCCAGAGAGAGCATATTTCCATACCACAGGTAACGAATATCCAGTTTATCTGAACAGTTTTGCCTGTTTATTTTAACCATGAACCTCACCATAGTCACTGGGCCTTTGTTTCATCTGGGCTAGACTACTGTAATGTGATCCTAATTGGATATGCCTTGAAAATGATCCAGAGGCTGCCACTTGCAGGCTAGGAACAGAGAGGATATCTGAAAGGTGATATGCTAGAAAATACAATCTGAGGTCTCTGTATATAAAGCCTTCTAAATTCTAGCCCCTAAATTCTTGAGCAATAGCCTGGCACTCCATGTTTCTGCCTGGCTGTTAAACTCAGCTGGATCTGGTCTGCTTTTTCTCAGTAGGTTCAATCAAGAGTAGGCCGGGGGCAAGTCTTTCTTGTCCTCCGTTGTGGAACTCCCTCCCAGAGGTGGCCTGCCAAAGCCCCTTGCTGGCTGCCTTTAAGGCATGCTGCAAGCCCTGTTTATTTCAGTTGGCCAATCCTTGGCTGTTTTATGGGCTCCCTCCCTTTGTTTTTACATCTGCTACCCTTTTACTTTCCTCTAAGTATTTAGAAATTGAATCTTTTGGGGGTAGGAAGGTCTCTTTAATTCTGTCCATACAGTGTACGGTAACTTGCTATTAGATTTTCCTTCCCATTTTTAATGCATCCTATTTGGTTCTTTGTTACAGCACAGAAATGCCTTACAGTTAGTACCTAATAAATGACCAAATAAATAAAGTTTCATTTAGTCAAAGACGGTTATATCCAAGTACAATTAGACCAGCTTATGGTGCAATTTAGTTTTAAGGGAAATACAAAGAGAAACCAAAAACTGATCCAATGCATAGTAACATGCATAGTCATACTAACCTTTTGTGTACCTCAGTACTTATTTTTTAAGAAAGGTTCCACTATATGTAGTCAATAAGAAATGTAGCATTGTTATATTTTGCTTTACCTAATAGACAAACCACTGATTAGTTTTAGAAATAGATTAAGCATTTATATGCTGCTGTGGAGACTGATTATGCTGTGAAATCCAGTATCAACGAAACAGAAGTGAAAACATGAGCACAGTCAGGAAATCTTGTACAGTAGGTGATAAATAATGATTTGATTCATTGGCCATTTTCAGTGAGTCAAGGGGAAGCATGTAAATGTAATCTGAGAATACAATGTATTGTGAGCCTACCATCAAATGCTAGGAATAAGACTGTGTATTTTACATTCCACATCAAATGCTTTAACCCCATCACCAGTTTTGTATACCTTTACCTCCTTAGGTCTATCACGTGAAGAAATAAAAAGGAGGAGTTCTTTATTATTATTTTACCATTTACATTGTTAGCCTCACATACCCATTGTGCTAGGCATTGTGTTAGACATTGTATAGACAGACAGAAAAAAAGACAGTCCCTACCACAAGTGCCTACAGTTTGGTTTGTGATAAGATCAAACCGGTAGATGAGACAAACAAGTGGGAGGAGGAGAAGGAATAGCAAAGCAAGCACTGTTTAAAAAAGAAGAGATCTCGGCTCACCAACCTACCCATAGTCAGCTGGAAGTGCTTTGTGGGCTGTTGTAATAATTGGCACATGAGCAAAAGAATGCGCCTGGGTGTAATGTCATGCCACTATCCTGAGCTTGGGGAATCCAAGAGGTTACAGATCATCGGTCTAAATAAATTACAGTTGTAAAATATTATTTAAAAACAGGACATTGAGAGAAGAAGTCTGGTCCTGCAAAACAGTACAGTTATTAATCAGTTGAATAATCCACATTAATCAGTACTGCCTAGCAGCAAAATTATTAATCAACTTGATGATCCAAGCAATCTTCCAAGGCAATGAGTCTACTCAGAATTTTGAAAAGTGATAATGAAAAGACATAATGGAAGAAAAATGACTGAGGCGAGATACGGTAACTCCTCCAAATGAGCTTTAATTCGGTTTCATTGTCACTATGCTAGCCATCCTCAATAGGACCAAAAGCACATACCCAGATCTTTAACTCTGAGAGTAAGGTTATGCCTACCCTGCACCTGTGTTGGTAAAACTTTTGGCAGTTGAGGTGTGGGGAAAAAAACTACCCCTGATCAAGAGAAGTTTCTAAAGTGCTGGTGTGGACAGCATTTTGTTTAAGCTACTGCTGGTCATGGGGGATGGTTTATTTTGCTTGCAGGAGAGCTGTCTCCTGCTGGCAAAAAGCAACTACACAGGAGACCTCACAGTGGCGCAGCTGTAGCATCACAGCTGTGCCACTGTAAGGTATGCAGTGTAGACATTGCCTAAAGCATCCTTTTCTTCCAATCTCGAGAAAAAGAAATCCTCCCAAAAAATAAGGTGAAAGATCAAAAGAAAGAAGTCAATAATGCAAGGGGGAGGGCGGGAATCAAAACAGAAGAGGTGTAAATGAAACCGAAGAGCCTTGGAAATCTGAGAGGTTATACTCAACATTGGAAACTTACAGTTAATGCAAACAAAAAAATTAAAATGCAACCCAAACAGCACATTTTTAATGTGCTGGGAGAGAGGGGGGGAAAATGGCAGGCTATTAAAAAGACCCAAACAGCAACTTCAGGGCAGTGCCAGAACCCATTTTGTGCCAGCTGATTTAAATGAATAATCTGGGATGTACTGCACAGCTATATCATTGAAGCAAAGAAGATACTGAACAGAATAGTAAACAAAATTTAGACTCTGGACCAACATATTTTAAAAACTGGAAGTGATAGATAATAGTTGTCTGATGCTACAGTGCTTCAAGGACAAGAAAATAATGACATACTAAGTTGCCGAAATGAAGACCAAAACCAATTGTTAGGGTTTTTTTGGGGGGGAGGGGGGGAAGGGGCAGATATATGGATGGGTAACTGAAATTTCTGAACATAAAAAAATTATAGGACAGAGAGATGGAAGTTTAATTAGTAGTTTTGTGTAATTAGTTAATGGTACTCCCACTGTTCAAAATGGATAGTAACTTTTTTTCATTCACTTGAAGAAGTGAAGTTCTCTGCTGTCCAAGAACATTCCTGTTTTTGTGGCTCAGTAGAGTTGAAACTTTTAGAATCGCTGCAAAAATCTGACTAGAAAAGATCTCTAATTTGTGGAGCTGGTTGATGACACAGGCTATTGAGTCCTTACAGAGAATTGTTTGTCTTCTGGTTTTAGATGGCATTAATTCCTCCAAATTGCTCCTTGAATAATAGAAAAAAGGCAATTTGAATTTCAGTGACAGATTGGACATAACAGGTTGCAACTATTAGGTCTAATTTTACCATACTGAGAAATAAAATTGCCTAAACATAAACATCGATCACTGATGCAGTAAATTAATTTGTACAGAAAAAGTAGTTTAACTGCAGTGCACATTAAACATAGAAAATTTTCAAAATTACTGCTCTCTGAATTAATTTGTACACTTGTTTACTTGTTAAAAGCATGGCGTAACTTCTTTTTTTTCCTTGTGAGTTCAAATTGTAAAAGGTGAGGACAATCATACCGATTGTGCAAAATGAAGAGGTTCAATTTTCTAAACTGTTATAAACATAACTTAGGTTTTGGTTTACTTCTGAACAGGTTAATAGAATTTCTAAAGATTTTCTTTGAAATACTGTTTCATGCTAGCAAGGCAAATGTGGCATTTTAATAGGCCTGAATTATGTTTTGTTAAGAATTGGTGGTATGAAGTAATTAAAAATTTTTTTTACGATTTGCTTCAGCAATGAGTTTATATTCACATGTGCCCTTAGGCTTATTTAAACCACAAAAATCATTCAGACTGTTCCTTAAAAATATATCTGTGTCTTTCCTTACACTGCCTCTTCCCCCTTCCTCAAAAACTGTTTTAAATGCTGAACACTAAATAAACTTTAATATAACATCTCAGTGGCTACCTGCTGAACATTTATTTCATTATTGTGTTTTTATTTTAATTTAAGAAAATACATTTTCATTATTCTTGACCTACAGTTGCTGCTAATCAGATGCAATCACAAATTATATATAAGCTTTTTTAGAAGACTGTCTAAACCACAGTGGAACTGGAGCTGCCACTGTGGTTCGTTTTGATAGTATCTGGTGTCTACTATTTTCAAGGACAGTAGTTCGATTCAAATACAGTTCTGATAAGTGGCAGGTTTTCATGTCTTTAATGCCCTGACAAGGGCATCACTCTCAGGAGAGAGAGGTGAAACCAGTTGGAAAGAGGATTCCTTCTCTTCTCTTTTGTGCTGACACACCAAGATAATGGACAATTAATAGAGAACCTTCTCTGAAGGGAAAGTATTGGGTTCTCACTAATACAATAGTGTCCAGGGAGTGCTGAGATATAAAAAGGAAAGGGGAAAAATAAAAAAAAAAGTAAACAAAATGCTTAATAACTGTTCACTTATGGCTTTTTCATTTGAAATGATGGTGAATGAGCTGGTATCAGCAGTCTGAACTGCTTTTTTAGATCTGGTTTACTGTATTTGACATTAAATGCTACAGAAATCTTTCCGTTTACATAGCTGTGGCTGCCATTTCAATGGTAAGCAAGAGCACAGGGTTCTATATTTTTCTTTGGTTTCATACTAGTTACATGGTCAAGTTACAGCTGGATGCTATAATTGAGTAGTTATGTCATGCTGTAAAGTCACCAAAGCAGGTTATGGAGGATAGACCTAAATAAACTGCCTCTTTTCCAGATTTTCCAGTGTCCCGTAACAGACTTGCAGGAAGCTCTTCAGATTCTCTTTCAGGGAAGTTATTTTACTGCTTCAGTTTGTATAATTTACATGGTCAGTTTATTTCACTGGGACTGTGGGCAATATACCAGGGTGGGCAATAATTTTTAATGGGCGGGCCATTCCAAGATTTTGGCAAGTGCTCAAGGCCTGCACTTCTATGGAGGGGATGTGGGGTCTGGGATGGAGTTTGGGTGCAGAAGGGAGTTTGGTGTTGGGGACTGGGGTGTAGGAGGGAGTGTAGGGTCTGAGAGAATGTTTTGGCAAAGGAGGGGGCTGTGATCTGGGCCTGGGGTTTGGGGTGCACGTTCCAGGAGAGGGTATGGGTCCAGGAGAAGATTTTGGCTTGGGGAAGAGGCTCTCTGAAGGGGTGCAAGGTCCGGGAAGAAGTTGTGATCTGGGAGAAGGGGGAAAAAGGAGTACAGAGGGGTTGGGTGGTGGCCTGGGGCAGGTAGTCAGAGGGGACAGAGGGGGTGAGGTGCCAGAGGCAAGCTCGGACTGGGAGGCACTTACCTAGGCAGCTCCCAGGCAGCAGCCCTGCAGAAACCTGAGGCAGAATGTCTGCTGCAGTTGAAGGCTGCTGGCTTCCCCACATGTCTCCACTCCAGGAATGGGGGGAAGGAGGCTTCCCATGCTGTCCCTGCCCCACCAGCAAAATTTCTCAGCTCCTATTAACTGAAAATTGGCGGGGGCAGCAAGCAAAGACTCTCCTCCCTCTGCCATCCAGAGCAGAGAGTAGCTGGCTGTTTAAAGCATGAGCTGTTCTCTGCCTAAGGGTTCCGGCGAGGCAGTCATAGGCCAGATCTCGTGACTTGGCGGACCGAATACGGCCCACTGGCAGCCTCTTACTCACCCCTGGTTTATACCCTATTGTGCCCAGGTAGTCCAGTTTACAATCCTTGAGTGTCTGTAGCACACCAGAAAAGTCCTGCATTCTTTTTTCTGTTTTGTTGTGCAGTCTAATGCTCTGTTGAGATACATCAAGAATAATGTCCCTCCCTACGTACGGTAATGTAGGGGAGGAGTCACAGAGGTCAGCTGCACTTCGCTCACAGTAGGATTCAACAGGCAAACTAACTTGAGGATTATTACAATGCCTCTCTGTGTGCTGTTTCTCTGTTCCAGATTTAGTTACTGATGCCTGTGATCATGTGCCTCTGTTTCCAACTAAACACAGAAAAGATATACAACATTTCCTGAAGTCATACAAACCAAAGCTTAGTCTAAACTGAGAATGGAACAGGTTAACAGATCTGTCTCTGCTCTAAGCCTTCATTTGTCTCTAGCAACACTGAGCTGTCAATATAGTGTTCAGCTTCTGATAAGTGTGGGTTCTCCTCAGCCTGAAGAGATCTGTCTGATAAGATAAGATGGCCTTAAAAAAAGAGGGAGAGAAAGTACAGTTAACTGCTTTGACTGCAAAATACCCCCTGGTAGCCAGAGATAAGACACCTTGAGCTGCTGGGAAGAACTTAGATAGGATGTAAATTAAGCCAATAAAAAACATCATTTCAAATCCTGCAACTATTCTGCTCTATTCTTCCCAGTCATGACAGAAGAAGGCTTAATTTTCTGTATTTCACACTAGGGATGTAAAATCCCATTAAGTTGGATAACCAGTTACATAGACTGTTTAACTGGTTAACTAAGTAAAGGGGGGCAGGTGGGCTGGAGTGGCCCCAGCCTGGTATTCTTTCTTTCCTTATGTTTTCATAAGTGTTAATTGTTGTTCTTATCAATTTTTTGATCTTGTATCCATGTTGGGCTGCTGAGCTCATCAGATCTCACTGCAGTAGCTAAGAAGGGTTAGGTCTGGCCAGTAGTTGGATTGGGGATGTTGCAGTACTCTTGACTTTTTTGTGCCTTTTTGGCCTCTCTCCCCACAGTCTTAGAGCAGGTCCATTTTGCCAGGCTTGTAGCAGCCATCTGTGAACTCCATTATGTGATAGAAAATGTGTTCTGGTTATATCTTTCTCTGAATGAGCTTTCTATGCTGTAAACTACAAAGGGGGTAACATAAGTCCATTCAATTGGTTCTGTGATGTTGGTAAATTCCCCTTATGTTGGAGCTGGTTATACTGCCTTTAAGCAGCCCTTTGCTCTTGAAAAGGGGTGCAAATACTAGCCCATGGGCCAGATACGGTCTGCCAGGTTTAGCACCTGGCGGGCAGCTACTACTACATTTCCCTGTGTCTCTGCAGGTATGGGCAATCACAGCTCCCGTTGGCTGCGGAGCTGCGGGAAGTGGTGTTCTGGTCTGTGCTGCTTCCCACTACTCCTATTGGTCAAGATCAGCAATCAGCTGCCAATGGGAGCTGTGATTGCTGTATCTATGGAGGTGCAGATAAATATAGCAGTCAGGGGCTAACCCTGGTGAACCACCGTCGTTTAATTGCCCACCCCTGCTCTTGAATCAGTGACAAAGGGCTGCACTGAAGAGGAGAATCAGGGCCACAGAGTTTCCGTTCCCATTCACAGTGGTAACTACAGATAGTGAAACTCGGCAAAAGCAGAAAACCTGTGAAATTGCTCCAGTCTAATAAAGAACTTGACCCATTTTTCTCAGTCATTCATAGTTGTCCTTAAGAAACAGTGTCAACACTACTACTAGTAACAAACCAGAATGATTATCTTCCTGTTGCAGTTTTGCATGGACGAAGTCATTAATTACATGGCTTGTTTTAACACTTGACATTTAATTTTATATAAAGATTTAAAGGAGAAAATTTATCTTATTAAACTGCACATGGAGAGGGAGGGGCTCTCTTCACCTCCCAGTATCTTGAACCTTGATGTAACTGTTATGGGGATGACTTTTTCTGACCCTGGTTTTAGCAGAGCCATGCTGGTGGTCTCTGACTCACTGCATAAACACAAACATCATCAGAAAAAAAGAAATTAAAATAAAGCGGAAAAAATGCAGTTTTAAACTTTTTTTTATGTCATGTTTACACTGTAGACAAATGTAGGTGTTGACTCATTTTAGTCATATATAAAAAGTCCTTGTAAATTCATTATGTAACATTGGATTCTCGGTGATGGACTGTGAGTGTGGTGTCTATCATTAGTTATGTGGGGAGCATGGAAGAGTGATTCTATCCCAACAGTTGAAAACTTCTTCTGTGTTTCCCCCTCCCCCTCACTTCCCAGCCTGGCTTTGAAAAAAGCAAGCCTTTGTGTTCCTTAAATAAATTGGATGGTGACTGTGGTCTCTAGCTAGTCACACATCAGCTTTTATTGAGGTTAAAAGTGAACTGCTTAAGAATGCACTGTTTTCTCTTTAATTTGGCTGTAGAAGATGGAATTCACTGAGCTCCATCTGTTCAAATGAACTTTAAGTAACAAGCAAGGAAAAACATTTATGTTCCTTTCCACATACGTAATACTGATGTGTCTTGTGAAGAAGGCATAATGGAACTGGAGACTTGGGCTAGGAGAACAGTACAGGAATGTTAGCGACTTACCCTCAGCGCTAAAGGTATTTTACAAATTGTTGAGGTCTAAGCTGTTGTTTCTGGATCTGTCTTCTTTTTCTATCACAATATTTAAAATGGGGAGAGAACCCCACCAACTCTTGCTGTCAGTGGAGAATCTATTTACATGGCTCCCCCAGCAACTCAACTGCTAATGCGTTTAATTGGTCCTCTAAGAGTAGTTTTGAAATATTGATATATTTTAAAAACATCTGTAAATTATAAATAATTTTTAAAGTTCACATTTCTCTTTTGAATACCCATTACAGAGTATTAGTTTTCAAGTAGTTAAATAAGTTATGAGACAAATGAGTGAGTTTAATGTGGGACCATTGATGTAAAAAAAATGTGGTGGCTATATTATTAAAGTTGCAGTTTTTCCAGAACTTGATTATATTTCTGGTAAGAGTAAATGGAGGAAATAATGCATATTTTGTTTGAAGTGACTTTAAACTTTAGCATTTTCCAACAATCCTATTAAAAAGTATAAAACAGTAACTTTGTTACATGGTTCACACATTATGATACATTTTATATCATGTTGGCACATAACTGGAAGACCTGAGGATAATACTTGTGTGTGTATACACTCATTACAAATTGTACAGTATTGTTTTATATCAGTAATATCTAATCTTTTCGCATTTGTTTTCACCCGCGTGTTCTCATAAGATTCTTTATCTCGTTTTCGAGGAGGCCGTGTTGACAACTAGTAGCAGTAATAATATAAATTTGATTGAGCACTAAAATATGAAATGGCCATTATAAGTAAACTATATAATACCTACTCTACTCAAGTAACCACAAGAAAATGCAGAGATTTAAAATGTCAGGCATCTATAGTCATTTCTGTATTAGGGATGTCAATGTTAGATGACTACATGATTAACCAATAAACCTAGGCTTATCGGTTAATCCTGTGACTATATGCATTTCCTTACCACCACCCCCACTTACTCTGTATCAGAGGCAGCAAGGGGGGGGAGGTGGGAGCCACTGCCTATGGGGAGCCATCTTTTAAGCTCCCTACGAGTACTGGATCTGCCTGTCCCCCACTCCACCCTGTGATGTTGCCTCTGATAGAGCAGCAACAGAGAGGGTGAGGGAGCAGGTGGAGCCAACTTTCAAGATGGCTTTCCATGTGTGCTAGCTCTGCAGACCTGCCTTCCCCCCTCTTGCTGCCTCCTACTGATGTGTGTGTGGGGGGGTAGGCAGAAGCTGCCTCCCCTCCTCTGCTGCTGCCTATATCAGCATCCTCTGTCCACGGGGAACTCGGATCCCCCCCCCACGGACAGGGGATGCTGCAACCCTGCACTGCTGCTTCTTTATCAGAGGCAGCAGTGCAGGCAGCAGGCAGGAGCCGGTGTGCATGAGGAGCTGTTTTTTAAACTGGCTCCACTCATGGACCAGTTCCCACCTGCTACCCTGCCTCTGGTAGAGAGGCAGCAATGCAGAATGGCAGGGGACTTCCCATGAGTGGGGATAGGAGTTCACTGGCTGCCGGTCCCACCCCTGGGGACTACTGAATAGTTGTGTAACTGCTAAAATTCTCTGTGATTAACGGCTATTCAATTATACACTATCTAACATCCTTAGGGTACGTCTAAACTATGGGTTTTTTTTGGAAGAGGATATGCCAATTCCGCATATCTTCTTCTGATCACTTTTTTGAAAGCGGGTCTTTCGAAAGTGAAAGTAGTCTGTACGCGGTTTTTTTCGGGGAAAAAACCCTTTTTCGAAAACTGCGTAAACCTCCTTTTTTAAGGAAGAGCGGTAGGGTAACACATATGCAATATAACAATACATATGCACATACATATGCATAATTATATAATAGGGTGCCTATATGTCCTGGTGCTAGGGCTACTTGATTTGTCAGTACTTTTTATATTCCCTTCAAAAGTAGATGTTGTAAATCTTGGCTCTGTTAAGGAAACTTTTTCTATGTAGAACTTGCACATATATTATGCTGACTCCTGTGAGAAAGTTATGTGACCAGTCTGCTATTACAGTTAACTAGCTCAAGTAGCAAAAAATATATCAGCAAGACCAGCACTTAGGAGGTGTGTGAAGAATTGTATCTTCTTGGTTGTGTGGTAATCCTGCTGCATTTGGTCTTTCTAGTGACTTCATTGCAGATGAAGGAAAGAATTTTTCTTCAAGTGTTTGTTTATGTTGATTCCATCCTAGGAGTGTGAGTGCCCATGCGCACGGAGACTTTTGCCTTAGCAGTATCCATACGGTTGGCTGCAGCACCCCCTTGAGTGCCACAACTCATGCATTGGTATATTAGGTGCCGCCAACTCTAAACCTTCTGATATCCCTCTTACCACAGGTAAAGGTTGGTTGAAACACTGCATCTTGTATCACAAGAACTGTATTGGTTCTTTGTTCATTGTTCTGTCTCCTTTGTATTTAGTTGGTAGGTATTTAGTTAGACTATTAAGTTAAGTGCTAAAGTAGGCATTAGAGTCCTTGCTGGGACTTTGCTTTGGAGCAGGACATGCCCTGTTCCCCAGGCTTTAAGCTCATCCTGCAGCCACTCAGAGCCCATTAGCCTCAACCATGAAAGCTGTTTGGTATGTTTGGGGGAGTCCCACAGAAATGACAAGTGCAGGTTCTGCAAAACCTTTCACCATCAACTCAAAAGGAGCAGCATATCTGTGAGAGGGCCCTTCTCATGGAAGATGCACTTTGTCCTGCCTTTGAATCCACTCTATCGGTCTTCACAGCTGATCCTTCGGCATCATCACTAAGTGCATCACCAGCAACGGAGTCCATCTGACACCATTCAACCTCACCAGTGCCTAAGAAGCAGCTGAAGTTAAAGAGCCTGCAGGACAAGGGGGCTTTGGGCAAAGAACCTGTATTAGGCCACGGTGCCTGCCCTGGTGCTATTTGGTGGTGTGCTGCGGTTGGACCCCTGAGCGCAGCCAAATATCTGCCTCTGGCTCCTAGATGCTGCAGGGGGTTCCGACCCCTCATAGGGCCACCCATGCCTGAAGTGGGCTGTGCAGCCAACGATCAAGTAGGTTGACCATTACCAAAGATGCCAAACAAGGAAGTGGATCTGGCTAAGGCCTCGGTATCGAAGAGCAAGCAGGTTATGGGCTCCTCCTGTAAAGCAGCATAGTGTCCCCAGTCTCCAGACTGCAAGTTTCAGTACCTATCCCCTTGGCCCAGGACTGAGGCCTTGATCCCCAGTTTTAAGACCCTGGTCCCTGATGCCAAAATCCTCCATCTACATGGCCCAAGACACTTGGGTCATGACACCTATCCCCATACCTGTAGTACCATCGGGCCTCCCACCAGAAATTGCCACGGTGCAATCACCATTGCCTTAGGCAGTCTCACTGGCATCAGTCCCACCCTCACCCACCCCCGGTGTGGGATCATTCCCAGTCATGTCATTTGCCTCCAGCTCCCAGGTTCCGCTCTTCAGACAGGGACTGATCCTTGCCCTCTCCTGTGGTGGCGCGTCGGGGTCCCCTGACTCCTGCACCCCCGTAATGGCATGGACAGACTTCACCAGCCAGTAGAATAGAGGGAGTTTATTGCTTCTCCAGGATACAGCACAGCACAGATGTCATCTGGTTACAGGAACCGGGCCTAGGATGCCTCAGCCCCCCTTGAGATGGGGGATGCTGGGCCCTTAAATTCCAGCCCCTCTGGGCCCTAGGCTGTCTCCTCCATGATCCCAGACAGCCCAACTAAAACCCACTCCCTTCCAGCCCTGCCCCCAGCCAGGTCTGGCCTCGCCCCCTTCCTTTCCATTGTTCCGCTCCATGGGAGATACCTGTCTGATGAGTTTTGAAGCCCCCTTGCATAATGACTCATCCCCTGCCCTGCTGGGCTGTGCTGCAGACAGCGGAGGTCACTGACAACCCACTGCCCAGCATAGCAACCAGCAAGGTACCCACACTACGTCACATCTCCTTACCAGTCTCTGATGAGAGTCAGTTGGCAGAATCAGGCATCTATAGCTCTGCTCTGGTCACTGGAAGGGCAATGGTCTGAGTCGGGGGTGGGAGTGGGCTGTTTCAGCCTATCCCCTGTGAAAGGTGAATTGCCACCAGTCTGTGAGACTGGTGCAGCTCTTGAAGTGGCAATGTGGAGGCGGAGGCAGCGGCAGTGGCAGAACTGAAACCTGTGGGGTGTACCCATCATGCTGGTCCCATACTCCCACCCTTTCTCCCAGCCTGCATCTGACAAACTGCCCCTTGCATAATTGGCACCAGAGTCAGAGCATGGTGTTGAATCCGGTGCAGGGTGACATAGTGGGCCCTGATGTCCAAACTTGGCATTGCTGCATCTGATGGCTTGGCTGCTATACAGTTAAAGGTGAAGGAACAGGAGTTCTTTGCTGGTGCTCAATAGGTCCTGTTGGGCAGTAAAAAGCCCTCCACCGTAGTGACCTACCTGGCCAAATGGAAGCGGTTTGCTTGCTAGACCTTGCATAAAGGCATTCAGCTGGGTGGGCCTCACCGCAGTTAATTCTAGATTACCTTTTGCATCTCAAGCTCCAAGGCCTGTTCTTTTCAACTATCAAGGTCCACTTAGCTGCCATCTTGGCTTTCTATCTGCTATTTAAGGGTAATTTGGTGTTTGCCCAGGACATAGTTGCTGGGTTCCTCATGGACCTCGAGCATTTCTAGTCTCACATCAGGGACCTCAACCCTCTATGGGGCCTAAATCTTGTGCTGTTGTGGCTCACAGGACCCCCCACTTCGAGCTATTAGTATCTGGTTTCCGACTTCTTTCCTGGAAGCCTGTGTTCTTGGCTGCAGTAACATCTGCCTGCCAAGTCTCTGAGATTAGGGTGCTTACCTCAGAACCTCCTTATATGGTTTTTTACAAAGATAAGATTTAGCTATGGCCGCACCCTGGTCTCTGGCTCAGGGTGGTGTCACAGTTTCGTATGGGTCAGGACATTTCTTTACCATTCCTCCCTCCTCAAAGCTGCATGGAGGAGCTTAGGTTGCATTCGCTAGACATCTACATTGAAAGGACTGTGCTATTCCACAAGTTGATGCACTCGTTTGTCATGGTGGCCAACAGGATCAAAGGTCGTCCACTGTCCTCTCAAACAATTTCTTTTTGGATGACTGCCTGCATTTGCTACTACTACGATTAGGCAAGGGTGCCATGTCTGGCACCCATAACCACCCATTCAACCAGAGCACAAGCCTCTTCAGCAGTTTTCCTAACCCGAATGCCTGTGCGGGTTATCTGTAAGGAGGCCACATGATCGTCCACCCACACTTTACATCCCATTATGCACTTATGCAGGAGGCTCAGGACGATGTTGGTTTTGGTAGGGCAGAGTTGCAAACCACAAGACAGTGAAATCCAAGCCCACTTCTGAGAATACTGCGTGTGTCATCTCAAATGGTATAGATATGAGCAAGTACTCAGTGTAGAAAAAATGGTTACCTACCTTTCATAATTATTGTTCTTTGAAATGTGTTGCTCGTGTCCATTCCGTTACCTGCTCCCTCCTATCCCTCTGTCAGAGTTGCCAACAAGAAGGAACAGAGAGGGTGTAGGGTCAGTGGCACCTTAATACAGTGATGCAAAAGCACAGCACTTGACCTGACAGATACCGCTAAGGCAGAAATCTCTGTCAGCGGTGCACGGGGTGCACACATACCTAGCAGGGAATCAACATGAGCAACACTCCTCAAAGAACAACAGTTATGGAAGGTAGGCAACCATTTTTTCTTGCAGTTATGGCCCATAATTGGGGGTCAGAAGATCTGGGTTCTGTTTCAGTTCTCAAAGATTACATTTATGACTTGAGGACCATCACTTAGCTATTCTGTGTTTCTGTAATACCACCAGTAAAAAGGAGGATAATTCAGTAATGCTTTTTATGCATATTGTGACACTTAATTCATTAATCTTTGTAAACTTCTGACAGTTCAGAATCAGACACGCAATAGAAATTTTGGTTTCATGCTATTAAAATGTTGACTGCCACTTTTTTTTTTCTAGAAACGTCAGTAGCAAAGCTTGGGGTTGTTTAAATCATATAGAAAAAGGAGGCTCAAGAGAACAACTCCTGCTGCCCTGCCGAACATTCCAGCCAAAATGTGTGTGTGTCATGCACCTTCCTGGAGACGAACGGCTCTTTTCTGAAGCAGCACTGTTCAGTCAGCAACACCAGGGATAAGATCACTTTCAAGACTTCACAACGACTCAGGCTGGCACATAAGTGGCTGGCTGCTTGCACCACAGAGGTGCTTTGTACTCTGATGCTTCCCTGCCCCCTGTCCCCATGGAATAACTCCTTCTGGTATTACTTCACTTTTCTGTTAGCGAGCACTTTCCCCCATAAATATGATAGAACAGGTGTTACTCTGCTACTAACTGAGTTTCCAGCTGTCCTCCTCCAACACAGACAAGGCAAAATCTGTTGTTTAGTCCTATTAGGCAGACTAGAGAACTACTGAGCCCGAGATGGAGGTCTTCCTTGCAGGATATGGCAGTTTTGCTGCCAGGAGATGGTCAGGAAGGCCTGGCTGGCTAACAAAGACAGTCCTTCAACTGCTGGGTGTAGTTCCAGTTTTGCATCCCCTTTGGCAGCAGCACAGAGACTGCTGCAGTGTGGCCAGCCAGCAAAATTAGGAAATAAGGACCTCTTTTATTTACTCAGGCTGCTGAATCATGGGCATTCCTGTCTGCTTGGAGAAAAGTCAGGCAGCTCTACTTTCCACTGGAAGTCTCAGGAGTGTTTGGTACTTTCATCTCAGAGTGTTCACACACTTGTTTTAATGTGCTTTATGGAAATGGTGAAACTCAACGAGTACAGTTGCTGTAGAAAAACATCTGCACTAACTATTCACACACACTTGCATCTTTAAATAGATTTTTAGGCCTTGGAGCTGATTTGCAGCAAAGTTTCTCAGCTGTGAGAGCTAGAGCTCTCTTAGAGTCAGCTAGTGTGAAGTGACTGGTTCCAAAAATTAAAAATTTACATGGACATGTTAAGTGCATCACATTGAAGCGCAGAATACTTGCCATAACACAAAAAAGGCATTTACAGTAAGTAGCACTTAGTGAGCAACAAAGGAAAAAATTACAAGTCAATACAGAAAATATAATTTAAAATCCCAAGAAATGCTCTATAGAATGCTTAGGGCCATATCCTGCCCTCATAGACGTACACAACTCCCATGGCTCTCAGTAGCAGTTGTACACTTGCATCTGAAGGCACAGTTTCATCCGAAGAATTTTAAAAAAGCTTGTTAAACATATAAAATTACTGCAGTGATGTTGATGTAGTTGAATGCGTAGGTGTCTCTAGATTTAGGCACACAGTTATATGCAGAGTAGCAACAAACTACTTATATTTTCTATTAGAGTGATTGTTGAAAAGGGATTTGGGCGTCTATTCTTCTAACGGTAGGTGAAATTTATCCCCTCAGACATACAGATTTGAATAGGGAATTCCAACGGAATTGGAGAGGGTAAAATCCACTGCCCTGCTAGCTGGCTGCAGGTCTGTTCAGCGTAGCTCTTCTGAGACTGCTGTACCAGCCCGCTGGTTAGCACTGCATCTGTGGCAATAGTGTAGCTCAAGGTAAACCCGGATAAACTGAGTTCACCTACTTCTCATCTGGGGAATGCAAACTTTGCTTTAGGTTTCTCCACTTCTTTTTACATTTACCACTGAACCACTGAGCTGCTACTCTTCCTCCCTTCTTGAGTATGTTATGACCATGTAGCTATGGACTCTAGGTCTCTCTCCTAGCCAGTCACAAACCTCACCAAGGCTACCCGTACACTGCATACCACTGGTGGGGTATATAGCTTGAAGAAAAGTCACACAGCTCTACAGACCTACTTTGCTACAGCAAAAAAGCAGGATGTGTCCACACTGAGTGGTTTAGCTCCATGCATCAGGGAAAGATACCAGCAGCAGGAAAGCAGCAGTGAAAGGCATCATCATCTCCCCCTGCCAGCATCTTTCTTTGTGCTGGGAGAAGGTCACCAGCTACAGGGAGCTGTCTGAGCCTTTCCTTGCTGCCGGAGTCATTTCCTGTGGTGTAGACGTCATGGCACAGCTTGGGCGAGGAGAGCACTGTGTGGTGTATGTACTCACAGACATACCTACACCCTTCATGTTGTTACTCGCCTAAGCATGCTTCACTGGCTGTTCTATTATTCATGCCTGTGTTCAGGGGCGGATGATAATTTTGCGGGGCCCAGGGCTGCGCCACGGGGCCCGGGGAGGCACAATTTTGCGCATGTGCCTTGGCAGCAGCCGACCAGAAGTAGCGTTTCGCGCATGCGCCTCAGCAGCAACCGACCGGAAGTAGCGTGCGCGGGGTGCGTGCGCGGGGCCTATTGAAGTGCAGGGCCCGGGGCAGCCGCCCCGCTCGCCCTGCCCTATATCCGCCACTGCCTGTGTTATAGAGGTTACACATGTGTCTACACGCCAGACCATGGAAAGGCAGGTGAGGTGTAGACATAATGCAAGTGTGCTGGCTTCTTAAAGTATGTGGATGCAATTTGCCATTATGGCAAAAAATACATGCAGACACCTCTACCTCATCCCTTTGTGGCTGGTCTCCTTGTGGCCCCATTCTTGCAGCCTTTAAGTGGTATAGAACAGTGGTTCCCAACCTTTTTTATACCATGGATTTGCAAACCCATTTACTCACTTTTGGTGGACCGCTAACATTTTATTTGAATATTTGCAAATAAAATGAATATGCAGATAAAATGTTAGTGGTCCGCCAAAAGCCCCGGGTCCCAGAGCCGCTCTGGCAGCTGCCCACGACATGACGGCTGCTGGAGCTGAAGCCGGCTGCTGTGGGGCGACTCGGGGCTGGCCGTTTCAGCTCTGGCAGCCCCTGTGGCCCAGCAGTTGGCAGGCCAGCAGTTGGGAACCACTGGAATAGAGCAGTGGATGCAGAATTTTTATTCAGGACCCTGCAATTGCCTTTTAGTGATGTTCTGTGGGGGGATTCCCTGTGCGTTGGTAAGCAAATAGCCCCTTTTGTCCCGCTGAAGAAGTAGATTTCCAAACTTGAAATATAATGACAGAAATTAGTCTTTGGAAGTCTTAATTTTTGTTTGCACTGAATCATTTTGGATGTGATTCATAAACATACTGCAAAGGAAATGCTTTTGTATTAAATTAACCCCATTCCTCTTCCATTTCTTTTTATCTTGCATAAACACTAAAGGAGCATTCTCCAAGCAAACAAAGAGAATTGGATGGGGGAGAAGGAAGGGGCCACCATTTGCTTACATCTCAGTCTCATTTGGTACCCGAACCCAGCTCTGCAGCATGCTTGGCATCCATCTGAGATTTACAAGCTTAAGGGAACAATTATGTAATAGGTAAAAGCAGGCAGATAGTGGCCACAAAAAAAGCGATTTAGTATAGTGTCAGTGATCGTGCACTATTTATAACACTTACTATATATTGCTCCAAACATTGTTACAATAATATATCATGCCTGGATAGTATATACAATTTAATACTAAATTTGATAACAAAATATGTAGCCTATGCAGTTGCAGACTATTTTTCTTTGCTCAGTTTCATGACATAAATTCCTGTTTATCTGCCAGCAGTATAGTGGTTCATCTGTCAGAAATTTATTTGATTTTTAAGGGACAACAGGTTTGTGTGTGTGTGTTTGTTTGTTCCCGTAAAGCTTGCTGGAAAATTTCAGTCAAAATAAAATTGTGACAAATTGTTGGGGTGGGAGGATTAAAAATTGGATTTCCCCCTGGTTTGCTACTGATCTAGTTTTTAAGCCAAAACCAGAAATTTAAGCGTGGAAAATGTAGATTTTCACCAAAGGCCTTGTGTGAATGAAGCAGCTATTAATGAGGCAATTAAAACCCCTTAACCGTCTGGTATTATTTAATATCCATCCAGAATGAGAAACTTTGTTAAATTTTTTAGTAGATGATAGGTTGTTAGTACCTGGAAGGAGTGATATTTTGGGAGGAAATAAACACCTTTGTCATCCGTTCAACAAGGTGGTAGGTAGGTTGGTTTAAATGTCTTTTCCAACAGCCAGTTGGATTGCGTATGTAATGTATGAGCTATTTGTAAAAACCTCTTTCTCAGTAATAAACAAGATGATACAAAACATAGTTTTCAACTTATATTGAAAAGCATTGTTGCAATGGGCAGGGTTCCAGAATTAGTGTTTGGTTGTTTTCTTAGAGTTAGATGGTTGCCATCTGGCATTGATAGTGAGATGGTGTTGTCATCAGTTTCTAGAGGCAGGAAAGGAATGAATCCTCATCTGTTTCCTGTGGATAAGCAGGAGGCTGATAATCTAGTAAAATCTTGTTACCTTAAAGAAAGTGGGCTTGGAATATGTTTACATAATATAAACCAACTTTAACTTTCATGTTAAGGTGATAAGTTTCTTTGTTAGAGGGCTATAGATGGTAAAAAACTTAGCATTTGTTTAAAAATATCTTAAGAAAAATAACTTCTTCCTGGGTTTCTTCCGTCTTTTTCTATGTATTATCTTAATCAACTTTGTGTTTAAAAGGAAATAAGACAACGATGTTGCCCCAGAAGGGGATAAAGAATTATTTGTTTTAGATGGAGCTGTTAGGCATTTTGTATTTTTAAAGAAGTTTTTATACTAAGAGAAATGCGCTAAGAGTCATTAAACCACAGAATTGGATTTTTGCAGCCTTCCTTCTAAACAAACAATTCTGTGGTTTAATGACTCTTAGCGCATTGTCTTATTTCCTTTTAAACACAAAGTTAGCTAAAACTCACCTGGTCCAGAAGTGAAGTAGTGTCATGGATGACTAGTTCAGTTGAATAGCTTGCTTGCATTTTTGTTTGTCATTTCATTGTTACCCATAAATCTTTCAGGTTTTACCATAATCCTGTATCATTTTTTCCTGTTTCCAGTTTTTCACAAGTTGCTTTGTCTATGATCACCTAAAAGTGCAGATTCTGTTTAACTAAGGAAGCTCATCTGGCTGAGGCTTTTGCAAAAAGGAAGAAATGGTGGCCCACCTCTTGAACTTTAGAACAAAATACACTGTTGGGATCTGGCTCTTGTGGAACTATCTTATTTTCCTTAATCCCAGATGACTTAGTATAATAATATTTGTTAGTTTGTTTTGAACATTTAATAAGCTATTTGCTGGCTTGAGGTTACCAAATGGTAGTTATTGAAGAGATCTAGGCTGCATTTGTTTGGAGAAGACATCATTTTTATTATGTTTTTTTTGTCCATTTCCTTCCTTCCTTGTAATTTTTAAATATTACTTTGTTGATGGCACAAAACTCTATATCAATAATAACCCCTAAAAGATTTCTGTTTTGAGAACCACCTTTAAGAGGAAAAAAATAGAGGAAAAGCACATGGAATTTTTATTAAATACTAGGCATGTGGGTTGACTGCATTAATTTTAAATCATTTCTGTAATATTTCCTCCTTTCGTTGACTCTTCAGATGCTCACATAATATGCAAATCATTTTACAATGGATACAAAAGAAACATTAAATATATTAAAATCTGCATTTTAATAAAGTTGTCAGTGTATAATATGTATCTTGAAACTCTGAGAGGATGATAAAAAGCAATAAAAGGGTAATATAGGCACAGAAGTATTTAATAATTTTTCATATTTTACAGTCTGATAAAAATAAATGTGGATTTAAAGCTGTTGTATCTGAAAAGTATCCCATTCCAAGTTTATTTGTTTCCGCTATTTAGAGGTACTAGAGCTGTGCATGTTTATACACACTGAGAGTATCTTTTGAACTGCATATGAATAAGCACGTGTCCTTTTTCTTTTCTCATTCCAGATGGAGTGGATATTGAGGATGACCCTACTTGCTCCTGGCCAGCTTCATCGCCTTCCAGCAAAGACCAGACTTCACCAAGCCATGGGGAAGGTTGTGATTTTGGTGAGGAGGAAGGTGGCCCAGGATTGCCTTATCCATGCCAGTTCTGTGACAAGTCGTTCAGCCGGCTCAGCTACTTAAAGCACCACGAGCAAAGCCACAGCGACAAGCTCCCTTTCAAATGCACATATTGTAGTCGCCTCTTTAAACACAAGCGGAGCAGAGATCGCCACATAAAACTTCACACGGGAGACAAGAAGTATCACTGCAGTGAGTGTGATGCAGCATTTTCAAGGAGCGATCATCTTAAAATTCACTTAAAGACTCATACGTCCAACAAGCCATATAAATGTGCCATTTGTAGGCGTGGATTCCTTTCGTCTAGTTCGCTGCATGGTCACATGCAGGTACACGAAAGAAACAAGGATGGTTCTCAGTCTGCCTCCAGGATGGAGGAGTGGAAAATGAAAGACACTCAGAAATGCAGTCAGTGTGAGGAAGGCTTTGATTTTCCTGAAGATCTTCAGAAACACATAGCAGAATGCCACCCTGAGTGTTCCCCTAATGAAGACAGAGCTGCTCTTCAATGTGTTTATTGCCATGAACTCTTTGTAGAGGAAAGTTCACTTGTCAATCACATGGAGCAGGTTCATAATGGTGAAAAGAAGAATTCGTGCAGCGTTTGCTCAGAGAACTTCCATACTGTGGAAGAACTGTACAGCCACATGGATAGTCACCAGCAACCTGAATCATGCAATCACAGCAACAGCCCTTCTTTGGTAACTGTTGGCTACACCTCAGTATCTAGCACCACTCCAGATTCAAACCTCTCAGTGGACAGTTCAACAATGGTAGAAACTGCCCCCCCAATAACAAAAGGTCGTGGAAGAAAGCGGGCAGCCCAACAAGTACCAGATATCACTGGTCCTTCAAATAAGCAAGCAAAAGTTACCTATAGCTGCATTTATTGCAACAAACAGTTATTTTCCAGCCTTGCCGTTCTGCAGATACACCTGAAAACTATGCATTTAGATAAACCTGAACAAGCGCATATCTGCCAGTATTGTTTGGAGGTATTACCTTCACTTTATAATCTGAACGAACATCTTAAGCAAGTCCATGAAGCTCCAGACCCAGCCCTGATTGTTTCTACCATGCCTGCCATGGTCTACCAGTGCAATTTCTGCTCTGAAGTATTCAATGACCTCAACACTCTTCAGGAACATATCCGATGTTCTCATGGATTTGCAAACCCTGCTGCTAAAGACAGTAATGCGTTCTTTTGTCCCCATTGCTACATGGGATTTCTTACTGATT
Source organism: Pelochelys cantorii (assembly GCA_032595735.1). Taxonomy (NCBI): domain Eukaryota; kingdom Metazoa; phylum Chordata; order Testudines; family Trionychidae; genus Pelochelys; species Pelochelys cantorii. The sequence continues at coordinate 78,637,817 of CM064327.1, forward strand.
CTTCTTTGGAAGAGCATATTAGACAAGTCCATTGTGATCTTAGCAGTTCCCGTTTTGGTTCCCCTGTACTCGGAACCCCAAAAGATCCAGTAGTGGAAGTATATTCCTGTTCCTACTGTACTAATTCTCCAATATTTAACAGTGTCCTTAAATTAAACAAGCATATCAAGGAGAACCATAAGAACATTCCTTTGGCATTGAATTATATCCACAATGGAAAGAAATCTAGAGCCTTGAGCCCCTTATCCCCTGTAACTATAGAGCAAACTTCTTTAAAGATGATGCAAGCTGTAGGTGGGGCTCCTCCGCGTCCTGCAGGTGAATATGTCTGTAATCAGTGTGGTGCTAAGTACACGTCTCTGGATGGTTTTCAGACTCATTTAAAAACCCACCTTGACACTGTCCTGCCAAAACTGACCTGCCCTCAGTGCAACAAGGAGTTTCCAAACCAAGAGTCACTGCTGAAGCATGTTACGATTCATTTCATGATAACCTCTACGTACTATATCTGTGAAAGCTGTGACAAGCAGTTCACTTCAGTGGATGACTTGCAAAAACACCTGCTCGACATGCATACGTTTGTATTCTTCCGCTGCACATTGTGTCAGGAGGTTTTTGACTCCAAAGTCTCCATTCAGCTACACCTGGCTGTGAAGCACAGCAATGAAAAGAAGGTCTACAGGTGCACGTCTTGTAACTGGGACTTCCGGAATGAAACTGACCTGCAGCTTCATGTGAAACACAATCACCTGGAGAACCAAGGGAAAGTGCACAAGTGCATTTTCTGTGGCGAGTCATTTGGTACCGAGGTGGAGCTTCAGTGCCACATTACTACACATAGCAAAAAATACAACTGCAAGTTCTGCAGCAAAGCTTTCCATGCTATTATATTGCTAGAGAAACACCTGCGGGAAAAACATTGTGTTTTTGAAACGAAAACTCCAAACTGTGGAACAAATGGTGCCTCGGAGCAAGTTCAGAAAGAGGAAGTGGAACTCCAGGCCTTGTTGACAAATAGCCAGGAGTCACATAATAGCCATGACGGCAGTGAAGAAGATGTTGATACATCTGAGCCCATGTACGGTTGTGACATTTGTGGAGCAGCATATACAATGGAAACTCTCCTGCAGAATCATCAGCTTCGCGACCACAACATCCGACCCGGAGAAAGTGCCATAGTTAAGAAGAAGGCAGAGCTGATTAAAGGGAACTACAAGTGTAATGTGTGCTCTCGAACGTTCTTCTCTGAAAATGGGCTCCGTGAACATATGCAGACACACTTGGGACCAGTGAAACATTATATGTGCCCAATATGTGGTGAGCGGTTTCCATCTCTTTTGACTCTTACTGAACATAAAGTCACACATAGCAAGAGTCTGGACACTGGAAACTGCAGAATTTGCAAAATGCCTCTGCAGAGTGAGGAGGAATTTTTAGAGCATTGCCAAATGCACCCTGATTTGAGAAATTCCTTAACAGGATTCCGCTGTGTGGTATGCATGCAAACAGTGACTTCCACCTTGGAACTGAAAATCCATGGAACATTTCACATGCAAAAAACAGGAAATGGCTCCTCGGTGCAGTCCACAGGGCGTGCACAGCATCTTCAGAAACTGTACAAATGTGCTTCTTGCCTGAAGGAATTCCGCTCAAAACAGGATTTAGTGAAACTTGACATCAATGGTCTGCCATATGGGCTGTGCGCTGTCTGTGTTAATCTCAGTAAAAGTGGTAGTCCAAGTGTCAACATACCTTCAAGCAGTAACAGACAAGGCTTGGGTCAAAATGAGAACTTGAGTTCCATTGAGAACAAGAGCAAGGCAGGGGGACTGAAGACTCGCTGCTCTAGTTGCAATGTTAAATTTGAATCTGAAAGTGAACTCCAGAATCATATCCAGTCAATCCACAGAGAGCTTGTTCCAGACAGCAACAGCACGCAGCTGAAAACACCGCAAGTATCGCCAATGCCCAGAATCAGTCCTTCTCAGTCTGATGAGGTAAACCTTTTTCTTTTGCTGAGGCTGCTTTTCACCTTTTTCATAAAATTTGTGTATTTTACACTGTGGTTTTCTCAGGCCTAATTGTTACTTGCCAGGAACTGCTTAAACTGAACCATGGTATACTTCCTCCAATAGCCGTTAGCTAGCAATTACTTGCTTCTTGATATGCCTTGTGTTTTGGCTTCATTGGTGCAGAATAGGACTAATTCCAGTCTCCCTAGGATATTGTCTTCTGTATTACTGAGAGACCAGTCCTCATGCCAGCACAACTGAGATCTGGAATCTTAACTTAGCTTCATTGCGAACTGGAATCCCTTGCGATGACTTGTGCTTATGGCAAAGAGTTTTAATGACATAGAAGTAAAATACATAGAGCCAGTATGCTGGCAAAAAGGATGAACTATCAGAAAATGTTTGTGAACAACAGATTGGGGGGGTTAATTTTGTAAATTATGTTTCAGGGGTTAATTTTCCCTGTCTTTACCATACTTTGATTAAAATGGAACTCCACAATTTATCATCAACCTAGGGCAAATGGTGAAATTGGGCTTTTCATGCCAATTCCATTTTTAATTTTCTTTTTATCAACAATATATTAGATAGCACAGTATCTGAGGATTTAAACTTCATCTATGCAGAACAACTTAAAAAATAAAATTACACATAAAAGATAGTCCCAAATGTTTGAAAGATTTTATCTGCTCTCATCTGTTTACATTAGCCTAAGCGATATGTAGGGATGGTATTAGGAGTGGAAGGAAATGCCACAACTGATCCATGTAGGAGGTAAGGGAGAGTCTTTTTTGCCTTAATATGTTCAATCAATAGAATGTGCTAATTAGGATTTTGGGGATGATTTCTTGCATATAGGTCTCCCAACAGTTGAAGAAACCTAATAGCTCAAAACACACACACTCTCCTTTCCCCTCCTCTTTTTCCGTCCTTCCCTCTCCATGTTTCCCAAAAGTAGTTTGTACCCAAAGTCTTGCTAAACTTTGCTATAGGATGCACATTGAAGTAGCATAGCTGTGGTCTTATTTTTTTAATTTCCAATTTAAACTCTTTTCAAAGTGTAGTGACCAAGGCACTGTTGCAGGGAAAGTGATCATAAATAAAACAAAACTCACTTAATAGATTTTACTGTTCAAACAGAGAAAAATTCAAAGTGTAAACAAATACAGGCCGTCCTCGCTATAAGTCCAAGATATAGTCCAAGATATAGTCGATTCATAGCGAAATAACTTAAAGCGGGGAATTTTTTCCTGTGGCTGACTTCAATTTGCACAAACTGGGTTGGCTTTTTTTGCCCGACTTAATAGTGGGGAATGGGAGGACTTATAATGCATCAGTTCCTACAAGTGTCAATGACATTAGTGCGGAACAGATGTATAACAGGGCGACTTATAGCGGGGACGACCTGTAGCAGAATGAAAAGTAAATTGGATTTCTAAAACTGTTAGTAGTTGAAAGTGTTGTTATGATAGATAAGGACATTCGTTGTTTTGAGTATGAGTTGTGCTATGACAGTGTCCCATGAAAAATGTATCTGCTTAACATGGCTGTAGCTAATTTTTGAAAAAATTGTGACAAAAATTTTCCATAGTAATAAATAGAGCAGAGATTCCATTTGCTTTATTGGGTGCTATGTTTTATGGTTTGAAACGCTGAACTGGATGTTAGGAGCTTTCTAACTATGGAAGCGAGAGAAATATAAAGAGTTGTGGTCCCACTGATAGTTCTGCAAACCCTGCATTATTCAAATAATAGATATACAGTAAAAGCCCTTATATCTGGCACTTCATCAGCTGGCAAGTTCAATACAGAGGCATTTCTGATTGTGTGGTTAGTGCAGGGCTGGCAGGGGGTTGGGGCATGGGAGGATCCGTGCGGGTGTCCTCTGGGTGGAAGTTTGTGTCCAGGAGGGAGCTTGAGACAAGGGCTTGGGTGCAAGAGGGGCCTGGAATTCCAGATGGGAGGGTTCGCTCTCCTCTAGTGGCCCTGGCAGATGGCTACCCTCCCTGCCGTTGCTGGCAGAGGCGCGACCAAGCGGCCCTGCAGGTGTGCTACCTCTGTTCCCCCTCCATCAGTTGCTGCGGGGGAGGAGGGGACACCTCAGACTGAGGCAGTGTGTTTGCTTGCAACAAAGTTGCCTGGCTGTGCCTTCACCAGGAGCAGCAGGATGGGGGAGCCACTTGAGAGGGCCAGCTGAGGGAAATAGCCCACCTTCCTCCTCATCCAGCACTCTGAAACCTCCCAACAGCCTGCCAGCCCAAAGCCCCCTTGCAAAACCTGTGCCCTCACACCCTACCTTGCACCTCCCCCCACACACACTCCAAACCCCTCCCTCTCTGTTAACCAGCATTTTTCATTCACCAGCACCCTCTGTTTCCCCAGCATGACATATAAAGGGGCTTTTAATGTCTGTTCTAAGGAAACTAAAACAATATTTTTCAACACCGAATTGGAAGGTGAGACTAAAACTTCTATCTTCTGGTTTCTTAGATGATTGTTTCTACCTTTGAGCTAAAAGGGTGCAACTGCTCAGCTTGGCTATGTCTAAACTACACCCCTCTGTCGGCAGAGAGATGTAAATTAGACACATCGAAAATGCAAATGAAGCGGGGATTTAAATAACCTGTGCTTCATTTGCATAATTGCATCATGGTGCTGTTTCGAACAAGAGCCATTTCAGAACTGAAAGCGCAGTTTAGACGTGGTTTTTTTCTACAACGGGGCGATTTTTCGAAAGATCCTGTACTCCTAATTTTTTGTTTAAAACAGCACCATGACGCGATTATGCAAATGAAGCGCGGGATATTTAAATCCCCACTTCATTTGCACTTCGATGTGTCTAATTTACATCCCTTGCCAACAGAGGGGTGTAGTTTAGACACACCCCTTCTCTGTCTTCTTTGTTCGTACTATATAAAGGACAAATCTAAACTGGAGAGTTCACTAGTACCTATTCATTATGTCCATATAACTTCTGATTTTTTTTTTTTTAGTTACTAAAAGTTGCAGTAACTGTTAATAAATGTCTAAAATTGGAGCATCCCAAGTATTGTTTCTAAACTTAATGAGCTGTTCACTGTCGAGTGTAGAAGTTTTAGAAGTTCCTGAATTACTGCTAATATATATTAAGATAAGAAATAGAATAATAATCTGGGTGGTTATTAATGTTTAGAAGTTGAGAGGGATGTGATCTGAGTAGAGGACTGGGGACCAGAACTCAGTCCTAGTTCTAATATTACTTTCTTTGTTGACTTGGGCTAATCACTTCAACTTCTCTGTATCAATTTCCTCATAAGTAAAATTGGGCTAATACATACTTATCTCAAAAGGATGTTGTAAAGCTTAATTAGTATAGATATTTGTAAGCCCTTGGAAGATGAAAAGCATGTTTAAGTGCTAAGTATATTACTTCTGTTGCCCTAACTTAAAATGTTGTCATATTTTCTTAACAAAACACATATTGGGAGACCTACTGATTGAGCAGAAAGCTTTGTAGTTTTTCCTATGCTTTTTGTGACTTAAGCCGTATCTACACTAAAAACTTTGGTTGATGCAAGTTATGAAGTTTGCATATTGCTTGTGCGTATGCACGCTTGGCCGCATGTGTCAGGGCTGCACATACTCCAGAAGTGCTTTTGTTGATGCAGATTACAGTGCACCACAGGTAGGTATCCCAGCATGACAGGTGCTACCATCAGGTGCTATGCCTTTGAGGGGAGGGTTTCACAATGTATTATGGGTTAGAAATGAGTTGCACAGGGATCTCTGGAAGCTACAGTTCAAGTTTCCAGCTTGCAACTTTTTCATTTCCATAATGCAATCTGTAGCTCATATTTTCATGCCTTTAAAAAAACCAAACAAACCTGCTCAAAACTTATCAGCATCCACCTCTTCTGACAGAAGATGCACTGTACGCCCAATGGAGATGCACTGTATGCCCAATTTTTTTGAACACTGCAAATACAGAATGCACAATTCTCCTGTCTTTGTAGGTCTGTGGGAGTAGCACAACAACAGGGACATTTTGCTGGGGGACACAGTGCAAAACCATTCAAGAGTGCTAGGGGCATTCATGGAGCAACTACAGATGGTGGAGCATCGCTTCTAGGCCCAAGAAACGAGCACTGATTTGTGGGATTGTATTGTAATGCAGGTTTGGGACAATGAGCAGGGGTGGCAGAAGCTGTGGATACAAATGGCCACATTCCTGGATCTGTGAGCTAACCTCACCCCAGCCTACCAGCACAGGAACACCAGAATGAGCTGTGCATTGACAGTGGAGAAACTGAGTGGCAACCTCACTGTGGAGGCTTGCCATGCTAGATTGCCGCTGGTCAGTGGACAATGATTTTGGAGTTGGACAATCCATGGTGGGGGCTGTTGCCACGCAAGTGTGTAGGACCATAAATTGGGACAGTGAATTGCAGCAATGGGGCTCCCGAACGGTGGTGGGGAGATAGATGTTACTTATGTCCTTATTGTGACACCAGCCCACCTTGCCACTGAGTATGCCAAAAGAAAGAGCTAGTTTTCTATGGTTATGCAAGTGTTGGCAGATCATTAGGGGCTCTTCACTGATATTAAAGTGGGCTATTAAGAAAGGTGTGTAGTCTCCATTACTTTTAAGAACACTGGATGCGAGCAGGGACATTCTTTCCCAGATGGAGGATTACCATTGATGATACTGAAATGGCATTAGTGATCCTGGGGGACCCAGACAACCCTTTGCTCTCAACAGCACCAAGAAAAGATTCAATAACTGGCTCAGCACATGCAGAAAGACTGTTGAATGTGCTTGTGGTAGATTGAAGGGGTACTGGTGGTGTTTGCTCAGTGGATTGGACTTGAATGAGAAAAATATCCCAATGGTTATAGCTGCCTGTTGTATTCTGCATAATCTCTGTGAGGCAAATGGAGAAAAGCTGTTGCCAGGGTAGGGGTTAGTGGCTATCTATTGGCTTTGAACAGCCAGACACAAGGGCCATTCCAAGAATGCAGTACAGACCTTTGTAGCTGAGGGAGGCTTTGAAAGAACACTGTAATGGACGGTCCTTATTGTATTGTTGTATGCCTGTTTTGGAGCTCTGGTGCTGTTAGGAACTGTGTAGTCCTTGTGTACATCTACACGTACTGTGTGCTTTGACTGTAGTACTATGGTTGCTGCAACATGTGTCGTGAACTAATACAGTTTTATTCTCCAAAAATAGAAATCTGTTGAGTGGCAAAAACACTGCAGAAAAACAATATGAAAAACAAAACAGACACGGTAATACAAACTTTTAACATAAATTAATAGATTGGAACTTTAAAATTGGAAAGGCAAACAGTCCACTTCAGTGCACAGAGATAGTCCATTATGGAGCATGTGCACCATGTTTTGCTCAGAGAAGCTGTGGCTTTCCTTGCTGTCCCCCACTATGGAGTTGTAGCAATTCTTTAAGGATTGCAGAGGTTGAGGAGTCTGGGATTTTTGGACCTCTTGATCAGCCAGGGCTGCAGCATTTAGGTTTGCTGTCTGAGAAGAATCATAATCTCCTGATGCATTTCCTTCTTTCTTTCCTGGGCCGTTCTCCTGTCTGCTCTTTCATTCTCTATGCCATCTTACCCCGTTGGCCCCCCCAGGCCCTTTGTTTGCAATGCGATGCAGTATGGGCTTGCGGGATCTTGCTAAACATGTTCTTCTCCTCAGGATCTGATGTTCTGTGGGTGTGGAGGCCTCAAGCCCACAATGATAGCAGCTGCTGGTAAAGAGAGAGACAGCTGTATTAATGGATTTACAGTCACAACAGAAAGGAAAAGTGAAGTTTCAAAATTCCATCCCTTTCCTCCTGTAAAGGAAAGACATTTTATTAAGATTTGTTTATTCACACTTCAGCTTTGGAGTATCTCTGCATAGCACTGTGCTCCAGATTCAGCTCTAGTGAGTATGGCCTGCCAGGGACAAGGGAGTGAAGGAAGGAATTTAGGTTTCACGAAACAATAAAAATGTGTTCTTTATTCCAGGGATATGAGCATAGGGCAGTGCCACTTAGTACGAAACTATTTTCCACAGGAGGTGGGTTTAGCTGATATCTCAGTCCAGCGGGTAACAAAGGCACAGAGAGCATTCTCAAGTTGCCCAGGCCTGTATTCCCCTAACTTGTTTAGTACAATGATGCAAACCAAACTCATTGCAAAGTGGTGTGAGAAAGCTCCTACCGTGGAGGAAGAAATAAGGCTGCTATCTGTAGAAGCCTTTGGGAGAGGATTGCAGAGATCTCCATGAAACTTTCATCGAGCTCTCCTCCCAGAGGATATAAGGATATTTATATCCCTGTGTATATAAATTGTTTCTCATGCTTCCTTTCTCCCTTACCTAACGCAGCCTCGAAATGAAGAACAGAATGGTCAAAGTCATAGAGAATGAGGCATTGGGGGACAACTGTTGGAGAACACAGGTCATGCAGTATCTATACTCACACTGTGTTGACCTCAACAAGCTGGCCATGGCTCTACACCATTTGAGAAGGAGATTGTACTGTGTTATCATAATGGGGCATTTACATCAGCTAGAGACAAATCTGAATGTAGACATATGCACAAAGAGGTTGGTATAAAGTGACTTATGTCATCCTGACTTTATAATGTAGAGCAAGCCTCATACCAGATCTGCACTAGAAACTTTTGCTGAGATAACAGCGTTGAGTAAGGAAGGCAATGCTTATTTTACATTTCTCAGCTGGCTAAAGCTGTAGATAGGTACAAGTATGCTGGCAAAAAAGTGTCCTCTTGCTGTTGGAACATGTTTAATTGAGGGAACCGCTATAAATTATGCTGGCCAAAGTATCTTTTGCCACTATGAACTGTGTCTGTGCTAGGAGGTCTGCAGGTACAGCTCTTCAGGTCTGACTAGGGTTACCATACAACTGGTTTTTCCCGGACATGTCCTCCTTTTCATTCCTTAAATCTCCATCTATCTGGGTTTTTTAAATATCTAAAAATGTCCAGGTTTTTGCCTTCCTCATTCTTTTTCAGTGCTGTGCCACTGCATCCAATGTCCAACCCTGCCTGATCCCCACACGTGCAGCCATCTTCTCTACCTGCACTCGGTTGCTGCGGAGCTTGGGGGGTGTGTGTTCTACTTCGCTGGGCCCCAACTGCGCCTGTGCTCTGGATGGTGTCACCACAGCCCCCTTCCCCTAACCCCGCCGCACGTGCGCCTCAGTGTCCCCATCATGCCATCCCTCCCAGCTCATGTGCCTGCCATCGGGAGGCCCCTTCCAGCCCTCCGCGCAGAAACGGAAGTGCTGCCACCAGAAGTGCCGGGCCAGAACGGGAGGGTGGTGGCCTAACAGGGTAGATTGAGCCGATGATGGAGAGGAGAGGCGGCTGGAGCCAGTAGGAAGGTTGGGTGGGAGGAGGCCTTAGAGTGGCTCGCTAGGGAGAGGGGCAGATCCTTGCCCACACGTGCTGGGAGCCGCACTCTGGTAGTGGGGCCAGACCCTGCCTGGCCATGTTCCTTTTGGTTAGTGACTTGGTTAGCACCTGGTGTCTGCCCCCTCCCATCAGCGCTGGTGCAGCGGCCCCCCGCGTTGTACTTGTAGCTGGTGGTGGTAACATTGGGGCTAAAACAACCAATCATGTGCCCACAACATTGCACCAGTCCCCCATGTAATATCTGTGATTAGGGATGAACTGGGAATCAGTATAACTCTTCACCGACTCTTTCCCCCGTTATTGCCTGTCCCCATGTAAAGTCTATGGCTAGCATTAATATGACCCTGTATCTTCTTTTCCCAGCTCGCCAATATTACAACAGCCCCCATATCTGTAATTAGTATCAAACCTGTATGTATCCTGCATCCCCACCATTATACCAGTCCCCCATGCCAGGCCCCAACGCAGGGGCATGGAGGATGTGAGGGTGTAGAGCTGACTTGAGGGTTAGCATGGCACTTGTGTACCATTCTTCACCTACCAACATTACACCAACCTCCACCATTTTATATCTGTCAGGAGCGCTAAGGTGGGGGTTAGTATCAATGTTCCCTTTAACTTTTTCCATCCGCATGCAGAATAAATGTTATGTGCATTGAGGCATGTGCAGATATGCACCACCATTAGAAACACACAGGGTTGCCAGGTGTCCAGTATTGACCTGGACAGTCTGGTATTTGCGCCTTCTGTCTGGTAAAGAAATTGAGAAAATACCAGCCATATAAAATGTCCGGTATTTTCTGCTTTTCCCTGCTTGGCACCCGACGGAGACGCGGTGGGGGTGGGAGGAGTGGCAGGGGAGCGGCCCTGCAATTAAAGGGGCTGCGACTGCATTTTGGCGGCCTGGTGCTTTTTTTGAGGGGGAGTCCATTATTTTTGGTAAAACCATCTGGCAACCCTAGAAACACATGCTACCTGCTATGGGAGCACTGCTAATCAGCTGGGTAGTATTTAAATCTCTCCTGGATGGCCACCCAAGAACTCAGTTTACAGGGAACGCTGGTTAGCATAACCTCTATTTGTTCCCTCTCCTGGACCCTTTAAATTAGACGAGCCCTTTCTACCCGAACACACTCATGTTATGATTGTAAGTAGGCCTAATCTGGGAGGTTAGCATAACTGCTGCATATATCTCTCTTACCCCACTCACTAACATTAGGCAAGTGCTGTCCTTCCCCCGATAATACACTTGTAGCTAGGGATAAGGATGGAGTTGTCATAAACCTTGTGTCTTCTCTCCTCTCCCAATCACATTAGGCCAGACCTTCCCTCACTCCTACACACTCAAGTTAACCTTGTAGCTAATGCTAACCTGGGTTCACACGGGGTGAAAATAAATTTCTTACAGGTATTGTTGTATCACAACCTTCTGTCCCTCTGTGGGAGGAAGGGGTGGGTGTCAGGGCATGAGACAGAGGGGGAGTGGCAATAAGAAATGTAAGTGTGGGATGGCGTGTAGGGGGGCTCAGGGCAGGGGACTGAAGGGGTGGGTGCCGGGAGCTCAAGGCAGGGGGCAAAGGGTATGGGGTTATAGGAGTCAGGGCAAGAGGTTGGGAAGTGTGGGGGGCTCAGGGTGGAAGGCGCAAGAATTAAGGCAGGGGTCTAGAATGGGGAGGATGATGGAAGGGTGCTCAGGAGCAGCTGGGCACCTACCACCAGCACCCCAGGGCTGGAGCTGGCATCAGCTGAAGGTAGGGAGGATGTGGAGGTATAAGAGTCATGGCAGGGAGTTGTGGAGGGCTCTGTTGGGGGTACAGGAGTCAAGGCAGGGGTGTGGAGAGTGTGGGGATGTGGGAGTCAGGACAGGGGGTTGTAGGGTATGGGGGGGGGGAGGCTCAGGACAGGGACTGCTCTGCCCAGCCACTGGAGCACTGGCAGGGGGACAGGCAAGGACTGTGCTTGCCCAGCCACTTAAGCACTGTGATGCCTGGTCACCACCTGAACACTGAGGTGGCTGGGATCAGTCTGCCCAGACACTTGAGCACAAGAGCTGTAGTCTGGGTGCAATGTGGCTGCGCCGCCTCGGGGTTGGTAGCATCCAGAGCCCTGCCCCCAGCCAGCCAGTCTCTTATGCGTGAGCTGCACTGGGGCACCCTGGTTTACTTTCACCTTTGGGTTCTTGTAAGGGTGGTGTCACTCTCACATTCCTTGCATGCTAACATTGGATCAAAACTAAAGAAAGGAACAACTTGGCTGTTGAGTCATTGAAAGGGATTCTACTTGTACAGTACAATTTTAGACAAACTTCTTGCAAAGTCCCTCATGCCTTCTTGAAGAGCAATCAACCACTGCTGAGAGAGATGTGATCTACAGAGAAGTATGCAGGGGCATATCAGGAGAAAGAAAACTGAAGAAGGACCAGTGAAAGGAAGGACTCAGTACATGTAAAGAGGAACATTAAAATTATAATAATTATATCTTTGATTTTTGAGGCCTTAACTCTTATTCTTATTTATAGATACTCAATGTAGACGACATGTAGTACACAGTTTATTATATACTCTCGTTGTATATGCTCATGCTGTAGTAATGTTTTTTATATACTATATACAACACATTAATACAACACGAGTTGGTAGACACTGATACAGATACACTCCCTCTCACGGGTGTCCTCTTTTTTGAAGGTTCATATATGGTAACCCTAGATATGACTATACTGGCAAAATTTTTCTAGTGTAGAATAAGCCCAAGGGCTTGTTTACAGGGAACATTTACTGGCATAACTATAACAATACAATTATACTCCTATAATTATATTGGTTTAATTCCCAAGATGGACACTTCTTAAAACAAGTTATCATGGCAAAGGATTTTTTTTTCTGGTATAACTGCATCTGTATTAAAAAAAAAAAACATCTTAAACACAACAAATAGTCTGGAAGCTACATTAAGCATTTCACCTGTATAACTATGTCAGTTAAGCGTAGATGCCAGTCTTTTAAACAGATCAGTACAGGCGTATCTTTGTATCCATACCCCATTGACCTTCACCGGTGCAGGTCTCACTGCATGACTGGGATAAAAGGGGGTGGGGAGTATGCCTATTAGTGATGTTTCAGATGCATATATATAGTATATTTGTATTTTTTACAATAACATTCGTATTGCATTTTTTTAGTTCAAGTTCTGTTCATTTGTTACATTGGTAGAATAATGTCCAGAATCTGCTGGGATCAATAAAAATCCAGATCAAAATGTATGGGTAAGGCCAGGAGAGGGAAGAGATTCACTTTCAGAGGAATGTTGCAACGAAAAGTCAGTGTTTTTTTCAAAGGCAACAGGTTGCATGGGGTCAGAGGAAACTGTTATCGGTTTTGAAATAAACAAAGATATTGCTGGTTTATAAAATTTTAAAGAGCCCTAAATTTTGCTTTTGTGTGTAAGTCCTGAGAGCTGTTACAAAATTTGATAGAAGGTAATGGCAAAATAGTATTCTCCTGTGAATACGCGTGAACTGTTAATTTTATTAGGCTACAGCTGTTGCTGATTGTGGGTGAAGAGAGTGCTGGCTTTATTGAATGGCTGCCTCAAAGTGCCTTATTGTTTCAAAGAAACAAACACAAACCAAAAAAAGTGACTGAAAAAATGGAAGCTTTTTACTCCATATATCTGTTTGCTGAATATCTCAAATCTATCATATATATTGGGGTGGGCAATAAAATGGGGGGTGGTTCACCAGGGTTAGCCCCGGTGGGTTGCTTCCATTATATTTACTTGCACCTCCGCAGGTACAGGCCATCACAGCTTCCATTGGCCGGAACGGTAATCCATGGCCAATGGGAGCTATGATCCCCCTACCCGCAGAGGTGCTGGTAAATTACAGTGGTGTGGGGGCTAGATCCAGCCTGCAGAGTGGTATTTGATATACATTTTGCTTTGCTGCCACATGCATCTTCCACAGAACTATCATCTAAATTCTGATTGCAAAACCTTTATTACAGACATTAGCTGGCCTAATCCTGAGTGATGCTAAGCATTGCAACTCTTACTGACTAGTCAGGAACTCCCATTGACTTTGGAAACTCCCTGAGTGGCAACATCCTTCAAGATCAGGACCAGTGAAAGGAGGCACAAAGGCAGGGATCTGGAAGATGTTAGTAGTAGGCATGACAGACTTCTGATTGTTAAACAGTGCTCAGGGTTTATTAGTTTTAGTGATCACAGATTCCCATATGATGCTAACCATGCCCACCCCAGCAGGACCAAGCCTTGTGTAGGGAGACAGACAAAGCATATTTGTTTTTCAGTTCCCCGTCTGAGTTTGCAGCGCTGGAATTTAGGGAAATCATACTGTATTTGTACTTGTAAACGATTCAAATCTGAAATGAAATAATTGAAAGACAATAAATATAGAACCCCATGATGCCATTTAGGGTTACTCTTCTGGCAAGCACTACACTTTAATATTGAATGTTCAAAGATCTGGAGATCTGAGGGACTAGGGACTTTGAAAGGAAGATGTTGTGATTTTAAAACATTGCAAGACGTGGTACTTCTGCATGAGGTCATAGGACCTTGCGAGCCATGTAGCTTCACTAGATGACAGTCAGGAGAAGGACAAGGTTTGCAGTTGAGACACTGAGAGAGTATTATACAAAGAGTTCATGGACCTAGAGTGCAAAGTGTAAAATACACAATGGCAAATGGTAGCAAAGATTCTTTAGGCGTAATAGCAAAGGTAGCCCTTGTTCAAGGGACACTGTCATACTTGTGTGAAAATGTTATATGTGATACAAGAAGATATAAATAAAGGAGTTAGGAAAATATTTTTCAGCTTATTTATTTTGTGGATTTGACAGCTCTTACCTATAGTCATTTTCACTCTTTTCCCTGTGTACTTAAGACCCTAATAAACATCACAAGGAAAACAGTACAATTCTTATAAACAGGGCTTGACAAGCGGCGGCGAAAGCCGCTCGCCAGCCCCGCACTGCGCATGCACAAGATCCACATTGCGCGTGCGTGCGCCACTGATAAACGGGGCGCGCGGCTGAAATCTACTTGCCACGTGCGAGTAGATTCTATAGTTTGTCGAGCCCTGCTTTTAAAATAATTTGTCAGTTTTTAAACAATCACAATATTCTAATTAAAGTGTACTTTATTAGTAACTTGAATGTTTAGAAATTCATCAGTATAAAAATGCAAGCTAACAGTATCCCTATGAGCAAGATAAATGTCTAACTATTCAGTGAAGCTATTGGATGAAGCTATGTGAGTGATGTGCTGGGTGAATAAGTACATTCAAAAGTTGTTGTAGGTAAGAGTGATGCATACAGGTTTATGAAGCAAAGAATACTGCATGTAGAAGAGAACTAAAAAAGTATATGGGTTAAACTAAGAAAGGTTGCATATTCATACACAAACATGGAGGGTAGAAGCAAGGTTACATTAAAAGTTGTAAGATACTTTTTGAATGCTGTATATAGGGGACTAATGGTTCAGTGGAAGGAGATACTAGTGGGGCTAAACTGGTATGGAGGATCAAAGAAACAAATATTGATATAGTGGATTCTGTCTTTTAGTGCTCCTAGTGTGAAGATACCATAAATAGACACAACTTCCCCAAAGAAAGAAGAAACTGAAATGGTTGTGGCCAAAGATAAAAAGAAACATTAAGCAGACATATTTGCAGTCTCTTTCTGGAAACAGAAGAGATATCAATGGACTAGAGAGAGGCGGCTTTTAACAGACATTTAACAGAGGATGTAAGGATTATGCAGGAAATTACAGGTTTGTAAGCTTGATTTAAACAGTGGGGGAAGAAGTAAGAATCCCTAATCAAATACATAATAGAGGAACACCTAGAAACTTTGGATTTAATGAAGGAGAGAGGGCACAGATTCACAAAAGAGGGATCATTTCTAAAAATGTAGAGGGACTAGTTTGATGAAGTAACCACAAGCACTAACAGAGGAAGCCAAGAATATAATTTACCTGGATTTTAGAAAAGCTTTTCAAACTGTACAGCACAAAAGACTAATCTGTAGGGTGAATAAGTATGGCACAGGGAGAGCTATTTATTTGGCTTAAGTTAAAACTAACTTGGATACAGAAGACGTAGGAGACCTGTGAATTGAAGCAGTTTAGGTTGTAGAAATGTGAATAATGGAATGCCTTAAGGATCGTTTTGTTGAATTTCTGCAGCATATTGGTAGCATGGAAGAAAGAACAAGTAGTAAGGCGATGAAATTTACTGATGATACAAAACTGAACGAATGCCAGTACAAAAAAGGCAGGAGATAAAACTGTGAATGACTTGACAAGGAGGTGGAGCATTGGCAAATAACTAAGTGTATGCAATTCATTTTAGCATAGAAGAATGAGGCAAAGCAACAGGGGAAAAAAAGAGCTACACACCCCAAATAATCATACAATTGAGAACACTACACAGAAGTATGTAAATAACACTGTAAATCTGTAAGCGTAGTATTTATTAGTTGTTTTGTTTTTAAAAGAAAATAAAATTCTTACACATGTAGAAATATGGAGTATTGATTGAAATAAATTTATTTTCTCGCTGTATAGGGAACCAGCAAAGCCCCATTTGTAGTAATGTGCACAGTTTGGTTACCTTTATAAAATAAGGATATTTTAGAAACTGAAATCTTACTACAGAGGATCATGACAATAAAGCAGGAGGGCTTCCTGATACTAATTATTCAGAAAGGTTAGGGAAATGTATGTGTATGTTCTTTTTTCAGTACTTACTCATATCCATTCCATGTTAAGGTGTGTGCGCATTGCAAAATTTTCCCTCAGTGGTATTTGTTGGGCCGGCTCTAGCACCCTCTAGTGCCACTCTGTACTTTCTTATTTCCTTTTTACCACTCAGGATGGTTACTTCTTTTGCCTCTGCAAGGTATTAAATCAGTGATTCCCTCCTTCATTTCTTTCTCAAATTTAATTGCCTTCAATTTTATTCTTTAGTACAGGTTGAACCTCTGTAGTCTGGCATCCTCAGGACCTGACCGGTGTCGAATGAGAGAATTTGCCAACTCACGGGAGGTTAATATTGTCTAGCAGCATTACCAACACATCCACTGCTTACTGGGCTCTTAGAAGACATTTGGGGTAAATTAGAGCTAAATAACAACACAGAACACTGAGAGCCAGGACTAGTGGCTGTAATCAAACTTTATGGGACCACAGGAAACTTCACCACACACATGATAAGTGGACATCTGGTTAACTAAAATCATTCCGGACCATGGATGTTGCTGGACCAGAGGGTGCCGGACTAAACAGATTCAACCTATAGTAGTGTATATAGTGTTACTCCTCAGGGCATTTTGCACCAACAGATTATAAATTCTGATCAAAATATTTTAAAATTCTGCAAATTTCATTTGTCAAAATAACTTTAAATAATCATGCCCATTCCAATTATTTTGGTAATTTATTTTGAAATACCTGTCAGCAGATATGTCTGTAACAACACAAACACACACAAAAATCCCCCCAGGAGAGTTAAAAGAAATCCCTATGACAACCCACTTCCTTTTTCGTTGCCTCTTCTCCCCCTCACTTCTTCCTAACTGTGGGGCTGGGCACCCACAATTCTTCTCTCCCCCCCGCCCCCGCCCAGCCAGTACACCTGCACCCCCTCTTCCCCAGAGCCCAGATATGGGGTTGCTATTGCCCAAATACCCTCACCCCTTGCAGAACCCAGCTGTGGCATCCCCAGTCCAGACACCCATTTTCCCCCAAATTCCCCCCCCCACCCCAATTTTGCTCAGAGAGGTATCCTCCATCCTAAAGCTAGGAATTCTTTGGGCTTCAAATCCTGCACCTCCTGTGGTTAGCTCCTGCTGCTTGAATTGTTGGGGGAAGAGGCCCCACATTAGGGATGCTACATTTAGATTAACTAATTGAATAGTCAATGGGATTTCCCTCGCCTATTCGATTAATTGATAAGGGTGCCTCCGCCTTTGAACTGTAGCAAGAGCCCTGCTGGGCTGTTGCTACTGTTCAAGAGTGGAAGCCCTACAGGGAGCTGGCCCCGCACTCCCTGTGGTGCCTGAGCCTTTGAAATGTACAAGAGCCCAGTGGGGTTCTTGTATGTTTCAAAAGGAAGCCCTGCAGAAAGTGTGGGACCAGTGGGAGATTATGAAGCCTGAGCCTTCGGAATGCACAGGAGCCCTGCAGGGCGTGCGGGGCCATCATAAGCTTATCAGGTAGTCCAGTGGAATACTGACTACTCGCTTCTGCCACTGCCTCTGAGAGGCAGCAAGGGGGGTGGGAAACAGGAGCCAGTGCTTGGGGGAGCCACCTTAGAAACTGGTTCCCCGCAGCACCATTTCTGTGGTACCACCTGCTTCCCCACTGCCTCTATCAAAGGTAGCATGGGGGATAGCGGAGGCTTCTGTGAAACAGCCTCTGCCTGTGGCGGGCTGAGGGTTGCCATGGGCAGAGGCTGCTCTGGCAGCAGTCCCTGTCTGCAGGGGTCCAGGCAGGGGCTGCTGCCGCTACGCAGCCCCTGTCCACGGCAAGCCCTGTCTGCTGTGAACAGGGGCTGATGCCAGAGCAGCCCCTTCCCGCAGCCAGCCCTGGCCACCGTGAACAGAGACACCATTCCCTGGATCCTTGGTAGTGGCTGGCGGAAGAGGGGGTTACCACTGCCACCACATCCCATGATCTCCCTAAGCTGACTCCGTCCTTGGAGACAGAAATGGAACCTGCACTTAAAGAAGGGGCTGTTACTAATATCCATCCTACATCCCACCGGATCCCGATGTGGGTGCCCCTCGGGTGATTGGCCCAGAGGACAATGGCATATGCAGCTCCAGTGGCCATTTTGGAATCTGTGAGGTGTCCCCCCCCCCCACTGTGAGGACTGCCTTTTAGCACTTTGTACTTTGTGGTGTCCAAGAGAAGTGCCCCTCTGCTACACACATGCCATCTGGCCTAGAATCAGGACTGAGCTCGATGGCAACATGTAGGACTTAAGCCAGCGTGATGTGATGCATGTAGAACTAGAGGAGGAAGGTCCCCTGTCAATGCAGGACTTATCCTCATCCTCCCCAGATGAAGTTGTATCAGGGTTGAGCAGCTCGATGCTGCAGGATGACTTCAGAGTTCACCAAGATTTATTGAAAAGGGTTGCTTCTAAACTGGGGCTAGAAGTGGAGGTGCTTAAAGAGCCCTCACACAGCCTAACTGATATCTTGCAGCAGTAAAAGTGGCCCTTCCCCTCACTGAGGCCATTGTGTCCAGTCAGGTCCCTATGGCAGACCCCTGTCTTGCTACCTGCCACAGAGCAAAGAGGAAATACTATGTTCCTACCAAGAGGTGTGAATATCTATATTCCCACACCTCCTCCCGGGACTCTTGTGGTCACAGTGGCCAATAAAAGACAGACAAGGGCTGCAAGATGTGACCTCCTTCCCAAGCCAAAGGACTCAAAGAAGCTGAATCTGTTCAGTAGAAAGATTTATTCTACGGATGGCCTTACAGCTTCATATCTCCAGTCAGTGGGCCTTGCTGGGTTTAACTAGATTGTCTGGGACTCTGTGTCAAAGTTTAAAGACCTACTGCTCCAGGAGTCCAGGAAGGTGTTCTCTGCTCTCATAGAGGAAGAGAGAACTATAGCCAGGGCCCCCTTCCAGTTTTCCCTAGAAACAGCAGACACAGTGGCCAGAACAATAGCATCAGCTGTGGTCATGAGAAGGTGCTCCTGGCTCTAATCTTCAGGGTTGCCACTTGAGATTCAGCAAGCCATTCTGGATCTTCTGTCTGAGGAAACCTCCCTTTTCTATGAATAGAGCGATACAAAACTGATGTCCTGAAAGATTCCAGGGCCACCCTCAGGTTCCTGGGCTTCTGCTATCTGGCACCTTCCAGGAAGCATTTCGGGCTTCAGCAACTGGTCCGCTTCTCATCTCTGCCACATTGCCAAGACCTGTATATGAAATAGAGCAGGGGTTATAAATGCAGGTAACCACCCATCCCTTTCCACCTCAGCTTCACAACCAGGCTTGCAAAGATATCCAGGAGGCCCCAACTAGAACTTTTGAACAGGCGTCCAGGGGTGTTATATTAGTTCCCATACTAGATACTGCCTCTGCTGTCTTTTCAGGCCAATTCTCCTACTTCAGCGCAGCATGGTCCCTCATTACCTCAGATCATTGGATGCTGTGGATAGGAGCTGTGGAGATGGTACCTCAGAATTTAAGAGGGAGAGGATTTTATTCCCACTATTTTCTAATCTTGAAGGCCAAAGAGAGTCTTTGACCCATCCTATAACTGCATTGTCTCAAAACTGTCTCAAGAACCTACAGTTCTGCATGATTTCCTTGGCCTCTGTTATTCTTTCTCTGGATCCAGGGGACTGGCATGTTGTCCTCAACTTGAAAGGCGCCTGTTTCCACATCTCCATCTTTCATGGCCACAGAAGTTTCCTCAGGTTCATCTCAAACCAAGTTCACTGCCAATTCACCTTCTTTCCCTTTGGCTTGCAAGCGCCTCAAGCTTTCACGAAATGCTTGGTAGTGGTGTTGGCCTTCCTCAGAAGGTGTGGCATTCAGGTATATCCTTACCTCAGTGAATGCCTGATCAGGAGCTAGTCCAAAATCCAGGTGAAAACCAGCATCAATCTGGTTTAAGCTACCCAGGAACAAAAGTCCCCTCGCATCCCCGTCCCCAGGATAGAATTTATCAGTGGAGTGCTCAATTCTACCTTGGCTAGAGTCTTCCTCCCAGAGGATTGCTTGTCTCTGGTATCCATGGTCAAGGCCCACTGAATCACAATAGCCCAGATTGGCCTCAAAACTTTTAGGTTACATGGCTGCATGCACTTACGTGGTCAAACACACAGAACTGCACCTCAGACTTCTACAAGCTTGAGTGGCCCCAGTGTACTTACTGAACTTACTGTACTTGGACTCAGTGCTTACAGTTCCCACCTTGATCCTTGTTTCCATTGACTGGTGGAGATATCCCTCGTCAGTGGGTGCAGGTGGTCCCCTTGCCACCCCCCAACAATATCCCTAATTTTGGACATGTCTGATTTAAATTGTTGGACTCACTTCCAGCACGTCAGGACTCAGGGCCTGTGGTCCTAGAAGAGCTTGTCTTGCACACAAACATCAGTGAGCTCAGAGTGCCTGGTGTTCCTATCCAAGATTAAGGGTAAAGTCATACAAGGGCTCATGGACAACATGGCAGCCATGTTTTCCATCAATAGACAGGAAGAAGTGTGCTTGTCTACCCTGTATAAAGAGGCCATTCGCCTGCTGGATTTCTGTGAAACATTCCATCTATCTTGAAACATCCCACCTTGTGGGGGCCCAGGACACGCTGGCTGATTACCTCAGCAGGTGTTTCTCTTCCAGATTCATCTTTCAGAGTTGGGGGTGTCTCCATGTAGACCTGTTCACAACTAAGCAGAACAGGAAATGTCAGCGTACAGTGAGCAAAATTGGTTGCAGCCTGGGCTTCCTTTCAGAGGCCTTCTTACTCCCATGGAAAAAGCTCCTGTTCTATTCAAAACCCCTGCATATGGTGTTATTTTAAAGAACAAGGTTCATTTGCACTCCCACCCAGCATTCCTCCCAAAAGTGGTCTCATAGTTTCATAGTAATCAGACTATTTTCCTGCAGTTTTCTTTCCCAAACTGCACAAGAATTTGGAGGAACAGCATCTCCACATGTTGGATGTTTGATGTGCTCTGGTCTTCTACACTGAGAGAACCAAAGCATTTCTCAAAGCCATAAAGCTCTTTGTGGCAGCAACAGACAGGGTGAAAGGCCTACCAATTTCAGCACAGAGAATTTCATCCTGGATCACTTGCTGCATTTATATGTGCTAGGAACAAGCAGGTACTTCACCTCTTGCCATGTTGACAGTCCCTTCCACAGGAACTCAGGCTTCATCAGTGGCGTTTCTGGCCCTAGTCCTGATCCAAGACATATGCTGGACAGTGACCTTTTCCTCCCACTACGGCGACTACACCATCACTCAGCAGGCCAGCATGACGTCAAGTGTGGTAGAGCAATGTTGCATTCCACAAATTCATGAATTCCAAGCCCATCTCCTCTGGTGCCACTTGGGAGTCACCTACCATGGAATGGACACGAGCAAGCATTTTCCATTTACCTAAAATTGTGCATTATATTCAAATTCAGCATTGGAGATGCTGCTAAATTTGCTGGGCCCTGGACTAGGGTCTTAGCCAGGAGGGTATTTTATGGAAGGGTTGTAAAGAATTTTTGAGGACCAGTTGTGCTGGTTCAGTATGAAGGTGGAGCCAGAACAGTGTTAAAAATTAGGAGAAGGAGATTGGTGAACTGAATTTAAGCTACCCTGCACTCCAACCCTAATGCAAATGACGGTTACTTATCTCTCGTAACTGTTGTTCTTCGAGATGTGTTGCTCATGTCCATTCCATGTAGGTGTACATGGGCCATATGCATGGATGGTTGGAAGGTTTTTCCCTCAGTGGTATTTGTCGAGTGGCAGGGAGCTACCTGGAGTGGTTCCTGCCTATGAGCATATATACCCCTCCCAGCCTGTCACCCCGTCAGTTCCTTGTTGCTGGAATACTCCAACGAAAGGGGAGGTGGATGGGATTTTGAATGGACATGAGCAACACATCCTGAAGAAGAACAGTTATGAGAGGTAAGTAACTGATTTTTCTTCTTCAAGTGATTGCTTATGTCCATTCCATATAGGTGACTCCAAACTCAAACCCAAGGAGGTGAGGTTTGATTTTGGGAAAAAAACTGCAACACTGCTCTACCAACAGCTGTGTTATCCCTAGCCTGCTGTGCTAGGGGGTAATGGTTCGCAAAAGTATGCAACAAAGAGCAGGTGGCCATCCTGCAGATGTCTAGAATGGGTACCAGTGCCACAGAGGTGGTAGACAAGGCCTGTGCCCTAGTGGAGTGGGTCATAATGGGGGGAGATGGTAAATGAGCCAGCCGGCCCTCATACAGGATGTGATCCAGGATGTCAGCTATCAAAATAAACAGCTGAGGAGACTTACAAAAAGTTTTTTGTCCTATCCAAATGAAAAGCCAAGGCACCTCTAAAGTGTGTAGAGCCTGCTCTGTTCCAGACTCATGAGGTTTGGGGTAAAACATGGGCAAAAATATGTCCTGATTGACATGAAACTGGGATACCACCTTGGGCAAAAAAGCAGGGTGCAGGTGAAGCTTAACTTTATCCTTAAAGAAGACAGTGTAAGGGGAATCCAAAGTCAAAGCTCGGAGCTCAGACACTCACCTAGAGAAAGTAATAGCTACCGAAAAGGTAACCTTCCAAGAAAGGTGTAAAAGAGATCACATCGCCATTGGCTCAAATGAGGGGTGGGGGAGGTTGCCATCAGCTTAGTGAGCACCAGGTGAAGGTCTCACGGTGGAAGGGGTTGATGCACATGTGGGTATAACCTGTCCAACCCCTTCAAAAACTGGTGTACCATGGGGACAATGAAAACCAACTTTCCCCGGGAACCTGAGTGGAAGGCTGAGAGAGCCGCAAGGTGAACCCTGACTGAAGAGGTAGCAAGACCCTGGATCCTAAGGTCCAAAAGGTCAAAGGTAGCCAGAATAGGGGCTTCTGTAGGGGAAAAGCTCTTCTGGGCTGCCCAAAGCACAAAGTGCTTCCACTTTGCTACATATGTTGCCCTAGTGGAGGGCTTTCAGCTACCCAGCAGGACCCTTTTAATATGTGTTGCTGTCCCCAGTTGTGGAATGAAGTGCAACCTTAAAGCTGCTGCAGCTGGTCTGGGTAATGAACTGGCCCCATCGAGTAGGAGTGTGAAAAGATGATATAAAGCTACTTTTGCTTCCCACCCTTCGCCCTTGTCCAGTTCTACTTTAGTACAACATACAATTTAGCACATTATTCATCACTGATTCATTGCATTTCTGAAGCCTAAAAAGAAGAATTGCTTCCATCTCTTCTGCATTTTGATATCAAGATTTTTAAGTCACAACTCCAGTGTTCCACAGCTTGTCTGAATTATGTTTGTGTCTGCAGCACTGTGGTTTAATATGCATTTCATGAGGCTTATATGTAAAACCAAACAATTCTGTCACCAACTTGTTGACTTTTTAGGATGGGATGTTCAAAAGCACTCAATATTTATCTAACCCTTCAGCTTCCTAAAAGT
Source organism: Pelochelys cantorii (assembly GCA_032595735.1). Lineage (NCBI taxonomy): Eukaryota > Metazoa > Chordata > Testudines > Trionychidae > Pelochelys > Pelochelys cantorii. Next base: position 78,661,418 of record CM064327.1, read on the forward strand.
CAGTGGGAGTTTTACCATTGCTCTTTTAAAAATCCTACCCTGATAGTCCATAGATTTTTTTTTTTCAGTTGTATTTTTAATAGTGGAGTCTGGTTAGAAATTACAAATGAATATTTATTAATAGAAACACATTTTTCTTTGTAAGTGCTCATATTTGACAGGCCACTGAACACCTTAACAAAAATTTAATTAAAATATAGAATGTGAAAAAAGCAACAGAAAAGGCAGAAATTAATTTGCATTAAAAATCAGTCATAAAAAGAGATCACCTGAAAAAAGTTGCCTTTTTGGTAGCTACGCCATGTCAGTATGAGTAAACAAATAAGAAAAACTGCCTCTTAACCCTCAAATATCAAAAGTTTTTAAAAAGTTATTTGCAAAAGTCTAAATTAATATATACCCAAGGATCATATAAAAAGCTATTGTAGGTGGCTACACAATGATGGCGATTTCTTTCTGGTTGTGCCCATTATATGCATTTCATTCCAAATAGAGACAGAAAATAGATGGGGGAAATGCGCTCAGCATTTTTTCTTTAAGCAATATTTAATTTCAGCTAATTTTTTCCCAACCAGATCTAATAAGAAATTACTAAATGTCAATAAATATATGCTGGCTTTTTCTATTGTTTGGAGGGAGAAATGGAGATCTTTTTCTGTCTGTCCAATATTAGCCATTGCACCTTACAAATGTCTAGAGGGGGACTCAAGAGACTTGTATGGGTTCTTCAGTTACAACCTGTTCCTACATCCATTTTAAGTCCATGACAGTTTTGCCATATTGACTACAATGGGAAAAGCACTGGTGTCTTTACAGTGAAAAATGATTGTTTAGAAATATAAAAAGTATGGAAATAAGTGTGTGATGTTTGTTTTTGATCTCTTAAAATCTAAGCTCATTGATAGATAAGTTTAGACACTTCTAGACAAATATACTCTGAGTTAATAAAAGTTGATAGCAACATTTTAGAAGCTGCTTTGAGACTAAAAAAGAAATGTTTGATCTTGCAACAATGACAAACACATTCTTTTCTTTGTGATAAAAGAAAACATCTATGTGGATCTGCAAATATGTCAGATCATTTTGAAGAGGCTAGTAAGTGCTGGTATGTTATTATTTTTTGTTGTCAAGTGATTTTATTCTTTATCATTAGACTTCAAAGAAGTTCTGTCATCATATTCATCAGTCATAATTTTTGTAGACGATTCTGACACACACACTGTTTTACTGTGCTAACAAGAGAAAAGACCAGCCATTAAGTTTATGTGTCTTGGTTTTTCAACAAAGTCACATATCAGAAATAATGCTAGGAGTATGCTAATAAACAATATATAATGTTGGCCAACTGGGAGTAAGAAATATTTTCTAACTAGTTCTAAAGGGAAACAATGCTTTTTTTTAAAGAGTGATTGTTATATACACAATATATATACGCAATTCTATGTCAGCATCAAAAGCCTCTTGTTGTAAAGAGCTCAACAAAATAAATCTTTGATCCTGGTTGTCATTATTTAAAGGTCTCTGCTAGATTAAGATGTACTATAGCATGTTCACGTTTGCCTACATATAAAAGTAAGATTTTTGGATAGCATCTGTTCAAAATGCTTTTTTGCAGATGATTTCAGTGTCATTACATTCAGGTCATAAAATAGGAAAAATAATTGTAACATCTTAAACAGCAGACCTTTCGGATTTTATTTGTAAAACTGAATGAAAACCAGACTTATTCTCCACGTGTGTGGTGATTTCATTTCTCCATGCCAGGTCTTGACTTAGTTATTGCATGAAATTTCTAGTTGGTTCAAATGAAAAACAGCCAAGAGGTCTGTAATGGTTTCCATTGAAAACTACCACAGCACATTTTGTTACTGTCATGAAAAAAATTAAAATAGTCACCAATGGCCTCAACTTGTTTTTGAAAAACAAAAGATTTGATAACTTTGTGAGAACAATGTATCAGACGGTTATTTCCAGACTGACTTTGGTCATTCAAGTAGTTTTCCATTTAATTTGGGAAGGAAGCAAACAAAGGGTAGAAATAAATGGTTAGCTTCAGAATGGAGAGAAGTAACTAGTGGTGTCCCCCAACGGTCCGTACTGGAACCAAACCTATTTATAAGTGACATGGAGAAAGGGGTAAACAGTGAGTAAATGCTCAAGATAGTTAAGACAAAAGTAGACTGTGAAGATCTTCAAAAAGATCTCACAAAACTATGTGATTGGGCAACAAAATGACAATGAAATTTAATGTTGATAAATACAAAGTAATACACATTGGAAAAAATAATCCCAATTATACACACAATATGATGGAGACTAATTTAGCTGTAACTACTTGAGAGGGATCTTGGAGTCATTGTGGATAGTTCCCTGAAAACATCCACTCAGTATGCAGTGGCAGTCAAAAAAGCAAACAATGTTAGGAGTCATTTAAAAAGGGATAGCGAATAACACCAAGAACATCTTATTGCATCTATATAAAACCATGGTATGCCCACATCTTGAATACTGCATACTGATGTGATCCCCCTCAACTCAAAAAAGATATACTGGGCATTGGAAAAGGTTCAGAAAAGGGCAACAGATTATTAGGGGTTTGGAATGGGTGCCATAAGAAGAGAGATTAAAAAGACAGGACTTTTCATCTAAGAAAAGAAGACTAAGGAGAAATACGATAGAGGTCTATAATATCATGACTGGGGTGGAAAAAGTGAATAAGGAAAAAATATTTACTTGTTCCCATAACATAAGAAATAGGGGACACAAAATGAAATTGAGAGGTAACAGGTTTAAAACAAACAAAAGGGAAGTTTTTCTTCAAGGGGGCACAGTCAATCTGTGGAACTCCTTGCCAAAGGATGTTGTAAAGACCAGGACTTTAACTGGGTTCAAGAAGAACTAGGTAAATTCATGGAGATTAGGTCCATCAATGGCCATTAGCCAGGATGGATAGGACTGGTGTCCCTAGCCTCTGTTTGTCAGAGGCTGGAAATGGATGACAGAAGAGGGATCATGTGATGGTTACCTGTTCTGTTCACTCCCTCTGGGGCACTTGGCATTGGCCACTGTTGGAAGACAGGATACTGGGCTAGATGCACCTTTGGTCTGACTCAGTATGGTTGTTTTTATGTTCTTATGTAACACTTTGTTCAAACCCCTTTGCATTGCTTCCAAAGGGCTTTTGGTTGGAAAGGTACAAATAGAAACCTGAGGGTACATCTATACTGCTGTTGGGAGCAATCCTCCCAGACGGTGTAGACAGACTCACACTAATGGGACTTGAGAGCTAGAGCTCCAGTCCAAGTTACAATGTCCACACTGTTATGTTTTGAGTACTGTCTCAAGCTCTACTGGGCTAGGAGGCTCCTAGCCACAGAATAACCTACTCTTAGGCTAATTCACTTTCCCGAGAGTCAGTAGGTAGGTTGGCAGAAGAATTCTTGGTTTTGAGGAGTAATGACATTAGAATACATGGATTTTACCACCACTTCCTTATGGGCCTGATCCAAAAGCCCATTAATATTAAAGGAAGGACTTCTATGTGACTTCTTTGCATCTTACTTTACAAATCTGAGAACACAGGCTTTATCGCAGTTCTTACCACACAGTGGAGTTGTAAAGCTTAAAAACTGCCATGGTAAAGAGCTATGAGAGCCTCAGGTAAAAGGTGCTAAAGACAGCAAAGTGTTATTTATTATTAATAATGAATTCTTAATGAAAACACCTCCGGAGTGTGTTAAATTGCCACTTTGAACTAGCCATTCTGAGTTGTAATGAAATGGTTCCGGCTATATGTTTAAACACATTTTCTCTACCCATGTCTCTTTAGAAGAAGACCTACCAGTGCATCAAGTGTCAGATGGTTTTCTACAATGAATGGGATATCCAGGTTCATGTTGCAAATCACATGATTGGTAAGTGAAGCACTAAATCTTGTTGAAGATAGATAGCCCTTTCTCCTTCATGTGTTCATCATTGCCTGCAAAATTAAACAGAGTTAAGGAGAAATTAATTGTGCAACCGTCAATGATTTACCTAGGCATGATTGATTTTTTTATTCATATTATTAGACCTGATAAAGCATTAGCATGTTTTATTTTCTGCAAGGGCTAGTTTAGACTTCTGCAGAGAATTATATATCTACTTCCAGTCAAAACACAGGTGATTAACAAATTAAACTTCTAATCATTTTTGCATTATTGAAAACAAACTAACAGGAATGGTTAATGAACTGGATGTTAGCTTTCCGTAGAGTTTTAGACAGGTTTTAATTTCAGAAGTTATTATGATAATGATACTACAGTGTGCTGCTCAAGCACCTTGGTACAAAAATCAAAACTGGCGAGTTTCTGTCTTTAGGAAATATAAATAATTCAAATGGCCATAAAAGTAGTAGTATATGTTCTGTATGAACAGTCTGGAAACAATCTGGAGTGTTTCTGTGCAAAATTAAATGCTGTATCTTATTTTTAAAAATAAGAAATTGTACTACTCAACAATAGGGACTACACTTTTAGATACAGCTATTTAAAAATAATTTTCTATTAGGATTCTTGATCCAAACAGGGCTTGATATTGCAAACCTATGTTAGAGTTGGGAGGTGGAATAAAACAACAACAAAAAAAGCATTTTCTTTAATGTTCATATTTTCCCATTACTTGCTTATTCTCATGGGGTTGCCCACAATGTTTTTAATTTGGTAACCACTCAGTAATAGCTCTAAGAATTCTACCAGTCAATTAAATTTATCAAGCACATCTTTTGCCCGCTAATAAAATAACATTGCCATAGTTGTCTTATTTTGTTATTAGCCTCTTTTCAGAAATTTCATATAGCAAGCAGGGATGGGAATCATTGATTTTACACTTACTTCAGATTGTTTTTGTTGTAACATAAAAATATTGGTGCAAATTGTAGAAGGTACAGTGCAGCAGAGCAACCGGTAATCACATGTCCAGTTGTTAAGAAGTTTTTCTTTTTAATTCAATAACTCAGATATATCTGGGCTGATATAACAAGAATATTTTATTACAAGCAAGCTTGTGAATTTCTTCCATGAATTTTAGTAGTCTGGTTGCACAATACGTGGCCTGACAAAATTAATGAAGCAGCGAGAGAAATGGCCTATTAGTAATTTTTAATACATTTAAAATATGAACATTTTATGTTTTTAAAGAAAAATGAAAACCAACAAATTATGAGTTAGGCATGAACAGCAGTTCAGTGGTTTACTTGTTGGCTTGTCTCACTTTTGACATTTTTAATCTTTGGGAGAATATAACAAACAGCTTCATAATGTTAAATCTGAATCAGTAACTTAGAATTTAAAAATAGAATATTACGCATAACAGAGCACACATTTTTGTTGTTTTCTTTGGATTCCAGTATATGGCATATTTTTAAATGATTTTTTACAGCAATTAGTGGATACTTAGAATTTGATAATGAGAAATTGTCAAAAACTATGTAGGTCAGAGATAATGCTGGAATGCCAGACAGTCTCAAATAGTGTGATAGTTTGCCATGGATGGCCCATCTGCTTCTGATTCCTTGGTAATGGCATCACTCTACTCCTTAAATCTTTTGGAGGAGGGCAAGGGGTTGTTTAGTGGGTACAGTAAGATGGATCCAGACTAGTGTTGATCAGATATAATAGTAATTGAGGGTTTTTTAAAACTGAGTTAATGATGTTTGTATTTTACCCTGTAAGGTTGGATGAGGTTGAATGGGAAGGAGGTCCTTTTTCTTAGTAAGTGTTGCATCACCCATGCATGATATTGCTTCATGACATAATCATAGTGACACAGATTTACATTTGCTTAATACAAAATCTTCCCAGTGTGGGAGCGGCTGGGAAGGCACTCACAACACAAGCAGGGAGATTTGCAGGTCATGCTTTTGATAATCTGTGTTCACTGGAAGATTCTTATCTATACTGCCAGATGTAACAGTTCAGCTCTTAGTGGTGCAACCCTAATTAATAAAATACAGATTTGGGAGAGAGGGAGGGGGAAATCAATACAGTGTAAGAATTTTGCTGGTTCAACTTGTGAACATTACTTCACTACCAAAGCAGAGGAAGTCAAAATTGTTAGTTCTCTCACCATTTATTGGATTTAGCTATCTTTCTAATTTTACTTCTCCCTTCCTCCTGCTTCCCCCTTAAATTTATTTCCTGGTTCACTAGCATGACAGGCCTTTTCCTGAGAACACAGTCTGTCTACGAAGAAAGGCTAAAAAAGTGCCATCAGTCGGTCTAAGTTTTAAGATTGGCCTTACTGTGTGGAGGAGCTGGATATAATAATATATAGAATGTTTGTATGTGTGTGTTTCTGAATATGTATATGTCAAAATAAACAGATAAAACACAAATAACTGTCAGCATCTGGAGGCTTCTTCCAATCTGCTGGCCTGTCATAAAACCCTAGTATTCTAAGCGCCCTATTTCCAAAATCAGAAGCTGTGAGCAGTAGAAGAGCCCACTCGGTCTGATAAAACATTTCTTGCTGCCCTTCTTCCCCTGTAACAAGGATTGGCAGAACAGGACACAGTAAATTTGCCCTTGCAGGTTGAGTGAGGCAGAGCGAGCGAGCAAATGTTTCAGGAAGGCAGGAGGGAGGAAATAAAAATCAAGGGGTTTAGTAATACCCAGGTGGACTGTGGGAACAACACCTCCTCTCAGTTTCAGATATTATTTCCCCATCTCAAGAGATATATTTTCCATTTGGTTTAATATTTTACCATTTTTGGCCTCCTAGCCAATCAGTATTTGTATTGTATTTACTGATAGATGTGCATAAATTTTTCCTAATCTGAAGACTCCCAGATGACGCTGGAGGGCAAAATAAAAGAGTGGGAGTTGGGTGCGGGGGAAAGTTGTGTGACCCTATGTTAGTCCTTCCCCATCATCTATGCATTATGCTCCTGAAACTAGGAAGTAGTGAAGGCCCACGTATCTTCCGGCCCTGCTCCCGCAGCAGTCCCAAATGAAGATAGCTGCAGAAGCGGATGAAAATTATTTTTCTCCTGAGTGCCCATGGCCTTCAGTGACGTTGCAAAGGCACATGTGATCGTGTCTCTGGAACCACCAGTAGAGGCCCCCATCCTAAGCAGAGAAGGAACTACTAAATGACAGAGCAGAAATAAATAGCAATTAGAAAGGGGGGAAATATAGAGATGAGAAAAAACATAAGATTTAAAAAACCACAGAGCCAGAAATGGAGACACACTAAGACAGAACGGAGGATGGTAGTAACTCCTGGGACACGGTATGATGGGACCTGGAGTATGGGAGTTCATCCATCAAACCATTGTGAGGAGAGTCCATCAGTAAATGATTGAGTGCCATTGAGATAGACACATGTTTAACCGATTAAAGAAAAAAAAGTGTATGTTCTCAGCAATTTTGTGGTCTAAACAGATTGATAGGATCCCTGTAATTATTCTGTCCATTGGCCTTAAATTGGACTCATGTTGTTAACATCCAGAGAGAGTGGATTCATTATAGAAAGTCACTAAGGCAAATATAGGTTTAAAAATCCCTGTATGAAACTTAGCCTTTTAAATAAGGCAGGCAGCATTACTTTGTTGGCTAAAATATCTCCACTGAGGGTAGATATTTTTAGGTAGTGTGTCTGTCTGTGTTTTTGTCTAATCAAATATAATATCAAATAGTCATTTAGCAGGGGAAGAGGGATTAGAGGGTATTTGAAAAGCCTCTTACTCTTCCCTGTTAAGAGGGTTTTTTCCAGATTTTATTATACATTTCAATCAATCTAACAAGATGGATTATGCCACCTAATGGAAAATAAAATCTGCAGATGACCTAGTGAGGTGTAACCTTAAGTATCTTTGACAACAAAACAATTTACATTTGTTTATATGCAAGTCTCATACTGAAAGGATTTCAGAGAAATGGCTTTTGTCAGTAATTATACAGATCTATATAGCACTTTGTATTTTATATTTTCAAAATGTACAGACTTAATTAATCCTTTCAGCATACTTGTCATAAGGTATGTAGATAAGTGTTTATCGTGCCCTTTTTATAGATAAACAGAGGCAGAGAAGTGAAATACTTTACCAGAGGCAGTGGTTTTCAAGCTGTGGTCCATGACCCGTAGGGGTCCGCAGACTATGTCTAAGATTTCCAGAGAGATCCGAACCTCCATTTGAAATTTGTTAGGGGTCCACAAATTAAAAATGCAGAAAACCACTGACCTGTGGCTACATAGAGGTAGTCAGTAGCAGAGAGCTGAGGAATTCCTGATCCCCAATTTTGTGTTCATTTCTCTAGACCAGGGGTGGCTAACCTGTGGTTCCAGAGCCACATGCAGCTCTTCAGAAGTTATTATGTGGCTCCTTGCATAGGTACCAAGTCCAGGGCTGGGGCTACAGGTTTCCACTGGGCCGGAGGGTGCTCACTGTTCAACCCCTAGCTCTGCCCTAAGCTCTTTCCCCCTAGGATCCTGCCACTTCCCACCCTCTCCACTGAGCCTGTCACACCCATGCTTCTCTCCTCCAGTGTCTCCCACTGAGAGAGAGCTGATCCCAGTGGGCAGGAGGAAAAGGAGAAGGAGGCACTGACTGGTGGGGCTGCCAGTGGGCGGGATGTGCTGAGAGTGGTGGTGGGAAGATGATCAGGGCTAGTGACATAGAACTGTGGCTCTTTGGCAATGTGCACTGGTAAATTCTGGCGGCTCCTCAGGTTTAGGTTGGCCACCCCTGCTCTAGACCATGCTTTGTCAAGCAGCAGCCGACTACACACTGTTTACTAGGGATGTTAAAAATCGTGTAATAGGGTAACCGTGTGACTACGGAAAATGTCAGTGGTTGCACGCACTGCAGAGCCCGCAGCGAAGCCTCCCTGGGAGTGGGGCTGCCAGCCCCTGCCTACCTGGCTCCCAGGAGGAGACTTCACTGTGGCAGCAATCCACTTCCCCAGGAGTTGAGTGGGCAATCCTTGCTGAGAGAGCCCTTGCTGAGAGAAGTGTCCTGGTACCTCTTTGTTTAGTTCACATAATTTACTGTTGGTATTTGACTCCAGAGTGCAGAAAGATACTTTCCCGGTGTTTGTGTTATGTTTATTGCACTCCTTCTCCTGTTATTTTAAATAAGTATGGCAAACATTTTTTTCTTTTACCTATTTCTTTACATTTGTATTACTTCAAGCACGAGCATGTAGACTGAAGTGTGACCATAATGTCTATAATTTTTTTCACACACACACTCACAATCAAGGGAATCAAGGGAATTCAGATGTGTTTAACTCAGCAAAGGAATTACCCCATATAAAATTATGAGACTTAACAGCAGTAGTGTAAATTTGTAAGTGCTCTGAATAAAGTGCTGTTAGGCATGAGATAATGTAAAGTGATGACTTTGCCAAGAACTATTTATGAAGAGCTTAATTTTTTTCACTCTGATAATTCTTGACCAATAATTACCAGCCTCTAATTATCTATTTTAGTTAGAAAGAAATCTCTATCACTATGGAAGTTGGCATTGCAACTAGCGCATAAATCCCCAAAGAGGTAAATGTGTTCCAAACAGCCACAAACAACTGTCTCATAGAACATAGTGAGCAAATTGCGAGCCGCTGGCTGTGCACAACAGAGCAGCACATTTACCACTGAAGGCTGATCAGGCTGACAAAGAGAATGATAAAAGGGGAAAAACAGCCATAATCTTAGTAGTTCACTGCAACTTACATTGACTGTAGAAAGCAAGCCAGGGCTCTGTAGTGATAACCACTGTCTGCATGAAAAGTTGCGGTGATAGGGGCCAGGCTATGGTATTACTAGGATGCAGTGACTTTTAACATCTCCAGTTTTTAATAGATATGTGTGCCATTTTATGAGTAAACAGACTTGTTTCCCTTTAAATTTCATACCTACTATAAGTAGTGAGCAGTGTGTGTTTGAAATGTGTGGTTTTTGTCAGAAGGGTGTTTAAAAGAAGGGTGTATTCTGGGCAGGGATCAGGAAAAAAATGTGCAGCATGAAAATAACGATGAAACTAGAGTCGAAACCAATATCAGAGTCAATGGAAAGGCTCCCATTGACTTCAGTGAGCATTAGACTGGGCCCGCAAATTGATTAAGAGAGTCTTTGCTGAGACAGTAATAGTCCTAAAGCACTTTTTATGGAAATAATTTATTAATTCATCTGAGACGAAAATTGAAAACTGTATCTTGAATTGGCAAGCAGGTATAAACACTGAGAGATCTGGAGAAATCTTATATTGCACATACATGATATATGAATCTAACTGATTTTTTAAAATATACAAATACACATATATATGTATTTAGTATGTGTATAGATAGATACAAACGGTAAAAATCATTTTATTTGCCTCATATACGGACACATGCAAAGTGCATTATGTTACATGTGGAGTACATTGCTGATGTCAAGGCAAAGAAAATGCATAAATCAGCTTTGTAGACACCAATAACATTTTAAGCTAATTGTAATGGCAAGTGACATTTACACATTCTGTAGTTTGCCTGATGCCTAAGGTCGTGAAAAAACATTATTTTTTCTTTCACATATGCAGTAAGCAGCACTATGTGACTAATATTCATTGCACTTTGGTGACTATAAGTATCATTTCTTCAGAATTTCAACTTACATAATACAGTAAAAATGACATTCTCCTGTATGAGGGTCTTTCACATGTCTTTGGGGGGAAAATCCAAAGATATGGATCCGCACACTAGAATATGAAGAGGCACAGACTTCCCTTTGTCTATCCAGCTTTTACTGACTCGTCAGAAACAAATAATGGAAATTAACACATGGGGGGGGGAGGCGGAGATACTAACCTCTTAGCATAAGAAAATCATTTGGGTACTTTGGAGTCTCATGTTTATACTCATTGTTAGCAAGCAGTTTTCAAAAACTTAAAGTAAACTTTATTATATGGTTTGCAAAATACAAAATACATGTAACATCCCAAAAATATTCTTTTGGTGTAAAATCTGATGCAATGTTGGCTATTTCATGAGAAGCTGGGTTTAAAAAAAAAAAGATGAAATCTGTGCTGTTTAATACTAACAGAAAGCTACCCTCGTGTGGGCAATGTTGGCTTATTTGAGAAGCCCATAAAGGGTTTCTACATGGACCATACAAAAGGGATACTTTCTCTTTAATAGCCATCTGTACAGGAGAGATGAGAAGTGGGCCAGGTCATCTCTCCTCAGCTGTCATGATATTAACGTAGGTAATGGAGCAAGCTCTGCGTTCTGCTGGGTGTTGTTTTTCATAGATGTTCATCGATTTACACAGAAAATTCTATTTATTTCTTAGAGTTGGTCCAAGCAAACCAGGCAGAATAACAAACACCAAAGCATTTCAAATGACTTTATCTTTGTTGTTTTGTAATGTAACTTTTGTCTAAAAAATGGTGTCACACCTACTGTGCAGATGGCTGCATGATTTGTAAACCAGCCAAAACATTTAAACAAATGTGTGATCGGGGGATAGATTAAATAAAGGATAAAATGGAGTGTGGACCACAAATTCTAATAATCAGATGATTTTAAGTTGTGTGTAGTGTGGAGAGATGGTAACAGTGATAGCAGGGAAAGCTTGCCAATGACAGCAAGGTGCCTTACAGATCTCAGGATGGAGCCTGTGGCCTAGTAGGCCTCAGTTTGAGAACTGCACATTTGCTGTACAGCTGGCAGCTCTGTATGGGGACATCAGATAAAACTTATGTAAAATGAAGTGTTATTGCTTAGTATGAAATTGTGCAGAGAGGGAATTTGCAGACAGTAACTGAAAACAGAATTCATGGTACCAATGAAGCAGACTGTAAATATGAAGAGGCTTTAATTATCTGAGCAATTTAACAAAAAATTCAAGATGCATTGACAAAGGGCACATGCAGCCGTAAACATGCTAGAACACCAACCTTAAAGTCATGTCATCCCTTCTAGTTTCAAACATCAACTTTTAGTTCTTAGGGTTCTATGATTTGAACCACATTGCTGCTTTGATTTGATTGTAGATTTCAGAGGCTTCAGATTGACTTTCCTGAAAAACTGTTGTAAATGAATTAATTAATTAAAACATTTCTCCCCAGTCAATGTGGGCATTTTAAAGTAATACAATATGAAGCAAAAAAACTAACATGGAAACGTTACCAACTCAGATGTTTTATCTTTCTCCTGTGTAACTCAGATAACTTTGATTTTTGAAAAATTAAACTTGAGAAAGAGTCATAATTATTTTTTATAAAGACGTTTTGGGGGGTGAGGGGAAACCACCAAAAAAACTAGTATTTTATAACAACTTCTTTACATTATAATTTCCTTCAAAGAAAGGGGGGCATTTAAATAAAATAATTTGACTTGATTCTAACCTGTTTTCTTGTATCTAGGTAGTACAAGGATATCCAGCTAGCATGTTCTGGTATATATCATACAGTTTGTGTTGTAATACCTAGGCACCACAGAATGAGTTAAAAGCTTTGTGTCACTTTTCCCTTTTGTTCTTTTTTTTAATTATCTTCCTTTTGTACTGCAGCCCTAACCGTTGCTTGTGCACATTTTTGGTATGTGATAAGGATCACTATAGAATACAGTTTAAAAATTAAAATCCAAAGTAGTTATTCCTAAATTGTTCACATTCTTAGCAAATAATAAACCCCAACAATTCCTTCATGAGGTATTTTCTTAGGTTTCTTCCTGCTTTCGAGTCCATTGAGTGCAATAAACAAAACAAAAGAAACCAATGTGGAGAGTGGGTGTCAAACTTCAGCTGTTCATATTGTTGCATTTGGTAAGCTGATGGGGCTTCGTAGGTCACCTTTAGAATTATGCCTATGACAGCAGTAGCTACCTGCCAAGATTGCAAGGTATCTCACAGCTCTCAGGATGGAGCCTATGGCCTGGTAGGCCGCACTTGGAGGGGTGCACATTTGCTGTACAGCTGGCGGCACTGTATGGGGCAGCCATGTGGGCTGTTAGGGAGCTGGAAAGGAGACAAGCATGAAATTTCTTCTAACCCCAACTCTGTTTTTCTGTACTGTTGGCTGCCTCTCAGTTTCTTGACAAAAAAACCAATCAGCCACCCTTTAATCCGCCTGTGATTACCAGTGGTATAAAAAGAGAAGCATAATGAGGAAAAATGCCTCGTTTTGTTGCCTTCAAAAGCCAACAAATTGGAGTTAACTTGACAGGAAGTGGCTTAATAATTAGATTATTTATTTATTCCTGACACATATCCCCCTGTTACTAGTCTCAGGAGATCCCGTAGATGGTACGATTTTCAAGCTGCCATTACTTCGCTGTCTTTTGTGAACAAAGAAGCTACTGTCTATCAGTCAATTAAATGCACTCTTTAAGCAGAGGCTGAGAAGTCCTCAATGGATAGAGCCCTGGGACATTGTGGCTGATGATTCTTTTCTCTGTACTGTACATCACACTCTCAACTACAGTCCCCACAGAGATGGAATAAAGTCATGCATTAAAATATCACTTGTTGATTTGTTTGCTAATGAAGAGCCATTGAAATGTTTGTGTATTTCTGTGGCAAAATTGTTGATAAAAGGACTACTTGCTTGCATATCTTACTTCATCTTCAGTAAGTGCTTATTTAAGACTTACTAAAATTAAAGTCAACAAATTATGGAAAAAACAGAGAGATGGATATTATGGATTAACATGTAATTCACATCAAAGTAAATAACACCCAGGACAGCGCGAAGAGAGAGAGAGACAAAGGGGGAATAATAGTATTTCAACCACGTCTGATATAATACTCTTCATTAGTAACACTAAAGTTCTCTCTCTCTCTCTCTCTCTCTCTCTCTGTTTTGGTATAGTAGAAGGCACTATTATTTCAGATAATAAAAATATGTGATGCATACATTCAAAGCATCCATAAAAGTGTAATCCTACAAAAGTAAGAATATAAAAAAAAAAAGCCAGTTTTTAGAAGATGTTTTGTTTGGATTCTTTCTTCTTTTTTTGGTGTTAAATATATTTAGAAAATAAGAACTTATTTTCGTGTATGTAGTAACTATTTGCAGCCAGGTAGCCCTGGTAAAATATACAAACATGTCTTTCTAGTTTACTGTGTTTTGCAATGCTTTGAGGTTAAGGCAAAAGAATCTTAACAAAGTTACTTGAGTCTGTAGGGGTGATGCTTCTGAGCTCAGATGCTCTCAGTATTTTTTACAGCATTGTATATATGAACAAACTTACATACATTTCTTTCTCAGATCACCACGTGTCTTACAGTATTTTTAAAAAAAGCCAGTGCTTGTCTTTGTACAGTAATGAAAATCATTAATTGGTGATTAATTGGTAATATGTTTCCAGTATTTACTCAGTTCTTAAATCTATTTTTTCTAGAGATCTGTGTTTGCACTTAAGCACTTAAATGAAGCCGGGGCAGTTCTCCAATGAAATATTTAGCCTCCACATAACCATTTGTTACATTCAAATAGAGAGTTTAAAGGAAAGTGGTGATGTCCTAAAATTTATTTATTTTCTCAGCCTTTTAAAAATGTCACCAGTATTGTAAATCTTACTTTCAATAAACTTGACAACAGGCTAAAGGGAATTAATTCAGGCCAGCCTCAAATTGGAGTGTTTCTAATTTTTAGCCTGTTATTCTAACTCATTTTGTTAGAAAAAGCTTAGATACTCGGAGGTGTTCTATAATAGAAAATGAATTTGAAACCCATTCATTAATTGGTGATTAATACATTTCAGGATTAGTTTAAGCAAAGCCCTACCTCCTGCCCAGTCAAGTATGTTCTGGTTAATATCCAATTATCTGCACCTTTGTACTTATTATGTCTTAATATTTTGGATATGATAACCAGAAACTTGAGAGTAATGCTAATGAGGAACGTAGAGCAGGAATTAACCAGTGACACATTCAGTGATCCTTACTGAGAAAAGTATCTTGCTCGTATCATCACAGTGGTACAGCTACTGTACAGCCTCTGTTTCTAATATTTTAAATGACTTACTGGAAATTAATAAAATTATTTGAACTAAATATTTTTTGCAGGCAGTGTATAAGGTCAGAATGTGTGCATGTGTGTACACATTCATGTTTGCAATAAACTTAATGTTATGTGGTAGGGGAAGGGTAAGTGAAAAATTGATAGTCAATTGAAACAGTGACACCTGCTTAATGCACTCAAGTGTGTATCTGAGTGTGTATACAGTTATGTTTGTATATGTTCATGCGTGTGCATAATAATATACATTAATGAGAGAGTAATTCTAGTGTAAAGGTTTACAAATGTATCTGAGAGTTTAAAAAATTAACTGGGCCTATTTATCATATCCCTCAGCTTGTAAAGATGATACTTTCATTACTATGAGTACAACTATGCAGTGAGGTAGAGGAAAATATAATTAATAAACCTTAAAAACCTAGTACTTATGTACATTAGCTTTTCTGTGTATAAAAATGTCAAGATCTTAAAATCAGTCTCTCAGGGCTATCCTATCTAGGAATAGGTGGTATATACCTTCCCCTTGATATAAAGGTACCAGTTTTAGTGTGGCAGGATCACAAAATATCAGTTCTACAATCTGGTGTAAATCTGAATGTTTTTAGTCAATGACCTCAAACCAGAATAAATTTGGAGGTTAAAAGAAGGAAGAAAACATTATTTTGGTAAGTTGGTTGGTTGTTTTTTCTTAAATGAGGAGCTATTTGAAGATGTTGAATAGTTTAGGATAAGTTAGGATAATTCTGGTGGAAGAAGTGGTAGTGGACAGAGTAAAGGTGACATGATCAAAGGTGCATGATAGATTACAGAGGTATGTGATGTTTTCATTACTAAATATGACCACCACATACGTGGTACTTACCCAGTGGATTTCACATCTTACATTATCCATAGTTTAGGAGACAAAGGCTCTTTCAGAACCCTGTTTTACGGGATGCAAGTTCCTAGCTTATAGACAAAATCACGATATTAGATGGTATGATTTAAGGAGTAACATATTTTATATGATTGAAAAGTATCAGGAAGCATTTGTATAGTGGGTGTAGTGAAGAATCTGCTTGCAACATTAAATTCAGGTCCTACATTTTGAATGCCTAACTGTGTAACTTGAATGTTTCTCCCTTTTTTATTACTTTATTAGAATCCCATGTTTTAAAAACACAATAATTCCTTTATATATAACTTTTGACTAGACACCACCTATGCAAGAGGAAGTACTTCTGTATCCTCACTGTCAATGCCACTAGCTGCACACCTACCTTGGTCCCCAGAGATTAAAAGATCACTTTGCCAAAAACCCCTCAACCTAGGCTTCTACAGTGCCCTGATTAATTCACTACTCAGCTTAGGAGATCTTTGTTTACAGTATAGCTAAATTAGCCACCCATTCATGGATAACACCGCCCTTCCTTTGGTAAAATGGGCTAAAAATGCACCCAAAGTACTGCATTAGTGCGGAGTGTGATTTTCAAACTGTCATAACATGATCAAATCAAAACCAGTTATCACCAGAACAGTCAAATATACTTCTTTATATTTGAGTGACATTTCCCTGTTAAATCTGAACTTTCAACCCCCAACCATTTGAGCACTACTGCTCATAAATAAAAATCTTGCAAGGCTTAATGGGGTTAGTATTTCTTTTTATTTTCTTATTTGAAAATGGCTGAACTTTTTTTCTTTTTAAGCAAATACCAACTTTGGACTGAAACCTGGTCTGGAAAATATCAGGCCATTAGTTGAAAGTGTCGCAACATTATGGGTAGCTGAAAGCAGGCATTTATAATAGAAATGCTCACATTTTACCTTTATATTGCTTACTCCAGAAAATATACTGCAGGGCAAAATCCTTCACTGGCATACATAGCAATAGATTAGGTGACTTCCTAGGGTCTTTCTGTCTAATTTCTGTGATGCACCATCCGGGTCATCTTATATTTTGTGCTAACTCCCACTTTTATACAGATAATATTTCTGTGTACAAGACTTTCAACAAGACCCTTCCCAGTCCACCCTTTCTATAAACTTGTGATTTTATTGGTCTCTTTCAACTAAATGTCTCTGCAATGAAAGTACTCTTTTTTTTTCCTAAGAGAAGCATTCTAAAACATTATAACTCCTCTTAAATCTCTGTACTCAACTCAGACTTCCCATTTGTTGCTTCTGACCATCCCCTGAGAAATAGCCTTTGACTCTGAACTCTCCTGTCCCACCATCTCCTATGTAGGCATATTCATATTTTCAGGGCTTGACAAACGGCGGCGAAAGCCGCTCACCAGCCCCGCAACTGCACATGCGCAAGAGCCGCATTGTGCATGAGCGCCGCCGGTAAACGGGGCGCGCGGCTGAAATCTACTCGCCACAGGCGAGTAGATTCTATAGTTTGTCGAACCCTGCATATTTTCCATAACAATACACATGTATCAGTTCTTCATCTCCACCTTTGCTGGTATCTTTTATCCATAACACTCGGTAGCCTCAGACAAGTCAACCACTCTTCACTTTCAAATTGACAGTAATGGTTTGAGAGTAAATAGTGTATCTAAAGTGCTCTGAATGTGCTAAAATGCCATAAATTTGAAAAAAATGAAATTATTTATATGTTTATTATTATTCAACCTGTGGCGCTTGCTGTTGCTTGACTTTCTGCCACAATACCTGCCTCAAACAACTCTATTCATTTCAGAAAACAATTAAAACTAAACCTTCCTCTTTATGGATAATCCTCTGAGGACATTACATTGTCTTTTCTCTACTTCAGCCTAGTTTAATGCTAAAGTGATCTTCTCTCAGTCACTCCCTACCAGGCCATAATCCTCATCTAGTGCCAATGAATATAGATCCATTTAAGTCGAAGAAGTCTGTTACATATTCTGAGGATCTAGCCCATTGTCACTGTTGATTCAAGATATTTTTCCTCTGCATCTTCAGCAGCCTGGAAAAATCTTCCTATATCTTTGTCTCACTGTCTCCATCTATTATCAGAGCTCATGTACTGACATCCAATTTTCTCCCTTGCCTAAATTTTTTAAATTTCTCCGTGTTGAAACCAGATTAACTAGATGTAACCAGACTTTTACCTCTGTAAAGAATTTTGGGGTACAGTTTATTTGTCAGAGTGTACCAAATGTATTGTTTTATTACAAAGCTGATTTCTGTGGTTCTCCGCTAAATCTCATAAGAGCCACCCATCCACACAAATGGTTGCACACTGGCAAAGAATATACAGTTTTTAGTAGTCTCCACTGAAATTGTCCTTTCTTTAGCTGTGATTCTGGGCCAATACCAGCCATGGCTGGTACTGCAAATCATGTAGCTTTAAATAGTGTGCCTGAATATTGCCACCTTTATATGCTGTATTGTAATGAAACAACATCAGTAAATTGCAGTGAAGGGTGATTGTTGCATTGGGATGACTACTACACCTTGGGGTCCATTTGCACCAGATTATTTTTTTATTGTTATTATTACTTCCTATCTTCTTTACTCTCTTGATGCCAGACTTACTGTTGGCCATCAGTGGAGCACAGGGGATCTTTAGAAACATTGTGGACATCATCTTTTCTCTTAGGTACAGACCAATCACAGTTTAATTCCAAACTCTAGTATCCCAGGTGGCTTTGCAGTACTTTATTGATGCCAGTTTGGTCAGATGACTAGCCTCAGAGCATTCTTCGTCATCTGCGCCTTAAAAGAGGATGTATTTATTGCTGATAAAAATGACATTTTTCACTAATAGTTTTTAGACTGAAACAATACTGAATTTATAGCCAGTGTAATACACTTCCCCTCTTTCGCCTAGCTTTTACCTATTGTATAATCCAGAAAAGAACGGAAATGAGATTTTTGTTTTTGTTTTGGCTTATTCCTTGGTTTCAACTGTTTTCATTATAAATTAATATTGGTGGGTAAAGGCAGCATGCAACTGAATTGTCAATGGTTTATTGGTAATATTAAATGACAAAAATACTCTCTGTTTTTCTTTTGGCCCCTGTGGGTATGTCTGCATAGTAAAGAAAAACCTGTGGATGGTCCACGTCGTCTGACTTAGGCTGCAGAAGCTGTTTCATTGCTATGTAGACTTCCAAGGTTGAGCAGGAGCCCAAGGTCTGGGATCCTCCCACTTCACAGGTTCCTGGCCGCCCAAGCCCAGACATCTACATGGCAGTGAAACAGCCCCACAGTTTTAGCCCTGCAAGCCTGAGCCAGCTGGCACAGGCCAGACTTGGGTGTCTTACTTGCTGTGTAGACATACCCTCAATTCATTGGGAAATAATTTAGAGATCTTGTGCCATGGTTTTAGGATGCTTAGGGCAATTTTAGTTCTTAGCCTGGGGATTTAAAACAATATTTTTATTAAAGAACATCCCTTTTTTAAAAGAAACACAAGCACAGAGAAGTCAGTGGTGTCATACGGTATTCTACAAGCAAACAGGCTGCATCCTGAGCAGTACAGGAAGCGGCCAGGATCAGAAGAATGTGTTATAATTGATTTATCAGCCAGTAAGATGGAATGTGGTCATTCACTTCACTTACCTAAAAGCCAAGTCATTGTGCTACATGCTTTGTACTGAGCATGCTGGAGAGACACAATTCACCCGTTTCCCCAACCTAGGAGCAATGCATGAATCTTTGGCATGTTGCAGCCTTGAACTGCTGCTTCAGTTTATGGATGGGAATAGAAACGACAAACCTCCTGCATGACTTGTCCAGGTTGTTGCACTAAGGGTATGCATTTCTGGATCCTGTGGCTGCCTTCCTCAGCTCTTCTTTTCTCCAGTGCCTTCAGTGCCTCCTCCATTGAGTATGGAGGCATCCTTCCAAGTGTAAAGTATTGCAGAGGCCCTGGCTTGGTAGCATGCGTGTACCCTCTATGCAGTTCTGATTGCGGAGCTGAAGGTGGTCCTTTTTTTTGGCACTTCTTCACGGGGGTGAATGTCTAGTGTAAGGCTCTGATCCTGCAAACACTTAGGCACAGGTGTACCTCTATAGGAATAAAGCTGTGCACATATTTGGGTATTTGTTTGATTGGGGCCTAATTTGTTATCTCAGGGATTATGCCAATAACAATTTAAATAAGGAAAATGTTTTTTCCACTATGTAAGTCAGATACCTTGTTAGAAAATATCTCCATTGGGACCATGTACGTGAATTTTTATTTGAACAGTAAATATAGATTTTTATCATTTTTTAGGGACTATATACCTTTCTTTTTTCATTGCAAAACAGCTGTTTCCCTGCTCTTCTTTCTCTTAATATTATGACTGTCTAGCATTCAAATTTAAATCAGAAATTAACACTGACACATCTTCAGTTGAAATATCATGTCTCTTAAAACTGCTTTATCAGTGACGCCAGTTCCACACTCTTCAGTTGTACACACTTCCGATTATGGGCCAGAGAGCATTGATTTTTAGCTGTCATTTCTAGCACACACACTGTAGAATTGAAATTTAAACCTTAATCCACTCTTTAATGCAATTAATTTTTAATGTGCAGTAATACTAATTGAAATAGCCTGAATTTAGTTAGTCACCACAAGACATTTTCAAAAGCAGAAGTCTCCACTGAGAACTGGAAGGACAGATAATCATTGTTACAGTGTTTACAGAATAAATGCACACTCTGCAGGCTATTCAGTGGCAAGAGATTTTTTTGTGTGTTAGTTTATATTAATGTCTCATTGTGGATTGAAATTTTTTTCACTGCTTCACAATGCGTGTGCGTGTGTGCATATGTGTATCGTTGTGTGTCAATTTTATTGTGATTCTGTATTATTGTAGGTGGATATTTGACCAGAATATTTTGTTTAATCTGTATACTTTTAACATGGCTGTCATTGTGTTAGGTAGTTGTCAAATGCATTTTGATGTGCATAGAAATGTATTCCATTTTCTTTCTACAGAATGGTCAGCTGTGCAGTTCCTATGTAGCTACATGTAGTTAAACTGAAGCTACATGTTATGTACCCAACTCCTCCCAACCCCCACTCCAGGTTTGCCTTTCATCTAAGCAGCATATCTTGTTTTAACATAACTTCATTGTATGATTACCAATGTTAAATATGGTGTTTTAAATTGTTTTGGGAGGGTTTTTCAGCTGCAGTGAAACAGATTTTGACACATTTAACCAAAGACATTTTAGTCAATTTGTAATAAAAAAGGTTCTTTGGCCATATTTATCTGCTAGCAAGGAGTACTTTTTAGAAAGCATTGGTTCTGCTGATGAATGGACTTGTGCAGTGTTCAAAATGAGCACCAGTGTTAAGTGAAAATAAATGGCAAGTGCTGTATATCATCCTTTCATAGCTTTCATATTACAGTATTTAATAAGCCAATAGTGCTGTTAAATATTTAGCAAAGGTTCTCACAAAACCTTTCCATAGATTCAAATGGGATTTTAAGACATTTTGCAGCACATAAATAAAAATTATGCTCCAGTCTTTGAAATGGTTGTAGCATGGTGTATTTTCTAAATGAAGTGTGGGATAACGTGGCACAAATGCATTCAGCAGATTTCACACCTACCAAACACCTGAATCAATTCCCGTTTTTCGGATTAAGGGTTCAAACTGACTCTCATTTTGTCAGTGTTAAAATAAAGCTCTGTTGAGATTATTTGCGTGGAATACTAAACCATTTTTTAAAAAACCCTTGGCAGTGTGATTTAAAGAAAGAAAGAAAAAAAAGCCTTAACAGAGTGAAGGCTTTAACAATGGACACTTTGAGTTAGGAATGGTAGATGGGAAAAATCAATTCTTAGAACCCTGATCTAAGATTAACAGATTAACAAGGTAAGTCAATATATAATAATAGTTTTAGGATCTCCAGCATTTAAAATGTAGATTTAATAAAGCAGTTTATTGCAAAGCGGTGTCAATCAAACAATACATTGACCATTAGAACCTTAGTCATCTTTGATGAACACCTGTATGTTGTAGATCCTTCTTATATTCTAATTAATCCTCAAGAAAATACTTGCATAATAATTAAATGGTGTTGGCTTAAAATACAACATTGCCTATTTAAATTAATAAGCAATTCTTGTGCCACCTTCTGCAGAGATGCAGGGCCCATATGCAGTAGAAAGGATGTATTTCCACTTTATGGGGGAGCTTACAGGTTTTGGGTGGCAGATGTGAGGGGCACACACCTTCATGCTGTTCATGCCCAGGGATATGCTAATCCTTGATGAACCAGTCAGGTGACAGGGCCAGTGGCTATGCAACCACTTGGATCCACAGATGTGGAGGAGTGCAGACAGCGCAGCAGGGATACTGTAGTTTCAGGGCTGCAGCAGCAGATAAAGAGCAGCTCTACTGGCGCTCAGAAGCTTAGATGGATGCTTCCTTGCTTCTGGTCCCTAAGGGTATCTCCAGAGCCCATCTCACTGCTCAAGCTGTGTGCTGATTCCTAGGGTCTGAGCCTGTTAAGGAGCTGTATTTTAAAGCGTTACACACAAAAACTACTGATATAATTGCGGCCACTGTAATCAGTGGGTATAATCAGTCTTTAAATCTCTCACTGTTAACATTATGCCTAGTTTTAAATGCCCAACAATGGAGGGCAGCATTCTATTCTAATTTTATATTTCATTTGTGTGCTTACATATTGAAAGGTGTTTTTTCTTAATTTTCATTTTCAATCGATCATGTACGCTGCTATTGCCCATAATACTTACTTCAGACGCTTTAGAAATATATCTCATTTTCAAAGCAGTGCCTGCATATTCTGCTTACTAACCATTTGGGTTCTTTTTAAAAGAAAAATAGTGTTTTATTTTTATTATTATTATTATTATTAATTAATAATAATAATATTTAGTTTGGGGAGTGGAATGAAAATGTGTCTCTCTTTTTCTTTTTAAAAATGGATAGAATTAATGTAGTGTGTGTGTATGACTATACAGAAAGATATTTATCTATCTATATCTATCTATCTGTCTATATATATAGATCATGGGTATAGATATATTTAATATGCATAGCTTGATGTATGTTGACCTCAGGTTACAAGAGTAGAAAATCCCATTTTCCAGCTTGTTTCAAATGTAGTAAAAATGCTGCTTCAGTTGCTTTATGCTACTCACATTGGGAAAGGTGCTTATACTGTGATAATTATCATCAAGGAATATTAATGCGTTCAGCATTTGTAACCCAAAAACTCATTATAGCTTAAGCTGTGCATCATCTGTGAAGAGAGAACTTGCCAGAATTCGCTCTTCACAGGGGTTGCCTCCTGCTTGGAATGGAGTGGTCAGAGTATTGTAAGAGGTCACTGAGGCTATTTTTGAAAGCTGAAGTTTTGCAGTTTTTGATTCACTACCTTCTGCCTAAATAGCTTAGCATTCTTGGTCCAAAATTTGCTTTTTTCTAATTGAATGTCTGGTAAAGTACACAAAACCAAAAGATGCATACAGTTACGTGCAAGAGATGAAAAGGGTAAACATGCTCATGCTGCATCAAGGTCATGGAGATTTCAGAATTCATTCTCCCTATCAAGGAGCATGGGATTTACACACATGACTCTCTCTAGTGGGAGTTAGCCATTTAAATCCTCTGGTCTTTGATGAGAGAGTAGATACTTATTTGTGTCAGAGACTGTAGCACTTTTGTACATTAATTCCAGCTGAGTTCAGTCGCAGCACAGGACTATATTTTGGTCTCCGATAGCACTTCATCATAAAAATTATTATCTCTGATTATTCCTGTGTTCTTTTTTGAGAGCCTGGACCAACACTTAAGCCTTTATTTCCCCCAAAATTATTTCAATGGTTTGTTTAAAACATTCAGTCCGATTCTCTTCTCACTTTGGTTCCTCCCCTTCAGTTGATGAATTGATTTGTGCTAGTGAAAAGAGAATCAGGCCTTTACGAGTTTTTAATATTTTCATTAGCGTATTGTCATGGGATTCTATATGCTTCTGTACATTGCAGTACCTGAGTATATGCCACAATAGTTCTAGAACTAGATTATCAAAAGTCCTAAAAATAAATAATCTCTGATATAACAATTTTTTTTATTTTTGGATGACTTGTATTGCAATCTTTCTTCCAAATAAGAATGCTCTTCTTTCAAAAGAAATATGGTACCTCCACCTTAAATAATTAGAACAGCAGAAGCAAAATTTTGTTGTGCAGTACTGGGGGTTTTCAGTCTGGTCAAATTCTAATATTTCTCTTTTCCCTCCACCCATGTTGATACATTGCTTGACATTTTCCCACTAGTAATATTGCCTTATGTCACATGTTGTACTTTGCTTTATGTTAGAAAGAGGAGAGTAATGCTCAGTTCTATCAGGCACGCTGGCTTTCATGGACTGCTCAGTTTCTAAGGTCAAGTTTTGAACCTGGTCATGCTCCTGGGAAGACTAGAAAAATCTGTTTCATAAGTTTCCATGGGCCTCAAAGAAGACCGAGAAGAACAACACAATACCCATAGGCTTAGTTTAGACTGGCAGAAAAAGTTGATTCGTCAATAGGAAAGTTTACAGTTGATAAGGTTTTTCATATCAGAACGGGTCACTCCTGTTAGTGTAGATTCTAGTAATGGGCAGAGTTTTAGGGGACAGAGTGCCTCTTTCATAAATCTGAACATGTGTACAAAAATATCTGAGTTGAAAATATAGAACTAACCTACTGAAGTAAGAAATTACTAGTATCTTAAAAATCTCTTAACTGAAGGGTAGTAGAGATGATACTATGAACACCGAATTTGAACTGTGAGAGTATTATGGGTTTGTCCCATTAAAAACAATTTATTACTTTAATGGAACAGAAACTTTATTTTGTGCAATAACGCACTAATGCCACAAAATGGATGATTGCCCTGAACCAAAGATAAATTCTCAGTGGATCAGAACAGGAATACTGGTACTGTAGATGGGAAATACAATGGCGGCATATCTGCTGTGTGGATGTAAACTTAATAATCTTTATGAATTTTGAGTAACTCATAACCCTGCTTCCCCGCCAAAGAAACATTATGAAAAGATTGCTTCTAAATCCTTCAGATATTCACTGTACTTGTGATAGATGCCTTAGTCTTTACCTTCAGGCATTGGAAATGAATGTGTGTTCTTTGCAAGAGATAAGAATGTAGACTTTAGGAAGGAGCAAATTGTATTTTCATGTTTAAGTTCACAGTTTGCACTTGATGCGGTGGAAGCCAAATGTGAAGAATTGCTTTTCAACATTATTTCTCTGTCTTCTATATCCCAAGACCCATGAATTATTATAAAATGGTCTATTGCATATGATAAAGAAATGCTGAAAACCTGGAAATAAAATAAGATCACCTTCATTAACTAGGCTGTATTTAGATTCCTCTAGCTGCTTCTTACATTGCACAAAGGATCACCTCTTTTGTAGTGCTGGTCACACTGATGCAGAAAATCAGAATAATATGTCTCTGCAATGCATATTATAAATGCAATCATTATCCAATATTAACAGTTCTTCTTTTATGGTTAGGAAAAAATGTAGGGTTAGATACTGATCTCATTTACATCATTGTAATGCTGCTATAACACTTGAATTATCTAAATTTATACTGGCACCAGATCAGAATTAGGCTTAAGATAAATATTTTTTTAAATTAAGAAATTATTTCCTTTATTCATGAGTCATTTACTTTTCTCAACTCTTTTTGTAACAGTTTGTCAAACTGTATTTTTGGACTGTCATAGATTCCAGTTACAATGCCCTAAAAATAGTAAAGTATTGTATCTGCTTTTCACTCAAACCCAAAAAATACCTGAACAATGTTTAATTTCATGCAAATTCCCTTTCATGAACTATTCATTTGAGTATCTTCCTAAAAATTAAAATATCCTAAAGCCATTTTAATTTCTTTTATTTAAAAAAATTCCTGATATATGCATATTAAATTAGCTATCAATCCATTGTACCAAAAAGCATCTAATGCTATGTTCATCTTTATACTTTAAGCATTTGGAATCATATAAAATGGAGAGACAATGTGTATTGTACATAAAAAATAAAAACCAAAGAGATTAAATATTGTAGCACAATGTTTGAAAGAGAGATATTTGAATGGTATAATTTTTGGCTTGGCTTCCCTTTTCAGATGTAATTGCT
>CM064327.1:78692500-78700000 GCA_032595735.1 Pelochelys cantorii
AACATTGCAAGACTTTATGTGATTAAGTTTGTACTTAGTAGTATTTTTAGTTCATTGGCAGAAATTGTAGGAGTAGTGTGTGCACTAATCTCATTCATTTTTACCACTGGACCTCAGTCATGTTAATGTAGTAAGTATTTTAGGAAAAATGAGAAGACTTGTAAGTACTTAACATTTTATTGAAATTTAATTGAATAGTTAAGGGGTGATTAAAAATCTGAAATTAACACTCTTTAGAAATTAATGACAGTCATTAAGATGTAATGGGGCTGCTCACCAACAGTGCTTAGAAAGGTTGGGGGAGTTAAAATTGCATGGGGGTCATAGCAGTGAAAAACGTTGTTTGTAGTCTCTTGAGTCTTGACAGCAATTTTAGAGTTAGAACAAAAGTGATTTTTCCCCAGTATTCCTGTAACTACTGTAAAGTATGGGATTTGAGGTAAGCATTTGTGTCCATCTAGTTAGCAGGACGAGCACTAACTAAATACTTTATAGTGCAAGTAGTAGCATTCAGTTTGTCGTTTTCTACTATACTACAAAAGGTTGCCTTGATTATTTTAAAGGAACCCATTCCATGTCCACCCCTCTTAAAATAGGAAACAGTTCATCCACTATATATTTGAGGGGATTTGTCTGTGTGAGAGTCTGTCTGTGTGTCTGTTTGTTCAAGAACTCCTTCTAGTTGGTATTGGTCCTGCCTAGAGCAGGGGGCTGGACTTGATGACCTTCTGAGGTCCCTTCCAGCTCTATGGTTCTATGATTCTGCAAAACAGTAAGACTACCAAATTCAGTATGCAGCTGCTTCTTATCATAACTTAAACCAAGGTAAAGTTTTGGTTGCACCAGGAAAACGGGGTGTGCCTAGAATGGGATTGCTTCTCATAAAGCCATACCGGAAAGAAACAGAATTGCCAGGCAGGTTAAAGGGACTGGCTAGGAGCATCACCCCCTCCCAACCCCTGTATGGGACTGCACCAGCCACGAGCCTCCCACCCCCACACACCCTTCGGGAAGGGTGAGGAGGGGCTGAAGCTCCTCCCGCCCCCAGTTCATACAGGAATGTTGCTGGCTGTTCCCCTTCGTCAGGGAGCCAGGCGAAAGCGCACAGTTTGCTGCATTCCCTGCGGTGGCTGGGGAGTATAGGGGATAGACAAACCTGGACCTGCTCCAGCCAGGGGATAGGCACCCCTCCGCCAGCCGTGCCTGCTGGCGCTGGAGTGGTCATGGAGAGGCACTTCTCACTGGCTGCAAGCTGCTACAGCAAGAGAGGGCTGGGGATGTCCTCTCTTCCTGGGCAGCCTGCATACTGAACAATACATCCCCATCCCAGAAAAACTATTTAAATGAAGAAAAACAAAAATTAATTAAGGATCCGATGAATGTTGGGTAAATCTTCTAGTTATTTATATTAGCTGAGTCCAGGGTCCTCTTATGAGTGGAGACTAATATAGATGCAGAATGGACTGATATGTGTAATGATTGTTATGTGAGGTTTCAATCCCTTGAATATGACTGGAGACACACCGATACCTTCAGTTAAAACTCGTGTGCTACCTGACCAAGGTGGGCAGAGGTGAAAGGTCAATATGTAATTTGCTAGCCTAGCAGCCTATGCTGATTTCAGGTAAAGTATTTGTCAGAGTGATGCATATTGAAATACAATGGATTAAAATTTATTTACTCATTTATTTTTTTACTATTTACTAAGTACTGTTCAGGTATTAATTTGAGAAGGACATGAGGACATGATTGGCGATGGACTTTGATAAAATCCTGAAATATTCTAGATAAACCATATAAATTAAATTAAACCTTATGGAATTAAGTTTAATGATTTTAGGAGTCCGTTGCAATAAAATGTAGATTTTTAGTACTGTTGTGGGGTTGTACAGAACTTCTTTAGAAAGAAGACAGGATACAATCTGGGAAGCATTAAAAGCTTCAGGAGACTTTTTAGAGAAATATGTCTGAGGTGGATTTCCTAGAAATACTTGAGGAATGCAAATGACCTACCTCTGAATATAGCTGTTTGAACTTGCACCTTGAGCAGAAAATCCATTGTGTGGCTGATTACCTATTCATGGTCTCTTCAAAGGCCCATGAGTGTTCTTGTCTTGGGGAAACGGCTTTATGAATTTAAAACATACAAAACCCCCCTGTTGAGGAAGTTTGAAGGACTTCTCACCTTGGAACACGTTTTTGAATTTTGGTGATCTCTGGTAAGCTTATTAGAGTGCATCGAGGCTCTTTGCTTGTTATAATAGGTTTCCTCTGTAATGCTTTATACCTTACAAATAAAGGTGCTTGCTTGGAAAGAACAATATGGTAACTTACAAGTGTAGCAATTACACTGTGTACTATTTCTGAAGAGAAGGCAAAGGAAGCCTGCTTCTGCTGGATCAGTATTTGCAAATTTCACCATTCACAGTGGTACAGGGATATATCTACCATGAATGGCGAGGGGCTCCTGTACATAATTGTGCACCTTCTTAATAGTGGATATGACAGGGGAACTAAACTGTGGCAGACTTATCATGGTTTAGCTTAATTTTATTTAGGAGGTCTTTAAGGGCAGTGTTTTCCAGGAGGAATTGAAGGTCACTGCTACAAAATTAAAATAATTCTCTTCATTTCACTATCGCCTCTCAATATTTTGGAGCAGATGTAAGTTAATCTTGGCAAAGGAATTCCATTTATTACTCTGCAGTCTTAAATGATGAGTATACCTTATTGATGACAAAGGTAAGACTGTGAATGCATTGTATCAGGTTTTCAGGAATGCTTTTGTTAACAATATCCTACAACAGATTGATCAATAACTTGTGAATTTATGATATGGAGAGAACTATTGCAATAAAGATTGATTTGGGCAAAGCACATACTACAGGGTTCAGAAAAAAAAATATGGGAACAGTTCAGTTCCAAGTAAAGACCAGGCCAGTCTCATGCCCACTTAATTTTCACTCCTTAGTCCTCACTTGTCTCTGAACCTCCTTTCCGTCACATCTTTTTCCTCTATAATTCTCTTCATTTCACTATTGCCTCTTATCTTAGTCTTTCCTGGGGCTTATACCAGGAGAAAACATTCTAGGTCATGCATAAGAACATATAAATGGTCATATGGGATCAGACCAATGGTTCATATTGCCTAATTAGGATACGTCTATACATCAACATTATTTCGAAATAACTAGCGTTATTTTGAAATAACTTAGTCCGCGTCTACACAGCAGGCTGTTATTTCGATATAATGTTGAAATACTGTCAAGCTAGAGGACTTCTTACTCCAACTCCTGTAGCCCTCATTGTATGAGGAGTTAGGGAAGTCGGAGGAAGAGAGCTCAATTTGCGTAACTTATTTCGAGTTAAGCCCTGCGGTGTAGATGCACCCTAAGTATCCTCTCTTCTGACAGTGGCCAATGCCAGATGATTCAGAGAGAATGAATAGATTGAGTCAACTAACAAGTGATCCATGCCCTGTATCCAGTCCTGGCATCAGGCGGTCAAAGGCTAAGGGATATCAAGCGCACAGGGTTGCATCTCTAACTACCTTGGCTAATAGCCATTGATGGACCTGTCCTCCACAATATTACCTGGTAATGAGGTCCACGGGTTGACACTACCTTGTCAATATCTTTCTGAAAATCCAAGAATGCTATGTGCACTACATTCCCTTTGTCCACATGTTTGTTACCACCCTCAAATAATTCTTATAGATTGGTGAGACATGATTTTTCTTTGCAAAGGCCATGTGGACTCTACCCCATAAAATATTGTTAATCTGATATGTGTATGATAAATTTGTTCTTTGCTGTAGTTTCAACCAGTTTGCCTGGTACTCAATCTAGGTTTACTGGCCTGTAATTGCCAGGATCAACTATGGAGCCTTTTTAAAAAACTGACATCACATTAGCTATCCTCCAATTGTCTGGTACAGAAGCTGATTTAAGTTATAGGTTGCTTTCCATAGTTAGTATTTCTGTAATTTCATATTTGAGTTCCTTCAGAGCTCTTGGGTGAATACCATCTGGTCACGGTGACTTATTACTGTTTATTTTACCACTTTGTTGCAAAACCTTGTTTATTGACACCTCAATCTGGGACAATTCCTCTGATTTATCACCTAAAAAAAGCATGGATTGACTGTGGGAATCTCCCTCATACCTCTGCAGTGAAGACTGGTGCAAAAAATTCATTTAGCTTCTGTGCAATGGCCTTGTCTTCCTTTAATGCTGCGTTTCTCAAACTGTGGGTCGCAATCCCCCAGGGGGTCACAAGCAACTTAGAGGGGGGTCGTGAACAACTTAGAGGGGGATCGCGGTATCACAAAGTTTGAGAACCCCTGCTTTAATGCTCTGTTAGCACCTCAATTGTCTGGTGGCCCCAATGATTGTTCAGCAGGCTTCCTGCTTCTGATTCACTTAATTATTTTATTTTTGCTATTAGTGTGTGTGTCTTCTGCTGGTTGCTCTTCAATTTCTTTTTAGGCCTGCCTAATTATACTTATATACCGGTCAACTTAGTTATTAATCCATTGTGTCCACAATTACCTAATGTAACAAGCAAGTCCAGTAAATAGTCCCACATAATAGTGTATCCCAAAGGCCCTGCTGATTTTTCATCCCCACTTTGTATTAGGAATGTGAATGAATAACCTTAATGGCTGATGCCTGGGGGGAGGGGGGCAGTTGGGAAGCAGCCCCCACATGGGGGGGGGAGCAGCAGCCGACCCTTCCCATGAACACAAATACTGACTCTTGCTGCCAGTCCCGCTTCCCTCCCCACCCCCTCAAATCTAAGGTTTAACTAGTTAATCAGGAGTTTACATTCCTACTTTGTATCTCTGCTGCACTGAGACTACATGTAGACTTCTAGTGCAGCAGAAAACTGAAGTCCCAATACTTCAAGCGGTTCTTCACTTGAGTATAACTCCACGGGTTTGTCTGGAAAAAGCAATGGGGGAAAGAGAAGAGGGATCATCAAAATGTGGGAAGGGGAAGCACTGAACAACAACAAAAGTCCCAAGTACAGTTTAGAGCTCAGAGTTAGGTAAAAAGATGTTTGTTATTTCTAGAAAATACAGTGGAGGACAGATAAAGTAGCTCCATTAGTTTATGGGAAAAAGTCTGAGTGGAGATTTAAGAAAGATAGATTATATTCCGGAAAGGAAATCAGTTTGATGCCAGTTAGCTTTTTTGAAAGAGCAACTGATCTGAAAACAAAGGATTCATAACTGAAGCTGAGGACTGGACTTCAGCATATGAGAAATTTAAAACAGATTTTTTTTTATTTCACACAAAAGGGTGGATGGAATATGGAACGCTCTGCCAAAGTCAGCAGTAGAAGTACGCAAAGGGAATTGGACACGTTTTTGGAAAAGGAGGGAATACAGGGGTACAGCCACTAGCTATATTTCAGGAGCCAAGATTAGGAGACACCGTATGATTTGCATTTGCTCTGTTTATGGTATAAGCATGAGTTTTAATAGTTCATAAGGTTTTCCTCTGACCTTTAATTTTTCCTAAGATATCAGCATTTTTGCTTCTCAATATTAATAATATATTTTAAAATCAACCCTTGCTAGCTTCAAAACAGTAGGATGTAGCAGCAGCAGCTACAGAATGCAAAAGAGGATGTAGGTATAAACTGTTACACTGCAGTATTAAAAAAAAATAAAAGCAACTAACTCTATGGTATTGATTACTGGTATGGAAAATATTTTTTGTTTTCATTTTCTTTTCTTCTGCTGAAAGTTTAGGGGTAATGTCTTGACAGCAAATTCTAAACCTGTCATTTTGCAGGAATGACAGTCTGAAGAAGTGGGCTGTGACCACAAAAGCTCATGATACCATCTACATGTTTCATTAGTCTATAAAGTGCTACCAAACCATTCGTTGTTTTTTTCTGTAACAGACTAACTTGGCTACCCCTGAAGCTCTTGTTCCTCCTTGGTTATACCATTACGTTCAATAATTTGCTATCTTTTAATACCAGTCAGTCATTGTTAACATCACTGAATTAACTTTGAACCCCATATTGGTGCCCCAATACAGATTAAAATTGTGTATGTTACGATTCCTATAATCCAAATATGCAGTGATCTTTTCTGGATATAACTATTGAAGCCAATAATCTGTAACCAGCCTCATACTTTTTCTGTTGAAAAATGTGAACCGAAAAGGATTACATCTTGAAAAAGATCATAAATTTGTCACTACTAATGTAATCTTTACAGAAGCTATGTAATCAGTTAGTGACTAAAAGAGATCATTACGTCTTTCAGTACAATCATAACATATTTGATATTTTATAACTTTCTTTCGTACAGCAGCAAATGCATTATAAACTGCACAGCATTAATAAATAGAGGCATAATGAATGTGACTAATTGATTTTGGCAGTCAAAGACTGGCATACTTTTTATACAATAGGGAATCCATTCAAAGAAGCTTAACTGCTATTGAGAATGAGCCTTCAATGTAATAATGGGGCCTAATTTGGATTTTGTTGTATGGGGTGAGTAAAGCACTAGAAGTTAATGCTACATACACTAGTGTAGTTCAGCATGCAAAGTACACTTGTGCACAGAGCTCTTTTATTTCACTGTTACAAACTACTATATCCCAGCGTACATCACAGCTTTTTTTTTAAATCCCATTTTCCTACTTGTCTGAAAAATGCAAAAGTTCTGAGTCTTGTGTTGAAAAGGGGCACATTTGAAATGTTCCTTTAAAAAAAAATCTGACCACATAGGTACTCCTTTTGTCCTTATCTCTTTAGTGTCGGACTCAGCTTTTCCCTGCATGAAATCCATCGATGGCAATAAAAGTACTGGGAGACGGCACAAAAAGATTAAATTGTATGCCCAATTGCAGCAACATAGCCTTTTAGCAGGTGTTTGGTGAAAAATTAATTCCTTGAAAGTCCAAGGGAGAAGCCTGAGGCTTTATGAATAGTATGACCAGTCTTACAATCAAGACTTTGGATAGATATCAAAACCCAATGTTGTATTCTTTATAAAATCTCTCTAAAATAGTACAA
Source organism: Pelochelys cantorii (assembly GCA_032595735.1). Lineage (NCBI taxonomy): Eukaryota > Metazoa > Chordata > Testudines > Trionychidae > Pelochelys > Pelochelys cantorii. The sequence goes on from CM064327.1 coordinate 78,699,542, forward strand.
GAGACCCTTGCAATTCGTTGAATCGCTATATGCGGTTCAGCGGAATTGCAGGTGTCTCTTCTCCCGGCTTTGGGCTGGCAGCGGGGGCTGGGAGCCATAGAGAACTCACCGCAGCTGCTGGGAGTGCAGTGAGTTCCCCGCTGTTCCTGGCAGTTGCGATGAGTTTGGGAGTCACAGGGAGCTCACCGCAAGGCCTGGGGGCTGCGACTCCCAGTATTTGGGAATTTCGCCATTCACAGTGGTGCCAGGAATACATCCACCATGAATGGTGAGGGTTTCCTGTACATAAATGTGCACCTACTTAATAGTGGACATGACACAGAACCTCAGTTACAATTCCTGCTCGCCACCACTCTGTAGGTTTATCACCATCATCCATTGTGCGCTGCAAAGCCAGACTTTTAGGGAACTTGGTGGTGCTGAGAAAAGGGATCACTGAAACAGGGACAAGGTGATATC